>MCJB01040195.1:42111-154434 GCA_002018475.1 Nicotiana obtusifolia | reverse complement strand
ATATATATATATATATATATATATATATATATATATATATATATATATATATATATATATATATATGTAATTCGCAAGTAAAGAATAAAAGGAAAGATCACTGACTGTATTTAAACACCAAAGAAGTCATTCTAATGTGCAGGTTATGTATAGTAAATGATCCTCATTTAACACCTTTCGTTGTCATTAAACACCAAACCTAAAGAGAGTAATAAACGCCAATGAATTAAAGGCTAAGGATAGAATTCCACTCAAGGCTAATGCCCCATTTGAATCCCGTGACGCTTCAAAGTTCCCAAGGATCTCAAGGCCCAATGCAATGCTTGTGCCGGAGAGAGCAGCCTAACCTAGAGTTAAACTCTACTTCCAAATATCTCTTGCTATTAACAATGTATTCTTACCTATAGGTTTGAATATCAATGAGGCTCTTTTAATGTAAACCAACCACCATATCAATACCATACCACAGAAGTACATACCCCTCTCATGACGACCAAAGAGAATACCATTGGGGCGAGAGGCAGTTTCTATATATATACCATTAAAACAATTTTTAGAACGAAGCAGATGATTAACACATTAGATAGTTCCCTAAGAGAATGAGTTTCAAACATACTTATCATGCTACTGTTAAGGGTCCATACACCTGATATAACTTCCTGGAGGCAAAAAAAATACAGTTCTAGGGTGTAGCAATTCATAAGTGTGTTTGTCTTAACAACATTCAATTATATTGATCACATGTTGATTAAGCCTTGACCCTTAAGTGTACATAGGTTAACAATTTGAACAAAGCACTCAAGGAGTATTGGCAGAAGCTAAGGATAGTAATCAGAATCAAAATACATATATTCATATCACAACTAGGATTGACAAGATCACAAATCATGATTAGAACTTTTAAGGATATCAACAAGTTCACAAATCTAATCAGAATTCTTAAGAGTGTTTAACAAGGTTTCAAATCATCAAGCGACACATCTATATCTTTTGATAGTCTTAACTTCAAATCAGTCCTATTAAAATGACAGCAAGCAGTCATGTTCAAGTAGTAGTGATAGAAGTTCTTTTAGAGTTGAGACATGTATGCTTAACAAAATGCAATGAAGATTTCAAAACAAGGTAGACACATATATGGTCAATCAAACAGAGATGTTGTATGACATAGGGTCACAAGTACACACAAAAGAGACTGAGTAGAGATTAGGTCATGGAAGAGTTACCATTAAGGCCATTATATATAGAAGATAAAGATATTATCAAATAAAGGGAGCATGCTGAATGCATTTAGGATTATACTTCAGGTATAAAGGGAAACTTAGTCTCAATATGAGATAACTTAAGAATCATGCAACATAAAGATCCAACTAACATCAGTGTGCGCTTACATATTAGTTTCCAGTTTAACCAAACAATCAATAGAATCATAGAGATACATAAAGAGATGAGAGTGGACTCAAAGATCATAACTGATACACCAGTACCTAGTAGCAATCTGATCCTTATCCAAAATATATTCCATTAGATTTGGACATGAGGAGTTCTATTCAACTTACAAACATAATAACTGATACTCAGACGCTGCAAATATGATATTAGCCCAATTCAAAGAGACAACTTGGCCATGACATAATGCATACAAGAATAATTACTGGGGTTTATCAGAGAGTTAACCTAATTACTTTAATGTAACCATTTCATATAACAAAGCTCACATATATGATTATCATTGAATATAAACACAGGACTTTCATTGTAATGGCTTAGAGGTTGCCTCAGATCAACACAGGCTCATGTGAAGAAAGAAAAACACCTTAAACAATTAAACTTAGCATACTTCAACTAAGCAATAAAGGATTAAACCTTGAACATTTCATACCCATCTTAGTTAAAATCATCAAATAACAACTTCAAGCACACAATAACAAACTACACTAATAGGGCTAGTATGGTAGACATGAAGATCATAACAAAACATTGGAGAAATTAGAAACTAGGACAAGTATAGAAATCTATAAAGACATATTAAGGAACTTAATTATATAGGCTATTTGATTCAGGGTAGTTGTAATCAACTAACTCAAGATTCATAAGAGCATAACAGTCAACCATGAATAAGTAACAAATCATTATGAAGTAGAAAATACGGCTATAATTAGTGACAAACATGATAAACGAAAGAAATTAATAGAAATACAACGGTGCATTCATAATTTCGAACAAGATAATTAAAAGAGATGAGGTAAATGTATACTGACCTCCTTGGGTGCAGCAAACCTAACGAAGGTTCAACTTAGCCGTGTAAGGACCAAAGCTTTATGCTTTGAGCAGTGAGAACTCGAAAACAAAAAGGAAACATAAATTAATCAGTGAGAGAGAGAGAGCCTAAGCTTTTGAAATCTTTATAATTTGATACTCGTATTAGGGTTTCTTAGCTCTCGTTAGTCTATTAGGTCTGGTTGGTGAGAGCATTAAGCCCTATTTATAGTGGCCATTAAAGCCTTTCGGTTTCACAGATTAAAACTCAGTAGTGGAGAGTGACGATTACCAAGTGATATCAAGTGAAAAAATCTGAGAGATAGAGGGGAAATCATTAAGGATTTTACCTGAGAGGAGAGAGTGAAAGACTGACCATTAAAACATGAGAGTCCATTGGTCAGAACATTAATACTCATAGGTCATTGCATTTTACCTCTGGTTGTCAAATATCAATGATGAAGCCAGCTAGCGTCTTAGGCTTGCTTTGATTTGAAAGGACGAAGGAAGAAATCTGGTGAGTTGAAGTGAACTTAGGTCCGATTCTTCGATTAGGGCTTTGTAACCGAATAGTGAAAATGGAAAGTGCAACGAGATATGAAGTACATGAGCAAAACAAGTGACTTTGCATGCCATGGATTTTAAAAGTAAATGGCGATTTGAGGTTTCGTCTTTGTGGGTTAGGGTTCAAATTTGGGGGAATTGAATTTTGATGATGAGAGAGGAAAGATTCAGTGAGAATCGGGCATAGAGAAGGTAACGAGGATGACTTTCTGGGTAAATTCATGACCTTGCACGAATTTGTGCAAGGTCTGGTGATTGATTGGGCTATGATGTTGAGAGAAAAGAGAGAGGAAAAGGAAAGAGAGACGGCAGGGTGAGTAACAAATGAATTAGGTTAGGGGTGAGACCAATTGGTCTCTGGGTTAAAGTGGGAGAAGAGATCTGGGCCGTTAGATCATTTGATTAACGGCCCTGGTAATTTGGGTATTAACGGATTTTAATAAAGAAAATATGTGGTACGTCGGATCCATGTGTTTCAACGGCTAAGATTAGAACTGATAGGCGTTAAAAATAAAGAGAAATCAAGGTAAATTATGGAACGTTGATCGGATGAATCAACAGCTCAGAAGCGCGTGTGTTCTTTATGTGAGTATGGGAGATCGACGACGTGGCATGAGCAGATTGGTTCAGAGAGGTGGTCGTGGATGACCAAGGTGGCAAATGAGGGGTTATTGGACTAGGTATTTTCCGGATTGGGCTTGTCATTTTGGCCAAAATAAATTTAAAAGATGGCCATCTTATGTTTAATTAGAGAATTACAATTTTAACCTTCAGCCCTTTAATCCCTTCTGAAATTAAATTAAATAAACTTAATTATTTTCAATAAAATGTGGTATAATTATAAATTTTAAATATACCATTAATTATTATAATTAGTTATAAAATATTTTATTTTCTAATTACAACACTAATTTTGCATCATTAACATAGTAACCTAATTAATTAGGAATTTAGGAGTAGTCTGTTGAATTATAAATCCTATGTGATGTATTTTAAAAGTTATTTAATAATATTAAAGTAGTAAGTATATCTGTAATAATGCTAATGCTATGTTTTAATTTCAAAACTAATGCTTACTTAATTTTGTAAAATAGGTATTTATTGATAGAAAATACATTCAAAACATTCATTGTAAATAAATTAATTTAAAAAAGGAAGGGTCAAAATTGGCCGTCAACACCTAGCCCTCTTTGACCGGAGATGATGAAAGAGTTTTCGGGCAATGAAATTGAACCAAAGCCAATCTTATCCCGGCTTCAGGCATACATTGCAGGGGTGACATATGAATTTAAGAAAGATTATGGATTGCATGATTTAGGGAGAGTTAAGGAAGATTTCGAGAAGATTTTTGGGAAGTTGGGGCCGAATTCTAGCTTTGAATTGCTTACATACCTCGGGCTTAACGAGGATCTTATCTCATGTAGTTCTAAAGTGAGGACTTTGAGGAAGCGATGCTCATAGGAATCGCCCAGTATTGTATTATGACAATACGGCGAGAATGAGGATTGGGTACTCACGATATCTTGAATTTGCGTCTTGACTCGAAAGATTTGAAAAATTATAGTTCTACTGATCATTTCAAACTTGAAACTGGAACCTTGGCCCGCTAATGAGTTTGTTGTCCCTCATAGCATTGTAGTTTAGTCTGCTACTTAGAAGGAGTTCCACGTTATGATATTTATTCTTGCGAAACTGAAATACACACATACCCATATGTTGCAATGCAAAATATATTAAGATGTGATGTAAAAGATGCAGGAGTTATGATGCCTAGCTACCGGTGAGCTGTTATTTGGGATCAGGATGATGGGATACTTGAACTTTACTCGATCTGTTAGTCGGGCTGTGTACCGTTCCGCAGTTGTCGGAGCATTAAAAAGTGTCTCCGCTTGGTGGGAGAGCTTGACTTGTAGAGTGCGTCTCTGCTTGTTGTGAGAGCTTTACATTAAAATGTAAAATAATCTCCGCTTGAGAGTGATTGAATAAAAACGTAATCATGCATGAAGTTGCATGAGCAAAACGTAAAAACATTCATGGTAATAGTAAATGAAAGAAAAGCATGCCCAAGAGATACTCTTGACTGCGAAGCTAAGTTGCAGCCATCGATTGGTTGAATGTCGGTGACGAGTTTTGCGACTATCTATTCTGGCCTCTGTTGTGACTGAGCGCAGGTGCAGATTGTTCTGTTAATGGAATGAATTATTTGCTATATATAAGGCTTGGATTGGCAAAGCCGGCGTCTAATATGTACAGGGCACTTCGATCAATTGAGCTGACGGTTTTCTATATACAGGACTTCAATTGGTGAAGCCGACGGCTCGTTTTGTACAAGGTGCTCCGGTTGATTGAGCAGACAGTTTGCTATACACAAGGCTTCGATTGGTGAAGCTAACAACTCGTTTTGTACAAGGAACTCTAATTGATTGAGCAGATGGTTTGCTATATACAATGTGTTTTTTCCTTATCAGTGGTCGGACTCCGAGGTACCTACAAAGGATTCAAAGATTAACTTTAGTTGTACCAGAAAATTCAAGTAATGGAGTAAAGGGAGATAATCCTGAGAAAGTGGTGGATCTGTTGTTTGCCCTAGTGTGGTCTCAACGGTTCCTTGCTTCCTGTTGATCCTGCACTCAAATAAAAATTCTTAGTAGGAGTGGGGAAGTTGGTTTGTGTCGACCACAATGTTGGTTTGCCCCGGGCTTTGATATGGCTATGCAGTAAAGTTCGATAGGTGGAACAAATTACTGTATTTTTTAGAAAAATAATTTGGAAATTCTTTGTTTTAATACAAGTTCCATCGTTCCGGATTATGTCATGCTATGAAAAGTTCTTCACACGCAAGTGTCTTTTCTTGAAAACTCTGTCCCATTGATGATGATCCTTCGCGATGCTCGACAACGCGACTACTTGCTGTTGCGACTGCGTCCTAATTTGAACTAATGCATTACAAAGGTTTCTTCCTAAGGTTATGACTGAACCCTTTCAGGTTGTCTACGTATCCAAAACGGAATCAGGTCTGATCGTGGTTCATGGATGATGATAAAATATGAAGATGACCGAGTCTAATTCAGGCAGCCTTCGTATCCAAATGAAATCAGGTCAAGACGTAGTTTAGTTAAAATAGATTCAAAATGATGGGGTTAAGAATGAAATGGCCGAGTTTGACTCAGACTACTTATGTATCCAAATGGAATCAGGCCAGAACGCAGTTCAATTGCAAAACATGACTGAATCCGATGAGGATTGCCTATGTATTCCTTTCTGAGTAAATCAAGATGATGTAGTTCTAGAGCAACATACCCAAAATGATGTTTTGATTTTCTATTACAAATAAAGGAGGGAGAGAAACCGAACCGTACGTGGGTTTCCTACGTATCTCTCCGTGGGAAGTCAGGTTAAACGTATTCTGTTACAGCAAAAAACCTAACTCTATTTGTCTTCAAACATAGTATCTCTTGATTGCATCTAAAGTGATGGGCTTCGTGTTATTCTTCCATCTATTTCTTCCAAGATTAGAGCTCCACCCAAAAATACTCGGTGAATCACGTAAGGACCTTGCCAGTTTGGTGGGAACATTCCTTTGGCTTCCTCTTGGTGGGGAGAGATTTGCTTCACGACCAACTGCCCCGGTATGAGCTGGCAATGCTTCACCCTTTTGTTAAATGCACTAGCCATCCCGTTTTGATATAACCGACCATGGCATACTGCATCCACTCTCTTCTCGTTGATGAGCATGAGTTTCTCCTATTTGACCCGTATCCACTCCACATCGTCCAACTTGGCCTCTTGAATGTACCATAAAGATGGTATCTCGACCTCTGCAGGTATCATAGTTTTAATGCCGTATACTAACATGTAAGGCATTGCCCCAGTGGATGTTCTAATGGTGGTTCGATAACCCAGTAAGGTGAAGGAAAATTTCTCATGCCATTGCCTATGATTGTCCCCTATCTTTCGTAGAATCCTCTTGATATTATTGTTTGGTGCCTCGACTGCCCCATTCATTTGTGGTCTGTAGGTTGTGGAGTTGCGATGGACGGTTCTGAACTTCTCGCAGATATCTCTCGTGAGGTTTCTATTGAGGTTAGCGGCATTGTCAGTGATGATCGATTTCGGTATTCCAAATCGGCAGACAATGTTGTTTCGGATGAAATGCACCATTACCGTCTTTCTGATGGCCTTGATGGTTGATGCTTCGACCCATTTAGTGAAGTATTCAATGGCTACCAGCGATGCCCATTTAACACAGCGGGCTTTGTAGGTCCGATCACATCCATTTCCCGAGCATCGAACGGCCAGGGTGAACCCATCACATTCAAATCATTTGGCGGATCCCAGATGAAATCCCCGTAAATCTGGTACTGGTGATACTTTTGTACATAGCAGATACTATCGCTGTACATAGTCATCCAAAAGTATCTGGTTCTTATGATCTTCTTGGCAATTTGAACCCATTCATGTGGAGTCCACACCTTCCTACATGTACTTCTTCCGATAACTTGGTTGTCTCGGCGGCATCTACACATCTTAACAAACCCAAGTTTGGGGTCCTCCTATACAGGACATCCCCATGAAGGAAAAAGTGATTCGCCAACCTCCTGAAGGCTCGCTTCTTACTATTAGTAGCATTCTACGGGTACTCTTTGTTGCAAGGGATCTCCTGATGTCGTGATAACACGGTTTACCAACTGGCTCTTCATCTACATGGAAGCAAAAGGCATGTTGTTCTATGATCTCTACCTCGATAGGGTCAATGTAGTTCTTGTCTGGATGTTGAATCATGGATGATAGAGTTGCAAGGGCGTCGGTGAACTCATTCTGAATCCTGGGGACATGCTTGAACTCAGTCTTTGTGAACTTCTTGCATAGCTCTTTTACGCAGTGCAGGTATGGAAGGAACTCGGAGTATCTCAAGTGCATTCTATCAAAGTCTCTTTTGGCTCGCATGCCATAAACTTCTTACTTAAGTAGTAGATGGCCTGCTCCTTTCTCCTAGTTTTGTCAACACACAGCTAAAGGCGTTATCCAAGACTGACATATATAGTAACAATGGCTTCCTGGGCTCGGGGGGAACCAACACTGGTGTATTTGACAGATACTCCTTAATTCCGTCGAAGGCTTTCTGGCTCTCTTCTATCCATTTTGTGGCAGCATCCTTTTTCAGCAACTTGAAATGGGTTCACAGATTACCGTAGACTAGGCTATGAAACGTATGATGTAATTTATCCTGCCTAGGAAAGTCATCACATCTTTCTTACTCTTAGGTGGTGGAAATTCCTGAACGGTCTTCATTTTTTATGGGTCCAGTTCTATCCCTTTTCTGCTTATGATGAAGCCCAATTATTTTCCAACAAGGACCCCGAATGCGCATTTTGCCGGGTTAAATTTCAAGTTGTACCTCCGCAGGCGCTCGAAAAGTTTCCTCAAATCATCCAAGTT
Source organism: Nicotiana obtusifolia (assembly GCA_002018475.1). Classification (NCBI taxonomy): domain Eukaryota; kingdom Viridiplantae; phylum Streptophyta; class Magnoliopsida; order Solanales; family Solanaceae; genus Nicotiana; species Nicotiana obtusifolia. The sequence goes on along the minus strand of MCJB01040195.1, from coordinate 146,175 downwards.
CCTAGAACTCTTCCAAGACCTGATGATGATATCATCCACATATACTTCGATCTCCTTATGAATCATGTCGTGAAGGGTCGTCATGGATCTCATGTAGGTGGCACCGGTGTTCTTACGACCGAACGACATGACTTTATAGTAGTTAGCTCCCTAAGGTGTGGTGAAGGCAGTCTTTTTTGCGTCTTCTTCGTGCATCAAGATCTGGTGGTATACGGTGAAACAATCCACGAACGACTGCAGTTCATGCTTTGCGCAATTTCGATGAAAATGTGGATATTTGATTGAGGGAAGTCGTATTTTGGACTATATATTGTTGAGCTCTCAGTAATCGACGCATATCCTAATTTTCCCGTCTTTCTTGGGTACTAGCACGATATTTTCCAACCATCTGGGATAATCGGTGACCCTTATCACATTCGCCTCTATCTGCTTGGTCACTTCCTCCTTTATCCCCAGACTTAAAATGGGCTTGAAATTTTTGGGCTTTTACTTGACCGGCTTTCTGGTAGGATCGATGGGCAGTCGTGCGAGACAATGTCGGTACTTAATCCTGGCATGTCATCATATGACCATGCAAGCATATCGATGTATTGTCGGAGGAGCTCAACCAGTTTTTCCTGCTGCTCGGCTTCTAGATGAATGTTGATTATGGGTTTTTTCACGTTTTCTTTACTTTCGAGGTTGACCACTTCTGTTTCATCGAGTTTAGGCTTTTTCTGACTCTCCAACTCTTCGATTTCTTGTGGGAGATTATCTGGCATCATACTCTCATCATACTCCTCGTAATCCAAGTCTTTTCGGTCAGCGATTTCGTTACATGTCACAATAGTGGAACGCGGGTTTTTATCATTTTGATTACTGAAAAGAAAAACTAAGTATAAATAAAATGGTAAATGAATTTGCAATATTTTAAGAAAATGATTCTTTTTATTTCATCAAAAGAGGAATGTCTAAGCGTTCAAAAGAGGCAAGTGACAAAAAGGTACAGACACGATGCATGCCTCAATTGACCATGCGCTTTTCAAAATGAAAACTTTTACAGTTCCGCACTACCAAGACTCCCAGCGAACCAAAGATGGACCGGCGGTCCAGTTCCGCAGCTCTTCTCCTGGTTTGGCATCCCTGATAGTCGGTGTCTTGATGTTAGTCCTTTCACATCATTCATTAATCATATTCACGAATCGCTTTCACATTCCATCGATGATATCATACTCTGGGTCGTACCCGAAACATGCTCTAGCACAAATACCTTTTTTTCCCTGAGCTAACGGTATGAGCTTTCCCCACTAGTGGCTGATATCCTATGCCGACCCTTCCTTTCAGCCCAACAAGGTTCAATTGGCTCCATGATCACGGTCGACCTGGCTCCCAACCCTATTCCAGGTCTGTATCCATATTTCATCATTTCTCTTATAGCCATCTTTGATCTATACGGCGACTGCATTCCAAATTTTTTTTTATCTCTTCTATTTTGGTGGTCTCCACCACATGGAAAGTAACTCTGTCTAGCCCTTCATTGAACGGGACAATATGCTCCAAATAAGTTGATTGTCCCCATTCGCCATGGACCACGATCTTCTGACAACCCCACTCAAACTTCATGCATTAGTGTAGAGTGGATGGGGCAGCCCCTACCATATGTATCCAGGGCCTTCCTAGAACCAAGTTGTATGAAGAAGAAATATCCATTACTTGAAACAATATGGGAAATTCAACTGGCCCGATCTGCAAAGCCTAATAAATTTCTCTGATAACATCCTTCTACGAACCATAGAAAGCCCTTAACCTCATGTGGCTTTCCTTGACTTTCCTCAAATGGATTCCCAACTCACGCAGAGTAGAAAGTGAATAAATGTTTACTCCTGACCCTTCATCAACCAGCAGGGACACCACTTTAACCCCATATTTGGCAGTGATATGAAAAGCTTTGTTATGACTTACGCCTTCGATAGGAAGTTTGTCCCTTTTGAAAGTGATCATATTTTCTTTGACCGTTTTCCCAATTGTTGCAGCCAGTGCCTCACTGGTGGTGTTGCTTGGCACACTTACCCCACTTAGTACTTTAATCAAGGCATCCTTATGACTGTCGGATCTCATTAGCAAGTCCATGATTGATACTTAGGCCGGAGTTTTCTTCAGTTGTTCCACAGTGTACTCTTTGGTCGACATTCTCTTCCAGAATTCGGTGGCTTCTGGGTCTGTCATGTTCCTTCTTTAGTCTGCTCTCTTCCTAAATTCACTCAATTTGCATCTTCGGAAGCATAGCTGCTCCCTGGCCTAGTCATACTGTGGGCTGCTGCAGAGTCTGTCATCTTGGTCTTCACTTTTTGCTGGTATGTCTATGGGACAATTTTGTATTCTCGACTCTCTTCATCCCCTGTAGCAACGGCTGGTTGTCACTGATAAAGTCTAAACTGTCACCGCAGGTCTCACTTGCACTATAATCATTGGAGTCTTTTGAGGTGCGATCCTTGCGGCCCCTGCATTTTCTATTGTGACTATCGTTCCTTTCAAATTTATTCTTCATCCAATGTGATCATGTTAACCCCATGGTTTTGGTTATTTGACAGCAGATTGCGATTTACATTGGGCGGAGCAGGAGTGTACTCTGCTCTTAATCAGTTTTTCAATCTCATTTTTCAACTTAATACAATCTTCAGTATCATGCTCGGGCACATTGGAATGGTACACGCACCTTTTAGTTGAATAAAAATACTTAGAGGGATACTAAGTAACCCTTTCTTCCACTCGATGTATCACTCCTGCTCTTCTCAATCTCTCAAACAATTGGGCTAGAGACTCAGTAATCGGGTTATAATTTATGGGGGCCCTCTGTTCACAATTGGGCCGAGGCATGGTGCATAAGTGGGTCAGTTTTTGTGGGTAGTGGTTTGGGCAAGAGCATATGGTCGTCGTGGGTTCGGGTTGTTGTGGGCTCGAGGAGGGTTGTATTGAGGTTGTGGGTGGTAATATGGCTGGGTGTTGTAGACTGGAGCGTATGGGAGTGGTGGTGAATGGCCGTTTGGGGAATAGGAAGTGTATCCGTGATGTGGGTTGGGTTGATAGTAAGGGACGACTGTTGAGACCTCTTCTTTCTTGTTCTTTTCGCTACCGATCGACCCTGATTGGATTGCCTTGCTGGACACTTGCATTGCAGCTACTGATTGTACATTACCAGATTTTATACCTTCTTCTAAGAAATCACCCATCTTGACCAGCTCGGGGACATTCTGTCCCGTCAGTCCCATCATTTTTCAAAGTATATCCCTTCCTGGGCCTTCATGAGAAAGTACTTGGTTAATTTGCTATCGTCTACTGGAGGTTGTGCCCTGGTGGCTTCTGTCCTCCATCGACCTGCGTATTTTTGGAATGACTCGGATGGCTTTTTCTGCATGTTTACAAGTGCGAACCTATCGGGAGTGATCACTATGTTGAATCAAAAGAGATTCATGAAATCTTCCACCATATCTTGCCAGGTTCTCCAGTTTCGCGGATCTTGTCGAGTATACCATGTTAGTGCTTCTCCTGTCAGGCTCCTTATGAACAACTTCATTCTTATCTTCTCGTTCCTTCCCACTCCGACTAACTTGTCACAATATGCCCTCAAATATGCGTGGGATCACCTGTCCCATCGAACATATCAAACTTTTGAGGCTTATACCCTACTGGCATATCCATATCCGGATGGATACAAAGATCCTCGTAGTCCAAATTTTCACTTCCCCGGGCGACTTGGAGGTTCTACATTTGTTTTCTCAAGATTTGCAATTGTTTAGACACTGACTCCTATACCTTACACCTTGCTACCCTCTCCATCTCAGCGTATTGGCCAATCTCATAAGGCACCCTAACCGTGACGTGCGTTGTAAAGGTAGGTTAAGAAACAACATATACAGGAGAAATATATCGCTCATGGGTGGCAGTATGTACCGCGTATATGTGCTGATACTAGTGAGTGATAAAAGTGACTCGGTCACGAGGAGGGATGTGAGTTGCGTTAGTGGTAATAGGCGGGTTTTATGGTGTTTGAATGTACAATGATATGTAGGGAGTGCGGATAGGGGGATTTGGTAGATTTGCAGGGGTTACTAGAGGTAAGACTTGAGTGGTGGGGACTGAAGTTGGGGTGTTACTATTTTGGCATGATGTGGAGGGAAAGTGATCAGGAATTGAATCCAAAGAAGGAAAGCGACGTGGTTAAGGGAGCGTTGTCACGGCCAGATGTGCTAGTTCCCTAACATGTTGTAATTCCTCCCTCAAAGACTCTATTTCTTGGGCCATCCTGGCCACGTGGTCATCAATCCTAGTATTGTGCTTCTCTCCTAATTACCCCGGGCTATCGGCTATGACCAGAGCATGTTCAGTCGGATATTCAGTAGCAGACATCTTTTGCTTGGATCTTAGATTGTACGGTGGTTCCGCCAGTTTCGGGTCGACAAAAACCAACTTTTTGTTTTGGGAGTAATAATAAAGTAAAAACAAGAAAGACGAAAGAGAAAAAAGAAATAGAAGTCAGTTTCTTCAATTATATAAGCGGGAAATCATACAGAGTAATTAATTCACGTATCTAGTTCTTTTTCCTAGAATTCGTGGGACCTCTCATTGCTGGAGGTAGGCCTAAATTGCAGATGTTTGACAAAAAATTAGACTTGACATGTTTAGATCCGAAAAAGTTACATCACTGTTTCTGATACTCATAGAACTGCATGGCTTAAACAGCTTGACCTTTAGGAAAGTAAGAAAAATTGGGGATAAGGATAAAAAGTGGGAAAGAAGGGGAAATCAACGAACTTCTAGTAACCATCCCCGGAATCATTTCCCATCTCCTCTTCTTCTTCCGGCTCTTCCTCCGGATCTATACCATACTCTATATAGATGCACTCCACTACCCGGTCATCGTCTTCAGTAGGTGGTAACATGTGATCGATGGATCCTGGGACCACGTGACAGTGCATCGAGGTGGTCACAAGGTAATGTGGCAGAATCTCATGGTAGATTTGTAATGTAGCCACTGCGTCCTCCAGCTAGGCTATACCCTCTCTGGTTGGTTGGGCTAGCTCGTGTTCCTCGTTGATCCAGACATAATACTCAGGAGTACACCACGAGTTTTGATCCATCGGCATAGTGACCAGATCGTTCCACTCTTCTTGGAGCCTTCTTATCCTAGGGATTGGAATATGTCCATTATACTCATCCTCAATATAGCATTGTCCTCGTCCATAGAGGCACATCCTAGATTATCCTGAACTGTCTGAGAACCCGCAAAGGCGAGTATGGCTGGATGCCCTCAAGTCCGATCAGCTCAATGAAGTATTTATGAGGAGTCCTTAAGATTTCCTCCCACCTAACCATGATAGCTTCTAATTTTGACCCATTCTCCACTTAGATTAGTCAGCATTTCCCTCCACTCTTCTTTTCCATATGGGGAGACACAATGTCTCATCTTCTCGTTGTGGCTGTGGATCATGTTGCTGACACCCACAAAGTAGTAAATGGTGACCTCTCGCTGGAAGAAATGTTTTGTGGCCTAGATCTGAAGTAGCAAGTTACAACCCTTAAATAAATCATACCCCTGTGCACATGTAGACAAAGCCCTTATAATCTCAGCTAGCATCATCGGCACCAGAGTAGTTTGAAGGTTACCACAGAAGGTCGCCAAAACCATAGGTAATAAGTTGGTGTTGATCTGACCCCTCCTCTATGGGAAGACCAATAATCCCAACAATGCAAATGAGAAAGTGATAGGCTTGAGACACTTCCACATTGCTTGATCACACTGAAACTCTCCCAAATACCACTCATAGCTTTCGCGATGTCGAAATTTATCGAACAGCTGATCTAGGCTCACCCATCCGTCCTCGATATTTCTCAGACCTTGACTGCTAGCCAGACCCAAAGCATCCAAGAACCTGTAACTGGGCATAGTGATTGGTAGTATTGGCTTCCTTCCTATGAATGGCAGCTCCGTGAAACTAGTAACTTCTTCCAATGTCGGTACTAACTCACAATCAGCAAACTTGAAAACTACCTTACCCGGATCCCAAAACTCTCTCAGCAGGTGAGTGAGCACCCCGTTTGCTTAGATGTTTTGAAAAGTAGTCAGTGCCACTAGGTGTATCTGAATCTTATCATTGTGTTTCCTGGCGGAATTTGTGTGGCGCTCCCATCACCATGTTGATCTCGTGGATGTTTTGGTTGATTTCCATTTTTTGAAGTGGGTAAAGAAAGGTTTTGGTAAGTGATTGCTTCGGATCTTTACATGTCTCGTCATGTTTGTTTGTTTTTTCGCATAAGTCATGTCATTAGGTGCATGACCCGTTGACATTAGGGTGATTTTTCCTAATTGTGTGTTGATGCCAAGGACCGATTCACCTAAGGTTTATGAAATATGACCTATTTTTCTAGAGTAGAGTGTTTCCTACTTTTTGAGCAAGACTGCAGACGGCGAGAAGTTATGTCAGTTGACCTGACAAAGCCATTCTATTAAACTAGAGAGTTTTGAGAAAAGGGTTTAGAGTAGTGTAAAAGACAAACCTCGCATGCCATTGTATGTGATAGTGTACAGCCAAGACTCGATAGGAAGAAATGTGATGAAAGCATACGTGAAGCAGTAACAGATAAGGGTGTAGTAATAATAAGCATAAAGAGCAAACAAGCAGGTAAGCATGTAATTGCAAGTTTGACTACAGTTAAAGCAATGTACAAACAAATCTAAGTGCCAAATTCAGTATAAGTCTGCTACGGTCAGAACCTAAGTGTGAATGCCCAGTAGAGTTGCCATGTTGTTGCACCCTATTTTGCACTAATCAAAACAAGATTCAACTTATGGTTTCTCAGCTGTTGATGGAAGAGAATCGCCACCTAGTATTTAAAGGTATATTAGGGTACCTATTTAATTGCTAAAGGTCGTATTCTGTTATAGTCTGCTAACTGGTGAGATTATGGGAAAGGGTTCTTGTTCTTCTAAGAGGAAGTTGTTAGGCACCCCTTAAAATCTACCTGAGGTAGCTACATAGGACTTAGACTAGATTTAGGACTAACTATTTGTACTATGCCTTAACTAGTGTTCAAAAGAGTATAGCTTACCATATATTAGGACATAATATCTATCAGGAAAGAGTGTAGTTTAAAGATGATGACCGTTAAAGAAGAGTTTTAGGAAAATAAGTTAGTATATGTAAGCTTGAAAAGAACTTTGAAAGATGGAACGTTTGTTATGAAGGTGTTTTAAAAGAATCTAAGTTAGTGCACTAGTTTCCTAAAGAATAGAAGTTCGTATTATTCTAATGAGGTGACAGTACTATGAAATTGATTGTAAGATGTACCTTGACTTTAAATAGAAAAACTATTTGAAAGCCTTTGTTTTTTGGGGCAGCAACACTTTAGTATTTTCGAAATGGTTGGTTACCTTTTAGAAGAATTAAACTAGCTACTCAGTTATGGTTTTTCCTTCTGAAAGAGAGACTGCCGCCTTTGTTAACCCTTTGGGCTTCAAAAATTATTTTGAAAAGAGTTATCAAAGCATAATAAATTAATGACAGCTCACAATTAGCGGATATGGAATTAATTGCTAATTAATGCCTCTTTTAATCTTAAGTTCTTTTAGTCTTGCCTAAATTATTTTACGTGAGTTAAAAGATAAAATAAAGAATTCAATCTAATATATAATTGTCATATACCTGTGAGATAAAACAACATGAACATAGTAAAGAGTAACGACATAGTGAAACTGTAAAATAACGAAAGCAGTAAATAAAGGAGTGAAGGGAAAGAATGGACTCTAGAGGGTTTGGGCCTCAAAGAGGCAGGCCCAGCAGTAACAGGGACTAGCAACACGAGCGACAACTGACTCTAAGCCTTCTGAGACATACTCGGGCTGGACTTGGGCCTGAGTTCTTAAAGAACTCAGCATTCCCAAATCATCCTACATGTCCAAAAAAGAAAAGAGAAGGTCATTAGAATAACAATAATATACACACATCCATATATATGAAATTCACAGGTAAAGAATAAAAGAAAAGATCACAAACAGTATTTAATCACCAAAGAAGTCATTCGAATGTGGTGGTTATGTTTAGCAAATGATCCACATTGAACACTTTTCGTTGTCATTAAACACCAAAGAGAGTTATAAGCGTCAATGAATTAAATTCTAAGGATAGAATTATACTCAAGGCCGATGCCCCTTATGAATCCCCCAACACTTCAAAGCTCCCAAGGGTCTCAAGGCCCAGGGAAATGCTTGTGCCGGGGAGAGCAGCCCAACCTAGAGTTAGACTCTACTCCCAAAAACCTCTAACTATTAACAACTCATTCTTCCCTATAGGTTTAAATTCCAATGAGGCTCTTTCAACGTATACCAACCACCATAGCAATGCCATACCACAGAAGTACATACGCTTCTTATGAAGACAGACACAATATCATTGGGGCGAGAGGCAATTTATACATATATATATACACCATTACAACTATATTCAGAACTTAGCAGATGATTAACATATTCGATAGTTCCCTTAGAGAATGAGGTTCAAACATACTTGTCATCCTACTGTTAAGGGACCATACACATGATACCAAACATCCTGGAGGTAGAAAGAATACAGTTCTAGGGTGTAATAATTAATAAGTGTGTTTTTCTTAACAACTCTTAATTATATTAATCACAGGTTTATTAAGCCTTGAACCTTAAGTGTACATAGGTCTAAAATTTGAACAAAGCACTCAAGGAGTATTAGCAGAAGTTAAGGATTGAAATCACAATCAGAACACAAGTATTCATATCACAACTAGGATTGGATGACATAGGGTCACAAGCACACTCAAAAGAGACTAAGTAGAGATTAGGTCATGGAAGCGTTACCATTAAGGCCATCATGTATGAGGTTCAAGAGAAGATAAAGATATTATCAAATAAAGGGAGCATGCTGAATGTATTTAGGATTATACTTTAGGTTTAAAAGGAAATTTAGTCTCAATATGAGATAACCTCAGAATCACGCAACATAAAAATCCAACTAACATCAGTGTGCGCTTACATATCAGTTGCTAGTTTAACCAAACAATCAATAGAATCATAGAGATACATAAAGAGATGAGAGTGGACTCAAAGATCATAACTGATACACCAGCACCTAGTAGCAATCTGATCCTTATCCAAAAGGGAATTATATTCCATTGGATTAAAAGAACCAACAAGAGTGATGAACGATGTTCAAAACAGGAAAAACTTCATGCTAAGTTGGCTAAATCAGACGTACAGATTGAATATGAATGTTTGTACATGAGGGAGTTCTGTTAAACTTACTAACACAATAACTGATACTCAGATGCGGCAGATAGGATGTTAGCCTAGTTCAAAGAGACAGCTTGGTCATGACAGAATACATAAATGAATAATTACTCTTGTTTATCCAAAAGTTAACCTAATTACATTAATGAAACTATTTCATATAACAAAGCTCACATATATGATTATCCATTAATATAAACACAAGACTTTCATAGTAATGGCTCGGAGGTTGCTTTAGATTAACACATGCTCATGTGAAGAAAGAAAAACACCTTAAACAATTAAACATAGCAAACTTCAACTAAGATATGAAGGATTAAACCTTGAACATTTCATATCCATCTTAGTTAAAATCATTAAAGAACAACTTCAAGCACACAATAACAAACTACACTAACAGGTCTAGTATGGCAGACATGAAGATCATAACAGAAAATTGGAGAAATTTGAAATCTGGACAAGTATAGAAAGCTATAAAGACTTATTAAGAGACTTAATTATACAAGCTATTCGATTCAGGGTAGTAGTAATCAAAGTGATATGATGACTCAACCAAACTGACTCGAGATCCATAAGAGCATAACAGTCAACCATGAATTAGTAGCAAATCATTATGAGCTAGAACAAACAGTCTTAAACTAGTGACAAACATTATAAATGAAAGCAGTTAATAGAAATAAAACAGTGCATTCATAATTTCGAACAAGATAATTAAAAGAGAAGAGGTAGAGGTATACTAACCTCTTTGGGCGCAGCAAACCTAACGAAGGTTCAACTCAGCCGTGTAAGGACCAAAGCTTCAAGCTTTGAGTAGTGAGAACTCGGAAACGAAAAGGAAATAGAAATTAATCAGAGAGAGAGAGAGAGAGATCCTAAGCTTTTGAAATCTTTATATTTTGATACTCGTATTAGGGTTTCTTAGCTCTCATTGGTCTATTAAGTTTGGTTCATGGGAGCATTGAAAGCTCTATTTATAGTGGCCATTAAAGCCTTAGGGTTTCACATATTCAAAGTCAGTATTGGAGAGTGACGATTATCTAGTGATGCAAGCAAGATCGAGAGAAAAAATTTGAGAGGCAGAGGGGAAATCATTAAGGAGTTTACCTGAGAGGAGAGAAGTGAAAGATTGACCGTTAAAATATGAGAGTCCATCAGTTAGAACCCTAATACCCATAGGTCATTATCGAATATCAATGATGAAGCCAGCTAGTGTCTCATGCTTGCTCCAATTTGAAAGGACGAAGGAAGAAATCTAGCGAGTTAAAGTTTCACCATTTGGTCCGACTTATTCGATTAGGGATTTTGAAATTAAATAGTGAAAAGGGAAAGAGCAAAGAGATTTGATGTACAGGAGCAAAGCGAATGACCATGCATGCCATGGATTTGAAAGGTCAATGGCGATTTGAGGTTTCGTCTTTGTTGGTTAGGGTTCGGATTTGGGGGATTTGATTTTTGATGATGAGATAGGAAAGATTTAGTGAGCATCGTGGATAAACAAGGCAAAGAGGATGATTTTCTGGGTAAATTCATGACCTTGCACGAATTTGTGGAAGGCCAGATAATTAATTGGGCTGTGATGTTGAGAGAAAAGACAGAGGAAGAGGAAAGAGTCCAGGGTGAGTGACAAATGAATTAGGATTAGGGATGAGATCAATAGGTCTCTAGGTTAAAACGCGAGGAAGAGATCTTGGCCATTAGATCATTTGAACAACGGCCATGATAATTTGGGTATTAAGGGATTTTAATAAAGAAAATATGTGGTCCATCGGATCCATGTGTTTCAATGGCTGAGATTATAACTGAGAGACGTTAAAAATAAAGGGAAATCGAGGTAAATTATGGACTGTTGATCGGATGAATCAAGGGCTTAGATGCGTGTGTGTTTCTTATATGAGTATGGGAGATCAATGACATGGCGCAAGTAGATTGGTTTAGAGAGGTGGTCGTGGATCTCCAAGTTTGCAAATGAGGGGGTATTGGACTGGGTAATTTCCAGATGGGCTTGTCATTTGGACCAAAATGAATTTAAAAGATAGCCATCTTATGTTTAATTAGAGAATTGCAATTATAACATTTTGCCCTTTAATCCCTTTTTAAATAAAATTAAAAAAAAGTAAATTATTTCCAATAAAATGGGGTAAAATTATAAAGATCAAATATACCATTAATTATTGCAATTAATTGTAAAATATTTTGTTTTCTAAATTAAAAAACTAATTTTGTATTATTAACAGAGTAACTTAATTAATTAGGAATTAAGGAGTAGTCGGTTGAATGATAAAGCTAATGTGATGTATTTTAAAAGTTATTTAATAATATTAATATAGTAAGTATATTTTTAATAATGCTAATGCTAGGTTATTAATTTCTAAACTAATGCTTAGTTAATTTTGTAATAGAGGTATTTAGTGATAGAAAATACTTTCAAAACATTCGTTATAAATATTTAAGTATAAATAAATTAATTTTAAAAGGGAGGGTCAAAATTGGCTGTCAACAACTTGTACTACCAATCCTTGGGTTATTGTATGGAAATTCACTTATTCCACTTACTGATTTCTTATTAATTTCATTAGAATTGTGTTGACTGTTATTTGGCTTGCCTAGCTGGTTGCGTTAGGTGCCATTACGACTAGGCGAATTTTGGGTCGTGACAAATTGGTATCAGAGCTTTAGGTTCATCGATTCTATGAGCCATGAGCAAGTGTCTATTAGAGTCCTACAGATCGGTATGATGATGTCCAAACCTATCTTCGAGATGCTGCAGGGCATCTAGGAAAAACATCCTATCATTCTTTCTAATCATGCGACATTGATTCAACTTGAACTGTACATCTTTGATTTCCTTCCATCCACTCGTATGTTATGTTTAACACTCAATATTAGTTGTGCATCGAGTGCTTGTGATGTTACGAAATGAGGTACGAGATATGTTCTATGTGTTGTGAAGTTAGGCCAGTTTGGAGGACATGAGGCCAGGTTTAGACCGCAGCTTGGGGTTGGTGGTTTCGGTTGTGTGAATATATGCTTTAAGACTTTTATCTCTGATAGTGTCCCTGGAAGTGGGATTGATTGCTTAGTGAGTAGTTGGATATCTATATGACGAGTACATCATAACTGAGGACTATGCTTAGATGCTTTATATGTGACGAGAAGAATTTTCTTGGGGCGTAAAAGATTATGGATGCTTGATTTCTTGCATGATGTGTTTTACCGTCGTGAGCTATGAATATGTTTTAATTGCAGAATGAAGTGGATTCTTATGTCTTGTTGATGAGTTCATACTCGGGAGGATTAAGTTATTGCATAGTGGTTGTGGCAATGGAAGGGCATAGAGAAATACCAGGTTGAGGCTAAGCAGGTGGGTTATCTCATCTGGATGTTCTGATGTTGTGTCATCCTTACAATGTGTATGTGGAGAGTTTCCTTCCCATCAATGGATTTTGTGCTGCAATTTGAGTTTGTCTCGCTAGTCAAATTTCGCCCGGCTATCGCAAGAATGGATATGCGTTTAGCAAATGAAAGGTATTTTATGGTCAGAGCTACATGAGCGAATGAATGAATTAGTTGAATTACAGTCCGGGATTATGGCAGCTACGATGTAAGAGAATTGTAGGTTATCAAATGTTAAGTTCTGTGGCTACGAGCTAAGTGGGGTAGTCTGCTGTGGACGATCAGATTACATTGCCATGTGTTATGTTAGTTTTGGTCTAAGGCATACTTGTGGATTGGTTATGACTTTAAGAGGTTGATTACATGAGTAAGGAAATTTCGGGATGCATGATGTATTATACTTTATGAATTTATGGAATTCTTGGAGTGATTCGAGTGTGTTATTTGTAATGGACGTAGTGTGCAAGGAAAAGGGATTCACTTTGTTTCTTAAAGGTAGGGGTTACTTCTATAGGTATTTGTTTGCTAATGGAGCACAAGTCATTTTACTCGTATTGGCGGTGCATTTGAGATTAGAGTAGAGTGAGGACTCTCGAGAAGATTCTAAAGAGTTTAAGGACTCATATGTGGTATTTGAGGATTTCCTCGAATTATATATGGCTAAGATCTGAGATTTGCATTAGGTGGTGCCGAGACTTGTGGTATTTCTGTAAAATTAGTGATTCTACATTTCAGTATCTGAGAGGTTAAAGAAATAACTTCAACTTCATAGAAGGTCTTTTTAAAGTTGGAATCTTGGTTGCGTCATTATTGGGTGCTTATGAGGGAATACAGTGGTTTTTGGGCCTTTGGATGACGTGGTTTCATGATAGTATCTCATAGGATGAGCTTGGAGTTAAGGACCGTAGTAGACTGACAAGGGGAGGTGCTAACTTGATGGCAAGTAGAGGGGAACTCAAAGAACTAGGGCAACTTGGTAGTGGGTTAGATCAGCATAGTAATAAAAGCAATCGGTTACTTTGGTGTGGTAAGACTCTACAAGTGCTTTTTGGCAATACTCTTGGTCTTGGCAACCTGCATGACTTGGTTGAGTTAGAGGACTTCAGTTCTGATTGCTTGGTTATGTGCAAATGGGTTTCAAAGAGTTCTCGATGGTTTCGATGACGTCTTAGGGTAGATGTTTTCTGCAGGCCCGAGAGAGTTTTATTACGTGTTGTGATTTTCTCCTAGATGGGGTCAAGTGGAAGTTTTTGGATGATGGAATATGTTTCTTGCTTGTGATTTCGAGTTGATAATGGGTTCTCGTATTTTAATATGATGGCATGATAGATGCAGTGAGATGTGTGGGATAGAGGTTTGCATGTATGAGGTTGTGGTTCCGTTCGAAGGGAAAGTCATGAGTTATAGACATCATGGACAGTTTAAGATATTTAGAAGAATGCTAGCACTATTTGGTATCACCTAAGAAGGGAGCACATTTCAGAAGGCGCACTGTGTTTTGACTTGCGCATGCTTGACTGGTATTAAGATACTCGCCTAGTTGGTCGACTACTGATGTTCAGATTTTGCTATGTGGCATGAATGAATTAAGGAAGTATTTCTTGTGAGATGATTGTGCATCAGACATGGAGATTCTTGTATTCTAGGGATTTGAAGACTATGAGGGTTCTTAGAGGATGATTGTTCCTTGGTTGTGGACGTTGAAGGTATATTGAGAGGTTGACAGTTTAGTGAATGTTTTTGTGGATAGGTTATTGTGGATTTTTCAAAGGATATCTACTTATTTCGGGTGAATAGAAATTGATTTGGAGGCCACTGGTAACCCTAATGAGAATGTGTATTCTACATTGGGTCGGATTTGTTTACTCAGCATAGCTATTTTTTAGGATTGTGTCATCGGGTGGAGTTGATCTTATTCGTGTTCTGATATGTTCCATCTGTTACTCTCCTATGCTACTATTGGTGCAAAAAAATAGGCATGACACGTGTATTAATAGTATGATGACATGTGGCATCTATCGGGTTAGTAAAAAAAGATAGGATGAGGCACGAATAAAATACCCACGGTATTTTATAAAGGAAGGTATTGTACCTGACAGTTGGGAAAGAAGAAATAGGCACGAGATGCATGAAAACCATAAAGGGGAAAGTTTCATGAGTCAGTTAAAAATATGGAAAGGGAATCAACATTTACACTGATTATGCGTTATCAACTATTATTACCATAACCGATACGAGTATATTTAGTGACGGGCAATTAATGCAATTAATGATAGTAACGGGTAAGAATTAAGTGACGGAACAGTTACAGCTGTGTATCCTTATATAAGGACCCTTACCTTATTTTGTGCAATCATCTGAATATTTTCAAATATATGTAATCATTATTTTACTTTTACTTGATTGAAGATTCCAATCCATAATTCTGGGAGAAATCAGAGATCAATAATAAGTTTTCTTTCCTTCATTTATCATTTCAATTATTTTCTTTATTCTCGCATTTTTGGAAAAGCGAAGTAATTTACTTTATTAGAAACCCGATTTTCTTAAATATTGACTTTGACCCAAAACTATTTTTTGCTTAAACAAATTGGTTCCGCTACCTCCCATCTGATAATCTGTTCACTTTTCAAAATTTATTTTTATCAACAAAGCATGTCTACTACTAACGAAATTGATCAGGTGAGTGAGAGGGGACAACAAGGTGGAACTCCACCACACCACACATCCATAGCGACTCTGCAACAAGGAGGCGAACAAGCCAATGAGCAAGATAATTTGATGTAGGTGATTGCACAACACGTTAGTGATGCTTTGAATGCTTTTGAAAGTGGGCTTCCCAATGTAGTTTAGACTCCTTCACAAGTAAATAAAACTCTGGAAAATCCACGTTCAGGACTTGAAAACTCAGGAAGTGGTAAAACACATAAGGAAACCAAAGAAGGAGAGTCAAGTACACCAAATTATTCCGAATTATAAAGTTTAGTATTAACCTTGCAGAAACAGCTCAAGAAGAAAAATGAGCGCATAGAACAGATACGTGGAGTGCTGCCGGTATTCAATGGTGTGGATATCGACAAATATTCACAACAGCCATGGAAGCCAAGTGCATCATGTTTACAAATTCCCAAAAAGTTCCATATGCCTGGTATCCCTAAATATGACGGGACCTCGACCCACGAGACCGCGTTATCGCATTTACCACAAAGGTTAAGCTTAATGATTTAACCAAGAAGGAAATTGAATCAGTCTTGGTGACAAAATTTGGCAAAACCTTCACGAAAGAAGCATTAACATGGTACTTACTCTTACCTGAAAATTCTATTGACTTTTTTGTAGTGCTTGCAGATTCATTTATGAAAGCACACTCGGGAGCCCAAAAAGTAGAAAAGAGGATGGAAGATATCTTCAAAGTAAAACAGGGAAGCACAGAATCGCTCTGGGAATTCGTAAATAGATTCCAGCGGGAAAGGATGATGTTACCACAAGTAACTGATAACTGGGCAGCTACGGTTTTGGCAAGTAATTTGAATGAAAAAAGTTCAGAATCCACGAGAATATTGAATTAAAGTTTGCAAGAGTTCTCTGAAACTACTTGGAAATATGTGTACAATAGATATAGCACGAAGCTGCAAATAGAATAATCCGATTGTGAAGCCGCATAACACCATCTTCCTCAATCACTATCTTCTTAGAATCACCCCGCTGCATGCTATCTTTCAACACCAACAAGAGAGGTTCATCAAACTGGCGAGTCTTGATGCGCTCCAACAAAGATGACTGGGCCACAACGCAAGCAAGAACCCTACTAGGTTTCGAAATATCCAACCTCATGAACTGATTGGACAAGGCCATTACATCATGGCTAATGGCCTCTCCAATGCGAATAGAAATGCCAAACTACCCATGCTCTCCGCCTTCCTACTGAAGGCATCGACTACTACATTGGCCTTCCCCAGATAAAATATGGTGATGTCATAGTCTATCAATAACCCTAACCAATCTCCGCTGCCTCAAATAAGATCCTTCTACTAGAATAGATGTTGGAGACTCCGAGGGTCGGCATAGACCTCACATGGCACGCCATAGAGATAGTGCCTCCTAATCTTGAGCGCGCGAACAATGGATGCTAGCTCCAAATCAAGCACATGGTAGTTCTTCTCATGGACCTTCAACACACGAGACGCGTAGGCAATCACCCTACCATCCTACATCAATACTGCACCAAGTCCAATATGCAATGTATCACAATATATAGTGTAAGATCCCGAAACTGTGAGCCACACCAACATTGGAGTTGTAGTCAAGGCAGTCTTGAGCTTTTGAAAGCTCTCCTCACACTTTTTAAACCATCTAAAACGAGCAGCCTTCTGGTTCAACTTGGTCAATGGGGCTGAGATAGATGAAATCCCCTCAACGAATCGGTTATAGTAGCCTACCACACCCAAGAAGCTCCGACTCTTTGTAGCTGAAGAAGGTCTAGGCCAGTTTGGAACTATCTCAATCTTCTTAGGATCTACCTTGATGCCCTCGGAAGACACAACATGACCCAAAATGGCAACTGAGTTTAAGCAGAACTCACACTTCAAAAACTTGGCATATAATTGAGGATCCTTCAAGGCCTGAAGTATAATTTGCAGGTGCTGCTCATGCCCCTATCTACTGGGAGAGTAAACTAGAATATCATCAATAAAGAAAATGACGAAGGAATCCAAGTAAGGCTTGAATACTCGATTCACCAAATACATGAAGGCTGCTGGAGCATTGGTCAAGCCAAATGACATTACTAAGAACTCGTAATGACCATAATAAGTCCTTAAAGCTGTCTTAGGGACATCTGATGCCCTAATCTTTACCTGATTGTAGCCAGATCTCAAATCAATCTTGGAAGACACCTTGGCACCCTGAAGCTGGTCAAATAAATCATTAATCATCGGCAACGGATACTTGTTCTTGATAGTGACCTTTTTCAACTGCCGATAATCAATACACATCCTCATCAATCCATCCTTTTTCATGAAAAACAACGTCGATGCACCCCAAGGCGAAACACTCGATCTAATGAGTCTTTGTCAAGCAAATCCTGCAGTTGATCCTTCAATTTTTTCAACTCAACTGGAGCCATATGGTACGGTAGAGTAGAGATAGGCTGATTGTGTGGAACCAAATCAATGAAAAGGTCAATGCCTTTGTTGGGTGGCATACCCAACAAATATATAGGAAACACCTCCGGAAACTCCTTCACAACCGGTACCGAATCTATAGAACGAACCTTTACACTAAAATCTAGTACATAAGCCACATATGCCAAAACCCCTTTCTCGACCATACGTCGAGCCTTCAACTATGAAACCATTCTACTAGTGGAGTGACCGAGAGTCCCTCTCTACTATAATCTAGGCATCCCCCGCATGGCTAAACTCATACTCATGACATGAAAATCGAAGATAGTGTGATACGGGGACAACCAATTCATACCATGAATGGCTTAAAATCCACCGTATTCATCAACAAAAGATCTAATATTGTATCAAAACCATTAATAATAACAACACCAAACCAATACACCCAATCAACTACAAAGGAATCTTTAATCGATGTAGACACATATATAGGAACATTAAAAAAATTATGAGGCATAATCAAATACAAAGAAAATATGAAGACATTTAGGAATATGTAGAACTCGGATCAAACAACACGAAAGCATCTCTATGACGGGCTGAAATAATACCTGTCACGACCCAAAATAGGGCTCTGATACCAACTTGTCACAACTCAAAATCCCAACCACAAGGCCGTGATGGCGCCTAACATCTTCTTGCTAGGCAAGCTAACAATTGCTATACAATTAAGCAGTTTAACAATTTAAAAACACTTTAATAAGAAATTAAGACTGAAATATCCTAAAATTTATATTAAATCCATAAACATCTCCTTCTAAGACTATTCCTATAAACTGGTGTCACTAGTACATGAGCAACTAGAATACTACAAATAAAGTCTGAAATAAAAGACAAAGTTGTCTGATACAAAGTAAATAGCAATAAATATAGAAAGGAGACTTCAAGGTCTGCGAACAGCGTGTATATATATATATATATATATATAATAATAATAATAATAATATTGTGGCGTACAACACGATCACACACACAAAATATACATAAGTACATACATACATACATACATACATATATATATAAAATAATGACCAACTATGGTGAATCTTACGGCGCAACATAAAAAGGGAACTAAAACTCGTAATCCTCAAACATAATCCAAAAACATAGTAGAGTGATATAGGAAGCAAATAAAGTAAGTAAAGGAATGAGACAGGTAAAAGCACCTATCTAATAACATGTAAGAGCATATAATAAGTAAAGGCGGACAATAAATAAAGTCATGAATAAGTGGAAGTATGTAGCAAATAGAGATATGTAACAAGTGAAGGCTTGTATATAACAAGTAAAGGCATCTATCAAGTAAAACATGTCACGAGTAAAGGCATGGAATTAGTGAAGACATGGTATAACTAAAAATATGCAATTAAGTAGTACACCCCACATGCTTTAACCCATGACAATGTGTATACACTTGTCGCGTTGCATGTACGCTGTCCCCAAACATAAACCACGTAGGAAATAGACTAATGAAGTCCTAATTCCCTTAAGACAGGGTTAACTACGACATTTACCTTTTTTCGAAACACAATCATTAATCAAACACGGCGTTTCCTTTGGAACAAGCCTCCAAACCACTCAAATTTAGTCAATTATTATTCAAACAAAGTCAAAACAAGTTTTAGAAACTACACCCTATAACAACCCAAAACCACCAACCGGCCGTGATGGCACCTAACTCACTTGCTAGGAAAGACATGAAGAACAAAACGAAATATAAATAATGAATTAACTAAAGTAGTACAAGTCTAATGCCAAATAACATAAACAATAGCATCGATACAAAAACAAATTTCTCATAACTAGTAAATACAGAGTCTTGAGCTCTAAACAGAAATACAAGTCTGAAATGCTAAATAACAATATTCTCTGAAATAAACACAATAACACAAAATGAAAAGAGACGCCAAGAGTGCGTTCCAAATGCCGTTCTACCTCGTCTCTCGGATAAATCAACAAGCAAAACTCTGCTACTAGCAGCTCGATCCAACACCTGGATCTGCACAATTAAGTGCAAAGTGTTGTATAAGTACAACCTACCCCATGTCCTCTGCAAATATCATAACTTACCTCAGCAGGGTAATAGAAGTAAGAATTATAAATGATACTCATTAATCACCTATACAATTCATAGATCCAACAAGTACAGAACAATAATATGATCAAGTCATGAATAACAGAAAGAACCACCTTTGTCCACACAGTTACTTAACAGACTCTGCTCAATAAAAAATCCAACATATAAAGAAGATATGTAAATATAACAGATAAGAGTCAAAGAAGTTGCAAGTAAAGATGAAAATGCAACAACCAAATCAAACACTTGCCCGCTTTTCCTCAAAATCTCCATAACAGTACTAAACCACTGATTAATTTTCCTCAATTCGCGTGTACACTATCAAGAAGAAACATAAGAGGGTGACCCTAGGGGGGTGGATCCATATCCATACACTTCATGGCACAGTCACATGCAACAATGATAATCCGCCCCGTGTGGTAACAAGCTCGATAACACAATCCTCCCTATATGGTCATAGGCTTAATAACACAATTTGCCCTGAGTGGTCACATGTTCAATATCACAATCCGTCCGGCGTGGTCACAAGCTCAATATCACAATCCGCCCTGCGTGGTCACGGGCTACCAGTCCAAACCATGTTACACTAAAAGCAAATATACATGAATACACGTATAGGATCAACGAATATCAGATTTCATACTCTTGTACTGGTAAAAGTAACATGCTAAGGTGTATGCATGTGCATAATGTACTAACATAGATCAAATGAAGAAATTGCATCACTAAAGTACCACTTATCAAGTTCAATAAGGAGATAACCTCTATGTAACCCCAAGCATGACTCAAAAAACTCACAACATGGTACAAATATAAGAAACATTGCAGCATGAAGCTTAACAATTAGTTCAAGGAATATCATAGCCTAAGTACTATGCTAAGAATGGATAAATACCCCGGTGCACACACACGGCCTCAACCCAGCACATGTGCGCCACCCCTAACACGTAGCTATCGCAAATAACTCAGACCACTAGTGTCTCAACAAAATTTAGGTATGATACTTACCTCGATCAAGCCAAATCAATCCTCTAATAAGCCGAACCAACTTTCGGATGACTCGTATGTAGCAAAAATAACTTAATATCATCATAAAAGCCATAGGAAACGATTAGAATGATAAAGCTAAGATCTTAAACCAAAATCAAAAAGTATACCAAAAAAGTTAACCTAGGACCCGCACCTTGGAACCCGACAAAACTCAAAAATTCCGAACACCCATTCTGATGTGAGTCCAAATATATGTGTTTCATCCAATTCCAACAACCCTCAAATCATCAAATCTCTCTCTTCAAAATCATAGTCCAAAAACTCCCAAATCTCACCTTTAATATTAAAATTTTGGTGTATTAATCTATGGGTAATCAATATCTAACAAAAAAATTGAGTACGGATAACTTACCCTTCAATTGTGTTGTAAAGCCCTCTAAAACTTGCCTCCAACCGAGCTCCACAACTCCAAAATTGAGAAAATGACTAAACCCTCGATATTAAATATTTTGTCTACCAAACGTGCACCTGCGGTCTCTTAACTGCTTATGTGGTGCCGCTTCTACGAAACAAGGGCCACATCTACGGTCCCCTCCAAGCGCCCCACCTTCCGCTTTTGCTTATCCTCCCTTTGCACATGCGAGTCCGCTTGTGCGGACTCCTACCGCTTAAGCGCAAGCATATATGTGCTCCTGTGCCTGCATTTGCAGACTTCTTGTATGAGGCCCATCTTCTGCACCTGTGTAACACTAGTCGCACATGCGGCCAGACACCCTGCAGATGCAAAAACACCAAAAGCCAAAATCTTCAATAATCAATCATAGTCCAAACTAATCCGAAATCAATCCGACACACACCCGAGGCTGCTGGGAGGCTGTCCAATCACACGAACCAATCCCAAAACATGACACTAACCTACTCGAGGCCTCAAATCACACAGAACAATAACAAAACCACGAATTACACCTCACTTCAAGCCTATAGAAACTAATAAACTTCCAACTTCTACTTCTCGTGCAAAACCATATCAAATCCACTCTAATTGACCTCAAATTTTGCATGCAGGTCCCAAATGACACAACGGACCTATCCCATCTCCCTGAAGCAAAATCCAGACCCAATATCGACAAAATCAACTCCTGGTCAAACCTATCAACCTTTCAAACTTTTTACTTTTAAACTTTCGCCAGGTAGAACCAAATCAACCTTTGGACCTCCAAATCCGAATTTGGAAACATGCCTAAGTACAAAATATCCATACAAAGCTATTGAACATACCGAAACACCATTCCATGGTCGTCTACTCAAAAGTCAAACTCTGGTCAACTCTTACAACTTAAGCTTCCAACCTCGGAACTAAGTGTCGCAATTTACTCGAAACCAAACCAACTACCCTGGCAAGTCATGTAGCCAAAATTACACATGTGTAAAGCATCAATTAGGGGGAACAAGGCTAAAATACTCAAAACGACTGGCCGAGTCAATACATTCTGCCCTCTTAAACAAATGGTCGTCCTTAAATCGGTCTAGAATCATACTTGGAGTTTCAAAAAGATGAGGATATCTTCTCCACATCTCCTGCCCACTCTCCCATGTAGCCTCCTCAAACGGGTGACCTCTCCAGTGAACCTTTACTGATTGTATATTCTTTGACCTCATCTTCACAACCTGCAGATCCAAAATAGCCACCGGCTCTACATCATAAGTCAAGTCTCCATCTAACTGCACCATGCTGATGTCCAAAACATGTGACAGATCCACATAGTACTTTCGGAGCATAGAAACATGAAACACTACGTGAACACCCTATAGACCAGGTGGCAAGACAAGTCTGTAGTCCACCTCTCCAACTCTCTCAAGCACCTCAAATGGACCAATAAACCTAGGGCTCAGCTTTCCCTTCTTCCCAAACCTCATCAAACCCTTCATGGGCAAAACTCGAAGTAGAACCTTCTCACCCACCATAGATGCAACATCATGAGCCTTCCTATCAGCATAACTCTTCTGACTGGACTGCGCTGTACGAACCCGCAACTTCTCTAAAGCATCAAGGACCAAATTAGTGCCCAACAACCTAGACTCCACAGGATCAAACACACCAACTGGAGAACGACGTCGCACCCCATATTAGTCCTCATAAAGGGCCATCTGGATACTTGATACGCTCAAATTACACTTTTATAAATAGTGTAAGCGGTCGATGTCAAATATAATAACCCAACAAGGTTGGGGTCAAATTCTAGGGAATAGGTGTGAAAAGGTTACTTGACTAGTGTGTTACTCAACTAAAGTCGTAATTCTATCCAGTTAACCGGAACAAGAATATGAATTTAGTTTTGTTTGAGATAAAGGCTAATTGAAATGTTGAGAATGTAAATAATTTGATTAAAGAAACCAAGGTTGTGTCCCCATTAATGAAGTGTAATACTATCGGTGTCAATATGATATATTTCTAATGAAAGATTCTTTTTGATATGCAAATGATGTCTAAGTGACTGCCCAATATTTTCCAATAGTTAGGTAGTACTTTCGCTTTATGATTTTTCCAAATATAAAAGAGTTGCAATTAAGAACAATCAATTTATGCCAAATAAAACTCACTTATTCCTAAGCGATTTTATTAAACAAGGTTTAAAGCCTTGAGTCTTTGATATTTACTTCTACCAAATTCTACCCCACTTTCCCAAGCAAAGATAGAATTTAACGATGCTTGTTAATGTTTGCAACCACCAACAATAAATAAAGAATGAGAAGTAAATAAATATCAATCAACCGTTATATATATATATATATATATATATATATATATATATATATTCAATATTAAACACCCATTAACGTCACACCCATTTAGGGTCCACAACCATAGTATAAAAGATTAGCTACTCATACTAAAATCTGAAAACAAGAGAATATTAAATGTCATAAAGCTTACAAAGTGAAAGATTCTTGACCCAAAAGCTTCCAAAAGAAAGGAATATTCAAGCCTTGTATTTTAGCTTCAAAGTCTGACAAGATAGCCCCCACAAAACCCTAATAGACCTATTTATAGAGGTCTAAAAATCGAGACAAAATTCGGACCAATCGGCCCTGATGTTGAATATGCGACCGTATTTCTGTCGCATAATAGAAATGTGGTCCGCATTTTTGACATGTCCATCGCAGATTGTAACCCTAGATTCGCCTTCACCGCATCGATGGTTTGCGGTCCGCATTGTAGAAATGCGACCGCATCTTGCATCGCATTTTCTTCCTTCAGTAGACTTCATGTTTGGTTTGCGGTTACTTCTGCAGCTCGCAAACACGTTATGCGATCGCAGAAAAGAACGCATTTTTGACATTGAACTACGCCTAGGATTCTGTTTTTGTCACGACCCAAAATCCCAACCCGGTCGTGATGGCGCCTCTCATGAAGACTGTCACGACCCCGGATTTCCCACCCTCGGGAGTCGTGATGGCGCCTACTAATGAAAGCTAGGCAAACCAATCAACCGAATTATTTACCACGTTCTCATTCGAAATCAATTCAACTAAAACCAACAATAAATAAACAAACACAATTTAACGAGCGAAATGCATAAAATATTTCAAATAAAATCTCTTTTGCAAACTACCCAAGATCTGGTGTCACAGTTTCACAGACTGTCTAAGAGTACTACAAACAAGGTTTTGAAAGAAATAACAAAATACTGTTTCCGAACTACATGGAAGAAACAAGTAAAGGAAATGGACAGAAGACGCCAAGATCTGCGAACGTCTACAGTACTACCTTGGGTCGCCTGATAGTCACAAAGCTGGAAGCCCTCTACTGTCAGTCACCTGCGGCACCGAGATCTGCACAAAGAGTGCAGAGTGTAGTATCAGCACAACCGACCCCATGTGCTGGGAAGTACCTGGCCTAACCCCAGCGAGGTAGTGACGAAGCTAGAACCAGACTCCAGATAGACCTATACAGTTATAACCGTATATGCATCTACAGTGGAGTATAAAATACATAAATAATTTAAACTGGGGATAGGGAGGACACACATAGGGATAACATATAATTAAAGCAAAACGAATCACCAATGAATAAGAAAGAAAAAAAACTGCAATAGGGAATGATAACAAGATCAGTCAATAAACCTTCAACCAATAAGATGAACAAACATAGTGAAGAAAACTGTAAGTATGGCACGGCATCACCCTTCGTGCTTTTACTCTCAACCTCACCATAAAACAGTAAATATGGCACGGCATTACTCTTCGTGCATTAACTCTCCCTTACCATGCAACATTGCACATATAACACCAGGGAGATAAAATAAGCAAATTCAATTCTTATGTCAACAATGGTTCCACTGTGCCAATCGCTGACTCAGAAACAGTGGTCGATTACCACAGATAATCCATAAGTACGGATAGAACATTCAATTTAGCAAGTAACTAGTCTACACATGGGTATTATGATCAAAGAAGGAAATAAATTACAATGAACGGGTCCCACCCGCATGCTTTAACCCAACAATAACGCATAGGTACTCGTCACCTCAGATATGCGTTGTCTCCCAATAATTGAGCAAGTAGCACATAGCAAACAAGTCCTAATCCCTCAAGCTAAGGTTAGAACAAACACTTACCTCGCTTTGCAACTGAATTCAAGGTTTCGACAAACCTTTTCCTTGAAACATTGCGTCCGAAGGCTTCAAATCTAGTCCCAAATAATTTAATACACTCAATACACATAGTAGAAACTAATTCCGTATGAATTTACAGATTTTCTGGATTAAAATCCGAAATTTAACTCAAAATTGCCAGTGGGGCCCACTTCTCGTAATCGTACAAAACCCACAAAATGTGATAACCCATTCCGATACGAGTTTAACCGTATAAAATTTGTCGGATTCCGACAGCGGATCGACCCCCAACCCTCAAGTCTAAGCTTTAGGGTTTTCCCACAGTTTTCCCAACTTAAATTGCCCATTAATTGCTAAAAACGGTGATGAACTAAGGTAATTCCTCGAAAATTTAGTTAGGAATACTTACCCCGATGTTTTTCTTGAAAATCTCCCAATACTTGCTTCAAGATTTGCTTCAATCCGAGTTCTATGGCCCCAAGTATGTTTAAGGTGACACAAACCCTTCCTTTACGAATTTATCCATGAAAATCTCCTTTGAATATGGTTTTGAGGTTGATTTATGGTGATTCCATGTTGTTTGAAGGTGTTCTTCCTCGTGGGTATCGAAATTGGGTCTTTTAGGGCAAAATGAACACTGAGTTCTACTTAAAAGCATCAAAAATTCGGGTTAAAACGCCTTCTTTAGGTAAAAAATGCGATCTGGTTTGCCAAAAATGCGGACCGCATTTCCCCTTTGCGGTTCGCATTTTGGTCGCATTTTTCCCCCAAGTTTCTGCGTCATTCTACGACCAAAATGCGGTTCACATGTCGAATCTGCGGTCATTCTGCGATCGCAGATTCGACATGTCCGCAGAACTTTTCCCCGGCATGAAAATAGGCATAACTTCCTCATACGATGTCCGAATTGGACGATTCTTTTTGCTATGGCTCCGGAATTTCTATACGGATCTAATGCTTCAAACAAAACTGAATTTGGAGTTCATTTGCATAATATGATACCACTTTTTCTTGAAGATACGACACCGGCACATTTTTGGAATGCCGAAGTTAAGCTCCATCAACCATCCAAAATCTATTCGAGACCCTCGGGACTTCAACTAAACACTCCAACATGTCCCATAACTTTATTCAAACTTGTTCCAACCTTCAGAACGTTCAAATCAACATCATAACATCAAATTCGCATCGGATTCAAGCCTAAGGACTTCAAAATCTTCTAAATCGCTCTTTTGATCTAAACCCGACCAAACCACGTCCGAATAACCTGAAATTTTGCACACAAGTCATAAATCACATATCGAAGCTACAGCAACTTTCAGAATTCCATTCTGACCCTCGGATCAAAATCTCACCTATCAACCGGAAATCGCCAAAATTCTAACTTCACCAATTCAAGCCTAATTCTACACGGAACCTCCAAAACTAATTCCGATCACTCTCCTAAGTCATAATTCCTCTCCCGAAACTAACCGAATCATCGGAATTCACATCCGAGCCTTCTAACTCATAAGTCAACATACGGTTGACTTTTACAACTTAAGCCTTCTTGAAAGAGACTAAGTGTCTCATTTCTTACTGATTTTACTCCGAATGCAAATTACTCAACTTGATTACATAAAACATAGATAACGAAATATAATGAGACAGAAAAGGGGGAAGACGGAGTGGTAACCCACGAGACAACTGGCCGGGTCGTCACAAAGACAAGGCCAGTCATTCCAAACTAACTTCATTTTAACAGTTAAACAATACAAAAATAATATAAGTATGGTTTAATAACGGTAAATTGCAGAAAAATATAGTAAACCATCCCGACTACAACCCTCAGATCGGGGTGTCACGAATTCATGAGCCACAAATGAAATCCTAATAATAAAATAACTATTACAATATCTTTGGCACAATTGTTTGAAGAAAGTGGAAACAACAAAAATAAAGAGATACGGGCTGCGAACGCCAACAGCTACCTCGTAATCTCTGAATCACCACCCTGACAATAGTAGTAGTCAGTACCTCGGGGTGGAACTGATAACGCCTGAATCTGCACACAGGGTGCAGGGAGTAATGTGAGTACTTCCAACTCAGTGAGTAATAAATATAAATAATGACTGAAAGTAAGAAACACATAAGACTTAAAGCAATCCACGATGGAATAGTAAAAACATGTAACATCTCAAATAGATAACGTGAAGTAAATGGGAACAACACCAACACAACCAAAAATGCAATGCAAATGCAATGCAAGTCATGACTATCGTGGCGGACGTGCCACCCGTTCCCTGGGTACCCGGCACTTATTGTGGGGGGTTCAGTAGCGCAATATTTCGTGACGGCGTGTCACCCGATCCATGCATGTCACATCTCGTGGCGGCGTGCCACCCGATCCATTTAAATCATTTGAAATTATCATTTAAGTTTCAAACCGAGTTTATGAAATGAATCAATGCAGTAACAATACCCCTGAAGGGTTCACATAACCGGCGACACGCCAAATAATACCCCTGAAGGGTTCACATAACCGGCGAGATGCCCAAATATGATGTAATATACAATGACAGATACCCCTGAAGGGTTCACATAATCGGCGAGATGCCCAAGTATGATCATATCAATGGGTTTCAATCAATTACGTAGTAAAATCATCATTCGGGATGGACCAAGTCACAATCCCTAGCAGTAAACGACATAACATAGCACTACGACGTGCAATTCCGGGGTTTCGAACCCTCAGGACATTATTTACAAACATTACTCACCTCAAACCGGCTAAATCCTTAGCCCGTGATGCCTTCGCCCTTTGAATTGGCCTCCACGTGCGTCGAATCTATTCAAATTCAGAATAATTACGTCACATTATGCTATAGGGACAAAGCCCAAGCGAAAATAATCAAAATTACTAGGAAATCACGAAATTAGCAAAACCCGAGCCCCTGGCCCACTTTTCAAAAATCAGAAATTATCACTTCAACGGGTTCCTTATCTCCTCACGAGTTCAACCATATAAAATTTGTTGAATTCCGACACCGGATCGACCTCTAACCCTCACACCTAAGCCTTAGGGTTTTCCACAATTTTTTCCCAACTTAAACCACCAATTAATTGCTAAAAATAGTGATAAACTGAGGTAATTCCTCCAAAAATTGAGTTAGGAATACCTACCCCGATGTTTCTCTTGGAAACCCTCCAAGAATTGCTTCAAAACTTATTTCAATTCGAGTTCTATGGCCCCAAGTATGTTTAAGATGACCAAGACTCTTCCTCTAAGAATTTGTCCATGAAAATCTCCTTTGAGTATGGTTTTGTGGTTGATTTATGGTGATTCTATGGTGTTTGAAGGTGTTCTTCTTTGTGGGTAACACAAATGGGTCTTATAGAACAAGATGGGCATTGGATTCTACTTAAAAAGTGTCAAAAATCGGGTTTAAACACCCCTTTCAGGTCGAAAATGCGATCCCCAATGCCAAAAATGCGGTCCGTATTTCATCTTTGCGGTTCGCATTTTTGGTCGCATTTCTCGCCCTAGTTTCTGCCTCAAAATGCGACATTCTGGGACAAAATGCGGTTCGCATTTCTGACGCTTCTTTAGATTTTTTCCTCGACACAAAAATGGGCATAACTTTCTCATACAATGTCCGAATTGGACGATTCTTTTTGCTATGGCTCCGAAATTTCGATACGGATCTAATGCTTCAATAAAAACTGAATTTGGAGTTAATTTGTATAATATGACACCTCTTATTCTTGAATGTACGACATCGGCACCTTCTTGAAATGCCAAAGTTAAACTCCATCAACCATCCAAAATCCATTCGAGACGCTCGAGACTTCAACCAAACACTCCAACATGTCCCATAACATTATTCAAACTTTTTCTAACCTTCGGAACGTTCAAATCAACATCATAACATCAAATTCGCATCGGATTCAAGCCTAAGGATCTCAAAATCTTCTAAATCGCTCTTTTGATCTAAACCCGACCAAACCATGTCCGAATGACATGAAATTTTTCACACAAGTCATAAATCACATATCAAAGCTACAGCAACTTTCGGAATTCCATTCCGACCCTCGGATCAAAATCTCGCCTATCAACCGGAAATCGCCAAAATTCTAACTTCACCAATTCAAGCCTAATTCTACACGGAACCTCCAAAACTAATTCCGATCACTCTCCTAAGTCATAAATCCTCTCCCGAAACTAACTGAATCATCGGAAGTCAAAATACAGTTGACTTTTACAACTTAAGCCTCCTTGAAAGAGACTAAGTGTCTCATTTCTTACTGATTTCACTCCGAATGCAACTTACTCAATTAAATTACCAAAAACACAGATAATGAAATATAATGAGACAAAACAGTGGGGAAGACGGAGTAGTAACCCATGAGACAATTTAGCGGGTCGTCATATTCTCCCCCTCTTAAACAAACTTTCGTCCTCGAACGGGTCAAGAGACATACCTGAAGTTTCAAATAGATGAGGATATCTGCTCTGCATCTTCCGCTCGGTTTCCCAAGTAGCCTCTTCCACAGTCCGACCTCTCCATTGGACTTTCACCGAAGCTATCTCCTTGGACCTCAACTTCCGAACCTGACGATCCAAAATTGCCACAGGCTCCACCTCATAGGTCAAATTGTCATCCAACTGAATCGTGCTGAAGTCCAGAATGTGAGACGGGTCCCCAATATACTTTCGGAGCATAGAAACATGAAACACTGGGTGTACACTCGACAGACTGGGTGGCAAAACAAGCTCATACGCCACCTCCCCAACTCGCCGAAGTACTTCAAAAGGCCCAATGAACCGAGGACTCAATTTCCCTTTCTTTCTGAACCTCATAACACCTTTGATGGGCGAGACTTTCAGCAAGACCTTCTCTCCAACCATGTAAGACACGTCGCGAACCTTTCTATCGGCATAACTCTTTTTCCTCGACTGTGCTGTACGAAGCCTCTCCTGGATTACCTTCACCCTTTCTAGAGCATCTTGAACCAAGTCAATCCCCAATAGCCTAGCTTTGCCGGGCTCGAACCAACCAACCGGAGATCTACACCGTCTGCCATACAGAGCTTCATACGGAGCCATCTGAATACTTGACTGATAGCTGTTATTATAAGCAAATTCTGCAAGAGGCAGAAACTCATCCTATGAGCCTCCGAAATCAACAACACATGCACGCAACATGTCCTCCAATATCTGAATGGTACGTTCTGACTGCCCATCCGTCTGAGGATGAAATGCTGTGCTCAATTCCACCTGAGTACCCAACTTCCTCTGCACGGCTTTCCAGAACTGCGAGGTGAACTGAGTACCTCTATCAGAAATGATAGAAACTGGAACGCCATGCAGCCGAACAATCTCTCGGATATAAATCCTTGCCAACCGTTCTGAAGAATAGGTGGTACACACAGGAATGAATTGTGCGGACTTGGTCAGCCGATCCACAATCACCCAAATAGCATCGAACTTCTTCAAAGTCCGCGGGAGTCCAACAACAAAGTCCATAGTGATCCGCTCCCATTTCCACTCGGGAATAGCTATCCGCTGAAGCAAACCGCCCGGTCTCTGATGTTCATATTTTACTTGCTGACAGTTAAGACACCGAGCTACGAATCCCACAATATCCTTCTTCATTTTTCTCCACCAATAGTGTTGCTTCAAATCCTGATACATCTTCGCGGCACCCGGATGAATGGAATACCGCGAACTATGGGCCTCTTCCAGAATTAATTCCCGAAGCCCGTCCACATTAGGTACACAAATCCGACCCTGCATCCTCAACACTCCATCGTTGTCGATGGTCACATCTTTAGCATCATTATACTGGACTCTGTCCTTAAGGACGAGCAAATATGGATCGTCATACTGGCGCTCCCTGATGCAATCATATAACGAAGACCGAGAAACCACACAAACCAACACCCGATTGGGTTCCGAGGTGTCTACTCTCACAAACCTATTGGCCAAGGTCTGAACGTCGACTGCAAGAGGTCTCTCTCCAACTGGAAGGTATGCCAAACTCCCCATGCTCACTGCCTTTCGGCTCAAAGCATCGGCCACCACGTTGGCCTTTTTCGGATGGTATAATATAGTGATGTCATAATCCTTGAGCAATTCTAACCATCGCCGCTGTCTCAAATTTTGATCCTTTTGCTTGAACAAATGTTGAAGGCTACGGTGATCAGTAAATACCTCACAAGATACGCCGTATAAGTAATGCCTCCAAATCTTTAAAGCATGAACTATGGCAGCTAGCTCCAAATCATGCACGGGATAGTTTTTCTCATGAGGCTTCAATTGACGGGAAGCATAAGCAATAACTCTACCCTCCTGCATTAGTACACAACCGATCCCAATTCTTGAGGCATCACAATATACGGTATACGAAACTGAGGCTGATGGTAGAACCAATACTGGAGCTGTGATTAAGGCTGTCTTGAGCTTTTGAAAGCTCTCCTCACACTTGTCCGACCATACAAATGGAACACCCTTCTGGGTCAATTTGGTCAAGAGCGACGCAATGGATGAGAATCCCTGAACAAACCGGCGATAATAGCCTGCCAACCCAAGAAAGCTACGAATCTCTGTGACTGAGGACGGTCTAGGCCAACTCTGGACCGCCTCTATCTTCTTTGGATCAACCTGTATACCCTCGCTGGACACCACGTGTCCCAAGAAAGCCACTGAATTGAGCCAAAACTCGCACTTAGAGAATTTTGCATAAAGCTTCTCCTCCCTCAATCTCTATAATACAACTCGCAAATGTTCTGCGTGCTCTCCATGATTACGCGAGTACACCAGAATATCATCAATGAATACCACCACGAACGATTCCAGATAAGGCCGAAATACATTGTTCATTAACTGCATGAACGCTGCTGGGGCATTGGTTAGCCCGAAAGACATAACAAGAAACTCATAGTGGCCATATCTAGTCCGAAAAGCAGTCTTAAGAATCTTTGCATCCCTGATCTTTAACTGGTGATATCCTGAACGGAGATCAATCTTAGAGAACACTCGTGCTCCCGTGAAGCTGGTCAAATAAATCATCGATGCGAGGCAAAGGATATTTGTTCTTGATTGTTACCTTGTTCAGTTGCCTATAATCGATGCACATTCTCATCGTGCCATCTTTCTTTTTCATAAATAGAACCGGTGCACCCCAAGGTGACAAACTAGGCCGAATGAACCCCTTATCTAGGAGTTCCTGAAGTTGCTTTTTCAACTCCTTCAACTCTGCTGGTGCCATACGATACGGTGGAATAGAGATGGGCTGAGTGCCCGGCACCAGGTCAATACCAAAATCAATGTCCCTGTCCGGTGGCATGCCCAGCAGGTCTGCAGGAAATACATCAGGAAAATCCCGCACAACTGGAACAGAATTGATGCTTGGAGTCTCAGCTCCAACATCCCTCACAAATGCTAGGTATGCAAGGCAACCCTTCCCAACCATACGCTGGGCTTTCAAGTATGATATCACCCTACTAGGAATANTGATGTTCATATTTTACTTGCTGACAGTTGAGACATCGAGCTACGAATCCCACAATGTCTTTCTTCATTCTTCTCCACCAATAATGTTGTTTCAACTCCTGATACATCTTTGCGGCACCCGGATGGATGGAATACCGCGAGCTATGGGCCTCCTCCAGGATCAATTCCCGAAGCCCATCCACATTAGGTACACAAATCCGGCCCTGCATTCTCAACACTCCATCATCATCGATGGTCAAATCTTTAGCATCATCATGCTGAACTCTGTCCTTAAGGACAAGCAAATGCGGATCGTCATATTGACGTTCCTTGATGCGATCATATAACGAAGACCGAGAAACCACGCAAGCGAACACCCGATTGGATTCCGAGATGTCTAATCTCACAAACCTATTGGCCAAGGTCTGGACATCGACTGCGAGAGGTCTCTCTCCAACAGGAATGTATGCCAAGCTCTCCATACTCACCGCCTTTCGGCTTAAAGCATTGGCCACCACATTGGCCTTTCCCAGATGGTATAGTATAGTGATGTCATAATCCTTGAGCAATTCTAACCATCGCCACTGTCTCAAATTTAGATCCTTCTGCTTGAACAAATGTTGTAGGCTATGATGATCAGTGAACACCTCACAAGATACGCCGTATAAGTAATGCCTCCAAATCTTTAAAGCATGAACTATGGCAGCTAGCTCCAAATCATGCACGGGGTAGTTCTTCTCATGAGGCTTCAATTGACGAGAAGCATAAGCAATAACTCTACCCTCCTGCATTAATACACAACCGATCCCAACTCTCGAGGCATCACAATATATGGTATATGAGCCTGAGGCTGATGGTAGAACTAATACTGGAGCTGTGGTTAGGGCTGTCTTGAGCTTTTGGAAGCTCTCCTCACACTTGTCCGACCATACAAACGGAACACCCTTCTGGGTCAATTTGGTCAAGGGCGATGCAATGGATGAGAAACCCTGAACAAACCGGCGATAATAGCCTGCCAACCCGAGAAAGCTACGGATCTCTGTGACTGAGGACGGTCTAGGCCAACTCTGGACTGCCTCTATCTTCTTTGGATCCACCTGTATGCCCTCACTGGACACCACGTGCCCCAAGAAAGCCACTGAATTGAGCCAAAACTCACACTTGGAGAATTTTGCATAAAGCTTCTCCTCCCTCAATCTCTGTAATGCAACTCGCAGATGTTCTGCGTGCTCTTCCTGGCTACGCGAGTACACCAGAATATCATCAATAAATACCACCACGAACGAATCCAGATAAGGCCGAAATACATTGTTCATTAACTGCATGAACGTTGCTGGGGCATTGGTTAGCCCGAAAGACATAACAAGAAACTCATAGTGGCCATATCTAGTCCGGAACGCAGTCTTAAGAATATCTGCATCCCTGATCCTTAACTGGTGATATCCGGAACGGAGATCAATCTTAGAGAACACCCATGCTCCCTGAAGCTGATCAAATAAGTCATCGATACGAGGTAAAGGATATTTGTTCTTGATTGTTACTTTGTTCAGTTGCCTATAATCGATGCACATTCTCATCGTGCCATCCTTCTTTTTCACAAATAGAATTGGTGCACCCCAATGTGACATACTAGGGCGAATGAACCGTTTATCTAGGAGTTCCTGAAGTTGCTCCTTTAATTCTTTCAACTCTGCTGGTGCCATACGATACGGTGGAATAGAGATGGGCTGAGTGCCCGGCACCAGGTCAATACCTAAATCAATATCCCTGTCCGGCAGCATGCCCGGTAGATCTGCAGGAAATACATTGGGAAATTCCCGCACAACTGGAACAGAATCGATGCTTGGAGTCTCAGCTCCATCATCCCTTACGAATACCGTACGTTGGGCTTTCAAATATGATATCACCCTACTGGGAATATAATCAGTCACGCCACGCCACTCGATCCGCGGCACACCCGGCATAACCAAAGTAACTGTCTTAGCATGACAGTCTAAAATAGCACGACATGGAGATAACCAATCCATGCCCAAAATAACATCAAAATCTACCATGCTTAATAGCAATAGATCAACTCGGGTCTCCAGACCCCCAATCGTTACTACAAATGACCGATACACACGGTCTACAACGACAGTGTCACCCATCGGGGTAGACACATGAACAGGTACATCAAGAAGCTCACGGGGCGTACCCAAATAATGAGCAAAATATGAAGACACATATGAATAAGTGGAACCGGGATCAAATAATACAGACGCATCTCTGTGGCAGACTGAAACAATACCTGTAATAACGGCATCAGAAGCACTGGAATCTGTCCTGCCTGGAATAGCATAGAATCGAGCCTGGCCACCACCTGCTCGACCTCCCCCTCTGGGGCGACCTCTGGCTGCCTGACCACCACCCCTAGCTGGCTGGGCGGGTGATAAAGTAACTGGAGCAGAAGTCGAGGGTTGACCCCTCTGTTGGAACGATCTAGCTCCACGATGAGGACAATATTTCCGTATGTGGCCCATCTTGCAACACTCATAATAGCTCACTGGTGCTCTAGCAGATGCACTCGGTCTAGACGAACCCTGGGCTAACGGAGAATGAGCTGGCAGGGCGCTAAGTGTTGACTGGCCCTGCTGCAACCCATGATAGCCACGACCTGCAGATGCCCCACTATACCCTGGGCTCACTGACTGGGCAGGCCTGAATGGACGGCCTCTACCTTGCTGAAACTGGCATCTAGAAGGAGCACAATTGAAATTACCCGATCCTCGAGGCCTCTTAGCCTCCCTCTCCTCTCGCTCCTGACGGCGAACCGTCTCAATCTCACGAGCTATGTCCACCACGTCTTCGGAAGTAGCACCCAATACTCTCTCCCTGGTCATAAATATACGGAGATTATAGTTAAGACCATCCACAAACCGCCTGATCCTTTCACGATCAGTCGGAACCATCCAGAGAGCATGTCGAGCCAACTCAGAAAATCTTGACTCGTATTGCGACACAGTCTTATCCCCCTATAGCAGCCATTCGAACTGTCTACGCAGCTCCTCCCTGCGGGACTGCTGCACATACTTCTCCAAGAAAAGAACGGAGAACTGCTGCCAAGTAAGGGGCGTTGCATCAATCGACCTACGCCTCTCATACGCCTCCCACCAATTAAAGGCAGCCCCCGTGAATTGAAATGTGGTGAATGCCACACCACTAGACTCAGGAATCCCGGCTGTCCGGAGCATTCGCTGACACTTGTCAAGAAAACCTTGGGCATCCTCGCCCTTAGCACCACTGAATGAAGGAGGCTGGAGTCTACCAAACCTCTCAAGACGATGTTGCTCATCGTCTGGCATAACTGGTACTACGTACTTCTGAGCTGGTGCAACCGGCTGGGCTGGAGGTTCCCCCGGCATCTGCAGTCCCTGCACTACCTGCTCAGGCGTACGGGCAACTGGAGTCTGATTGCCTCCCCTGGCCTATGAAGTAGTTGCGGCTGTGGTGACTGAAATCGCCTGAGCTAGGCCAGTGCAAACGGTTAGAATCTGAGCCAAGGTCTCCTGAAGACCTGGAATAGCTGCAAGCACATCTGGTGTCTGAACTGGGGCTACTGGAGCCTGTTCCTGGGCTGGGGCAACTAGTGGATCAATAGATGCTGCTCTCGCCGCTCTGCCTCTACCATGACCACGATCGCATCTACGGACTCTGGTGGCCTCAGTGGGTGGTATTGGTGGTCGTCCACCTCGTCCAGTAGTTCGTGGCCTCACCATCTGTGAGAGAACATGATAGCAGAAGTTTTAGTACTCGGATCAACAAGTTCGCACGACAAGAATCTCAAGATTATGAAATTTTCCTAAAAAGGTTCTGCAGCCTCTCGAAGATAAGTACAGACGTCTCCGTACCAATCCGCAAGACTCTACTAAACCCGCTCATGACTCGTGAGACCTATGTAACCTAGGCTCTGATACCAACTCTGTCACGACCCAAAATCCCAACCCGGTCGTGATGGCGCCTCTCATGAAGACAAGGCCAGCCAATCCAAACTAACTTAATTTTAACAGTTAAACAATACAAAAATAATATAAGTATGGTTTAATAACGGTAAATTACAGAAAAATATAGTAAACCATCCCGAATACAACCCTCAGATCGGGGTGTCACGAAGTCATGAGCCACTAATAAAATCCTAATAATAAAATAACTATTACAATATCTTTGGCACAATTGTTTGAAGAAAGTGGAAACAACAAAAATAAAGAGATACGGGCTGCGAACGCCAACAGCTACCTCGTAATCTCAGAATCACCACCCTGACAATAGTAGTAGTCAGTACCTCGGGGTGGAACTGAATACGCCTGAATCTGCACACAGGGTGCAGGGAGTAATGTGAGTACTTCCAACTCAGTGAGTAATAAATATAAATAATGACTGAAAGTAAGAAACACATAAGACTTAAAGCAATCCACGATGGAATAGTAAAAACATGTAACATCTTAAATAGATAATGTGAAGTAAATGGGAACAACACCAACACAACCAAAAATGCAATGCAAATGCAATGCAATGCAATGCAAGTCATGACTCTCATGGCGGACGTGCCACCCGTTCCCCGGGTACCCGGCGCTTACTGTGGGGGGTTCAGTAGCGCAATATTTCGTGACGGCGTGTCACCCGATCCATGTATGTCACATCTCGTGGCGTCGTGCCACCCGATCAATTTAAATCATTTGAAATTATCATTTAAGTTTCAAACCGAGTTTATGAAATGAATCAATGTAGTAACAATACCCCTGAAGGGTTCACATAACCGGCGTGACGCCAAATAATATCCCTGAAGGGTTCACAAAACCGGCGAGATGCCCAAATATGATGTAATAAACAATGATAGATACCCCTGAAGGGTCCACATAATCGGCGAGATGCCCAAGTATGATCATATCAATGAGTTTCAATCAATTACGTAGTAAAATCATCATTCGGGATGGACCAAGTCACAATCCCCAGCAGTAAACGACATAACATAGCACTACGACGTGCAATTCCGGGGTTTCGAACCCTCAGGACATTATTTACAAACATTACTCACCACAAACCGGCTAAATCCTTAGCCCGCGATGCCTTCGCCCTTTGAATTGGCCTCCACGTGCGTCGAATCTATTCAAATTCAGAATAATTACGTCACATTATGCTATGGGGACAAAGCCCAAGCGAAAATAATCAAAATTACTAGGAAATCCCGAAATTAGCAAAACCTGAGCCCCGGGCCCACTTTTCAAAAATCAAAAATTATCACTTCAACGGGTTCCTTATCTCCTCACGAGTTCAACCGTATAAAATTTGTCGAATTCCGACACCGGATCAACCTCTAACCCTCACACCTAAGCCTTAGGGTTTTCCACAATTTGTTCCCAACTTAAACCACCAATTAATTGCTAAAAATAGTGATAAACTGAGGTAATTCCTCCAAAAATTGAGTTAGGAATACTTACCCCGATGTTTCTCTTGGAAACCCTCTAAGAATTGCTTCAAAACTTGTTTCAATTCGAGTTTTATGGCCCCAAGTATGTTTAGGATGACCAAGACTCTTCCTCTAAGAATTTGTCCATGAAAATCTCCTTTGAATATGGTTTTGAGGTTGATTTATGGTGATTCTATGGTGTTTGAAGGTGTTCTTCTTCGTGGGTAACGAAAATGGGTCTTATAGAACAAGATAGGCATTGGGTTCTACTTAAAAAGTGTAAAAAATCGGGTTTAAACACCCCTTTCAGGTCAAAAATGCGATCCCCAATGCCAAAAATGCGGTCCACATTTCATCTTTGCGGTTCGCATTTTTGGTCGCATTTCTCGCCCCAGTTTCTGCCTCAAAATGCGACATTCTGGGCCAAAATGCCGTTCGCATTTCTGACGCTTCTTCAGATTTTTTCCTCAACACAAAAATGGGCATAACTTTCTCATACGATGTCCGAAATGGATGATTCATTTTGCTATGGCTCCGAAATTCGATACGGATCTAATGCTTCAATCAAAACTGAATTTGGAGTTCTTTTGCAGAATATGATACCTCTTATTCTTGAAGGTACGACATCGGCACCTTCTTGAAATGCCAAAGTTAAACTCCATCAACCATCCAAAATCCATTCGAGACCCTCGGGACTTCAACCAAACACTCCAACATGTCTCATTACATTATTCAAACTTGTTCTAACCTTCAGAATGTTCAAATCAACATCATAACATCAAATTCGCATCGGATTCAAGCCTAAGGATCTCAAAATCTTCTAAATCGCTCTTTTGATCTAAACCCGACCAAACCACGTCCGAATGACCTGAAATTTTGCACACAAGTCATAAATCGCATATCAAAGCTACAGCAACTTTCGGAATTCCATTCCGACCCTCGGATCAAAATCTCGCCTATCAACCGGAAATCGCCAAAATTCTAACTTCACCAATTCAAGCCTTATTCTACACGGAACCTCCAAAACTAATTCTGATCACTCTCCTAAGTCATAAATCCTCTCCCGAAACTAACAGAATCATCGGAATTCACATCCGAGCCTTCTAACTCATAAGTCAACATACAGTTGACTTTTACAACTTAAGCCTCCTTGAAAGAGACTAAGTGTCTCATTTCTTACTGATTTCACTCTAAATGCAACTTACTCAATTAAATTACCTAAAACACAGATAATGAAATATAATGAGACAGAAAAGTGGGGAAGACGAAGTAGTAACCCATAAGACGATTTACCGGGTCGTCACAGTTTTGATCTGCAATCTCTGTGTGCAATATGCGGCTCGCAGACAAGTTATGCGATTGCAGATGAGACAGCATTTTTGACGTTAAACTCTTCCCAGAAGTCTGTCTTGATATGCGATGTTGGTGTGAAGTATGCGGCTCGCATGTGGTATTTGCGATAGCATATCCACATCTGCGATGCTTTGTCGCTCTTTTCTTGTCTTTTTGTGGCTTTTTGAACTCTTTTCCATGCTCTTAGGTCCTTACACCTCATACACCGCAAAAATACTAAAATTACTAAGTACCTAGGGAACTTGCATTTAAAACAAGTTAAAATCTAAGCAATTAGTATCAAAATGTGCCGAATTCTCCGGCACATAAATACTCGATTGATAGCTGTTCTTGCAGGCGAACTATGCTAAGAGAGGAAATAGATCCCGTGAACCTCCAAAATCAATGACACAGGAACGTAACATGTCCCCTAAAATCTGTTAGGACTGCCCATCCATCTGGGGATGAAATGCCGTACTTAGATCGACCTGTGTGCCCAAATCACGCTACAATGCTCTCAAAAAATCCAATGTGAATTGAGTTCCTCGATCCAAGATAATAGACACAGTCTCACCATGAAGGCGAACAATCTCCCGAATGTAAATCCGAGCCATCTGGTCTGAAGAGTAGGTAGTCATGACAAGAATAAGGTGTGCAGACTTGGTTAGTCTGTCCATAACGACCCACACTGCATCAAATCTCCTCAAGGTCCGTGGAAGCCCAACTAAAAAAAATCCATACATATATGCTCCCACTCCCACTCCGGAATCTCAAGCCTCTGAAGCAAACCACTGGGTCTTTGATGCTCGTACTTCATCTGTTGGCAGTTCAAACATCAAGCGACATAATCCACAATATCATTCTTCATCCTCCGCCACCAATAATGCTGCCTCAAATCCTGGTACATCTTTGTTGCACTCGGATAAATTGAATACCATGAACTATGGGCCTCCTCAAGAATCAACGCACGGAGCCCATCCATATCCGAAACACAGATCCAATCTTGTAGACTCAATACCCCATAATAACCAATAGTAACCTCCTTGGCATAATCGTGCTGCATCGTATCCTTGAGGACAAGTAAGTAGGGATCGTCATACTGACGCACCTTGATGCGCTCAAACAAGGAAAACCGTGATACAACACAAGCAAGAACTCTAATGGACCCCGAAATATCTAGCCTCACAAACCCATTGGACGAAGCCTGAAAATCCAATACAAATAGTCTCTCTCTCCAACTAAAATATAACCAAGAATCCCCATACTCTAAGCCTTTGTACACAAGGTGTCGGCCACCACACTTGCCATTCCCGGATGATAAAAAATGGTGATATCATAGTCCTTTTGTAAATCTAACCACCTCTATTTCCTGAAGTTTGGATCCTTTTGCTTGAATAAGTGCTAGAGACTCCTTGATCAGCGAACACCTCACATGACACGCCGTATAGATCGTGCCTCAAATCTTTACTGCGTGAATAATGGCTGCTAACTCCAAATCGTATACAGGGTAGATCTTCTTATGGGGCTTTAACGACGTGAAGCATAAGCAATAACTCTACCCTCCTGTATCAACACCCAGCCAATGCCACTCTGAGAAGCATCACTACAGACTGTATAAGAACCCGATCCCGAAGGCAAAACCAGAACTGGAGCTGTAATCCAGGTAGTCTTGAGTTTCAGAAAGATCTCCTCACACTCGTCAGACATCCTAAATGGGGCACCCTTCTTTATTAGTCTAGTCAATGGGGATGCTATAAATGAAAACCCGTCCAAAAAAGGGTGATAATACCCAATCAACCAAGGAAACTCTGGATCTTCGTAGCAGAAGACAGCCTGGGCCAACTCTGAACTGCCTCAATCTTCTTCGGATCCACCTTAGTCCCCTCATTAGATACTACATGAACCAAGAATGCCACCGAAATTAAGCAGAAACTCACACTTAAGAATTTAGCATATAACTTCTTCTCCCTCAATGTCTGGATCATGATCCTCAAGTGCTGCTCATGATCCTCCGGTTGCGGGAATCATCAATGAAAAATATGATTAAGGAATAAAGATAGGGCTAAAATACATTGTTCATCAAGTGTATAAAAGATGCTAGGGCATTGGTCAGCCCAAAAGATATCACCAGAAACTCATAGTGAGCATAGCGGGTCCTGAAAGCCGTCTTCAGAATATTTGAAGCCCGGATCTTCAACTGATGGTACCCCGATCTCAAGTCAATATTCGAGAATACCCTAGCAACTTGAAGCTGATAAAATAAATCATCAATACACGGTAGTGGGAACTTATTCTTGACAGTGACCTTGTTCAGTGGCCGATGTCAATGCACATCCTCATAGAACCATCTTTCTTCTTCACAAATTGTACCGGTGAACCCAAGATGACACACTAGGCCAGATGAAACCTTTATTAAGAAATCCCATAGTTGTTCCTTCAATACCTTTGACTCTATTGTGCTATGTGATATGGTAGAATAGAGATGGGTTGAGTGCGCGATACCACGTCAATACCAAAAACAATATTCCGGTCGGGTGGCACGCCCGGCAGGTGTGCAAGAAACACATCTGAAAAGTCACTCACCACTAGAACTGACTCAATAGTAGGAGTATCAACACTGATATCTCTCACGAAGGACAAATATGAAAAACATCCCTTCTTAACCATCCGTTGAATCTTCAGAAAAGACATCACTTTGATAGGAATATGATCCAGGGAACATCTACACTCTACCCTAGGCAACCCCAGCATCACCAACGTCACGGTCTTAGCTTGAAAATGAAGGCTAACGTGACATGGTGAAAAGCAATACATGCCCAAAATCACATTAAAATCGACTATAC
Source organism: Nicotiana obtusifolia (assembly GCA_002018475.1). Classification (NCBI taxonomy): domain Eukaryota; kingdom Viridiplantae; phylum Streptophyta; class Magnoliopsida; order Solanales; family Solanaceae; genus Nicotiana; species Nicotiana obtusifolia. Next base: position 103,532 of record MCJB01040195.1, on the reverse strand, counting down.
TCAGCAACAAAAGATCAACCCTAGTCTTACAATGTCCGATAGTAACCACACACGGCCGATATACATGGTCCACCATAATAGAATCACCCACTGGAGTAGATACAAGAACATGCATATCTAAAGCATGAAAAAAATAGGATGACACATAAGAGAAGGTGGAACCAGGGTCAAATATCACTAAAGCATCCTTGTGGCACACTAAAACCATACATGTGATCATAGCGTTGTAAGAAACTGCCTCTGGCCTAGCAGGAAATGCATAGCAACGGGCCTAACCACCAATTGTTCGACTTCCCCCTCTAGGGAGACCTCGAACTGCCTGAGCCCCACCCCTAGCTAACTGTGCGGATGGTGTAGCTACCGGCGCTGATATCATAGGCTGCATGCTCTACTGTGGAACTCTACTCAGAAGTATGGGGCAATCCCTCTTGAGATGACTCGCGTCTCCACACTCATAGCAACTGCTCCTATAAGGCTATTTAACTTTATACCCTGAAGAACTGTCTGTGGAACCCTGAGCAAATGGAGCACGGTAACAACTCTATGCCGGCATCGCGTTGAATGATGACTGAATTGGTCAAGCACTGTATGAACTATGGATATCTGAAAAACCATGAGGAATATGACGAGCTGCCGGAGCGGGCCTAATACGACGACCTCTGTTGTAATGTGACTGGCCTACAGATAATGCACTGAAAAAACCACCTGAACCACGAAGCCTCTTGGCCTCTCGCTCATCACTATCAAGCTTGCGAACATGCTCCAAAAATCTAACAATATCAACCACCTAGTCAAACCTAGCATCTGTATCGGTCTCTGAGCCAAACTGTAACGTAAACCATAGTTGAGGCCATAAATGAACCTCCTGAGCTTCTCCCTCTCTTTGGGAACCAAACATGTATCATGACATGCGAAATCAAATCTCATCTCGTTCTGGGTCACACACATACCCTCCTACGTAGCTACTCAAACTCCATACGCAACTTTTATCTACGAGTTTGTCCGACAAACCTTTCTAAGAAGAGAACTAAGAACTCATGCCATCTACGTGGTTTTGCGCCTGCTGGTGTGCCTGACTCATAAGTTTGCCACCATCTGTAGGCTACCCCTGTCAGCTAAAAAGTAGTAAAGGCAACTCCACTAGTGTCCACAATACCAGTTATGCAAAGAATCCGGTGACACCGATACAGAAAGCCCTGAACATCTTCTGACTCTCCTCCACTGAAATCGAGATGATCAAGCCTCTTAAACTGCCACAACCTCTGTTGCTTCTCATCATTCATAGGTGAACCAACATCGTCCTGAGCAACAACAACTGGCTGAACTGGTAACACCTCTAGCATCAGATAACTCTGAGCTGGCTTCTTCAGTATACAGGCGACAGGATTCTGAGCTCTTCCCCAGCCTATGAGGTAGCCGGTGCAACTGGTGTCATACCCGCCTGAGCTAAAATCATGCATACGCTCAATATTTGAGCCAAGGCCTCCTAATGACAAGGTATAACAATAGGTATCACCGGTGTCTGAGCTGGTCCCACCAGCTCAATAGTATTTGGAACCTACTCTTCTAGTGGGGCGAATGGTGTCTCTACAAGTGCTGCTCTATCTATAGTGCGAACCCCACCTCGGCCTCTACCTCGGCCTCAGACTCTCATGATCCTACCTGGTTGTACCAGTGCCTGCCTGACTGATCTGATTGAACATGTCCTCACCATTTGTGAGAGAATCAAAGAGTAAATGCTCAATCATCGGAAATAACAAATCCAAAAGACAAGAATGTAAGAAATTGAAGTTTTTCCTATCAAATCGGTAGTTTCTCGAAGATAAGTACAAACGTCTTCATACCAATCCACAAGACTCTACTAAACTTTCTTATGACCTGTGGAACCTATGAACCTAGAGTTCTGATACCAACTTGTCACGACCTAAAACCACCAACCGACCGTGATGGCGCCTAACTCACTTTCTAGGCAAGCCATGCAGAACAAAACAAAATATAAAAACCGAATTAACAAAAGTAGTACAAGTCTAAAGAAAAATGACATAAACAATAACGTCGATACAAAAAACAAATCCCCCAAAACTGGTAAATACAAAGTCATGAGCTCTAAACGGAAATGCAAGTATGAAATGCTAAATAACAATAATGTCTAAAATAAAGATAACAGTACAAAATAAAAAGAGACGGCTAAGACTGCTGTTGAAATGCAGCTCTACCACGTCTCTCGGATAATTCAGCAAGCAAAACTCCCCTATGAGTGGCTTAGTCCAACACTTGGATCAAGTCATGAATCACACAAAGAACAATCTTGGTGCACAGTTACATAACGGACTCTGCTCGGTCAAAAATACAACATATAAATAAGATATTCAAATAAAGCAGATACCAGTCAAGGACGTTGAAAGTTAATATGAAATGCAACAACTAAATCAAACACCGGCCAACTTTTCCTTAGAACTTCCATAACAGTACAAAACCACTGATCAATTTTTCTTAATCTGCATGTACAGCTCCAAGAAGAAACATGAGAGGGTGACCCTAGGGGGATGAATCCATATCCACAGACTGCACGGTGTAGTCTCATGCAGTAATCATAATCCACCAAGAAGAAACAATAAGAAGGTCACGCGAACAACACAATTTCATCGCGATTGGTTACTCCATTTATTAGTCTCAAAATACTTTACACCTTCATAGTTTGAAGTGAAACATGTGATACAAATACAACATTTTTAGTTTGACTTTTCCAACACCAGTATACAATCCATACCATGTCTGTGGAGCCTCTAACTGAAACCAAAGAGTCTTATGACAGTGCCGGCGACAAGGCCCTAGCTATACCTCAAAATGCTATGTACAAAGGACAAAAGATACAGGACCCTAAAATGAAGTTAGGCTCACCAACCCAGCTGAGGAGAGGGTGTACGGCTATCATTGCTCAATGCCTCCCGCAGTGGAACCACCTGCATTTATTAAAGATACATCACCATTGGCAAAAGGACGTTAGTACATATGGAATAGTACTAGTATGAAAACTAAACACCACCTCAATAGAACGAGTAACAGTACAATGATAAAGAAACATGAAATCGATGAGGGCCTCATCAGTATTAAATTACCAAGTTAGGAGAAAGAATAAATTTCAAGCAAGTTTCAATATTTTAATTTGGGAGATATTTAGTACTGATACACCACTGTGCTTTTAGCACGATGTCTGATCTCAGCCCTAATGGCTATGCCACCTCACCTTGAGACGTCTACTCACAATACCACCATGTGCGCAGCATGGCATCCGATCTCCGTCCGATCGGCTAAGCCGTAACACCACAATGTCGTGTGGGTCAATGTCACCTCACATTCTGCTAGAAATCATCACATCTCATTTAAGGGGAATTATCTCAACACATTAATCTCATCCCATATTCAGGGAAAACTCTCACTGCCTCACGTGGGGATTTTACCCCTCATTCACTCCTACACCAGCATGTGTAGTTTTGGGGTTAGGTCATTTCAACCCACCCTTTCCCTGTGACTAAACAATACTCCCAAGGCATTTATTAGTTAAAGAATTTACAGTCCATTTCAATGTCTTTTACACTTCTCTTCATTTCATTGGCACTAATGGCCTCTGTTGTTGTATCACTCTTGGCACGTTGACCGTGTTTCATATCTCATGCTCACTTCTGGTTCTTTCAAACACCATCAAGGAATATCAACAACAAGGCATTTCTATTCAAGACCTTAAGTATACATGTGACCAAATAAGAGTCTTAGGCACAATGAGATTTCTTACACAATTCTGCATAATAGCTTTCATTAGAATCACGTCCTGAAGTTATAACATGTTAACACACAACACATTCTTAGATCACACTCCCGAAGGATAACACAATAAGATAAAAGCATTCAGAATTGTCATATTTATAATGATCAACTCGGGGCTTACAAGAACAATGTGGGATTCAATTCTAAGAGAGAAATTTAGCCAACATACCATGCCTTGAGCATCCTTAATTAACTACAATGTTTCGGAAATCTTAGCGGCTTCGATCTATTGAAATATAACAAACTTGAACACAAATTAGGAAGGAGTTCATGGTTCCAGCTCATTTGAGCATTTTATCAAGCACTAGGTGTGCATAAGGTTTCAAGGTCCTCCTATGGTGGATTCCTTAATCCCACTACCCAAAGTCTACCCGATTGGGCTTAACAATCTTTCCACAAACCTTGATAGTACATGAATGCATAATGAACAACTCCAACACCCAATAATTGCTTTTCTCATTACCTTTTTTAAGTTAAATCCTAAAATTGAGGGCTAGGGAGTAGACCTAGTGAGTTTTCCTTGTTAATCCTCCAATCCTTGAGCTAGAATCGATGAACAATTAGTTTAGGAACCCCCTCTCACTCCAAAGCACCTCCTCACACCCAAAATATCAAATTTTAACTTAACAAATGTTCCTTAACGTCTATATATCGAAGTAGGGTCGGGTTATAAAAACCCGAAAATGGACCCTCCAAACACAGCTCTACGGTCGCGGAGTGGACTACATAATGACTATATGGTCTGCAAAATGGGTCGCAGAAGTGATTTCAAGAACTGGGTTGTTCGGGTCAAGTTTGCGATTCGCATACCAGTTCTGCAGTCGCATAATGCACCGTAAAACTCCCCTAAAAAATCATCATGCTGGATCTGCGACGGATTGTGCGGGCCGCAAAAGCAATATGTGGTAGCATATTGGACCGCAAAACGACCCTCCAAAATTGGCCAATTTTTTGTTGCACTATATGGCCGATCTGCAACCCGCAGAGTGATTCTGTAGTCTCATATTGGGTTGCCTTGCGCTGCAAAAATTTTCTTCAACTTTCCAACACACTGTTCAACCCAAGCAATCATTTACACATAAGCTACCTTGGCATCACGAAAACCCGGGTTCTAGGTGAATGTTTTTTTACGGGGCCTTACATCCTCCCCCACTTAAGATCATTCATGCTCGAATGAGGGTAAAAGTATGCCATTAGTATCTAATATGACTTAACTGTTATTTCACACACCAGCAGTTCCAAATTTTTGACTAACTCCCTAAATTTCCAAAACTTTCGGTAGAGTTTCCCCTGTAACTGGGCCTATCCACCTGTCAGAGAATCCCAAAAACCAATCCTAACAACATATACATAAACAATGCAACATAACATGAAATTAACACCAACCGTGGCGTCATAGACAATATACAAGCAAAAAGGAACACCCTCAGCATAAACTGTACAAGTGACAATAATAATAATGATAATTCACAGGGAAAAGCTTCATAGAAACAATTACATAGCTATTCAAACAAATGAGGGTACTTCTTCTTTATTTCTTCCTCGGCATCCCAGGTGGCCTCTTCAATTTGTTGGTTTCGCCATAGCACTTTCACAGAGGCAATCTCTTTGTTTCTCAACTTTCAAACTTGTCTATCAAGAATGGAAATTGGAATTTCTTCATACATGAGTTCTTCAATAACCTCTATACTCTCAACCGAAACAATAAGCGACTGATTTTCAACCACCTTCTTCAACATAGATACTTGAAATGCTGGGTGCACTAAAGACATTTTCGGAGGTAGTTCTGACTTGTAAGCCACCTGACCAATCTTTTGAATGATTATGTATTGTCCGAGATACCTCAGACTCAATTTCCTTATTAAGGCTACCGACATAGCGGAACAATATGCTCAGTTGTATATCAAGGAAATCTTCAGGTTGCACGGCACTCCAATTTATATTATCTCTCATCGAGGGGCAGGCAGGTTTAACTGATGAGCTATTGCATCCTTTATACTTCTGCTCCTGTGAATTGATAGGGAATTGCATGATAGCTAGGTTGGGCCCCTAAGTGTGTCCGGCTGAATGCTTGCAGGTGAAGCAGGTTGGTGCTGGTGTCTAGAAGTATCCATTTGAGTAGGAACTTTCTGTTGATGAGTTGAAGAGTACTGGATGTTGATGGTTCAGTGAGTCCTGGTTGTAGCAAACTGTGTAGGTTGGTTGAGAAACTTGAGGATTCTCTGAAGGATCCTGCCAGAATAGTTTGTCTATTGTGACAAATTTGCATTTATGACAGATCTAATGTGATTGGTACACTTGCAAGGGATTGAGCATCTGAGATGCTAATACCACCCTTTGCAAGTGCATCAATAGATTGAATATGTCTCTTGCACCTGCAAAATGCAACAAACAGTGGATGCTTGGATTGGTCAGGGTTCATCATTAGGAAATTGCAGGCATTGACATCAGTGCTCGGGTTCTTGTGGTTTCTAGGGATATACTTGTTTTGGAGGTACCAGCAGTTAAGATGGACATTAGGAAGCTGGTGTTGATGATTATGCTTAGCCTTGTAGCTGCTACTAGCTTTAGTCAATTGATACACCCTCAATAGGATGATCACAATAAGTACTAATACCACACATTGAGGGCATGTTAATTATGTTAAACTGTAGGTACCTGCAGAAGAGAAACCATGTTTAGAGAAACAGCGGACATTCTTATCATATGGGTTGGTATCCAGGTTCTTGTGTTTACTAGTCCCTGAAGAGGTGCTGGTATGGTGGTGGTGTTTTGGTTTTTTGGGAGGGTTGAAGGTGATTTGGATTACTGGGTGGTAGAATATTTATGGTGATGGTTTGGTGTATAATTGGATTCCTAGTTATTTGGTGTGGGTTTGAGTTGCAGATATGGTTGGTGAGGGTGTTTGTGGTGTTGTTGTGTGTGTTTCTTCTGATAGACGGAAAGGAGGGTATATGTGTGTGTGTCCTTAGGAGCTGATGCTTTTGTTTGTGTTGGGGATGTTTTATAATCCATGTATGCCTATAGAGATGGCATAATATGCGTTTTCCTTACCCTTGTTTGATTTCAAGCATAAAGAATACGAAATTAGTTGATACCACACACTGAAAAGGAAGCAGTAAACAGGGCAGTATAACATCAGATTTCACATACAAAAAAGGAAAAAAACTATTAGTTGAATCCCGGGTGTCATATCCTTTTTGTTGAAGAGTTTGAGCATGCTGGAGTTGCTGCTCCAGAACTTTGGTGTTTGGACTGTATGGTCTGCTCCGAGGTATTTAAGATGTTTAACCATATCCATTAGAGTTGGAGGTGGAAGTGTGGTATGATGAAGGTTAAACTTTGCTTGTTTTCTTATGTCTGAAGGCTGGTGTGTTCATCTGATCTAATTTTGTTTGACCTCTGATTTGTCTAGAAAGGTCAAGAATGTTCTCAAAATGGGTGATTTGAGGGAGATCATGGTTGAGCTTAAATAAAGAATCAGCAGGACAATTAGCTTCCTTATAAACATGAGAGAATTTGAATTCATAACACTAGGAGCCTAGATCAATTAGATTCCGCAACTGCATCTCTAAACTCCAAGGGGGATGAAATTCATGGTTGAGCGAATGAACAAGTACTGCAGAGTTAGTTTCTGAATGCACTTTGAGGTTGCAATTTGGGACGTCTTGCGGGTCAGATCTGCAGTTCGCGTACCAGTTCTGCTGTCACATAATGCACCGCAAAACTCTCTCCGGAAATCATCAGGCTGGATTGGCGATGGATTATGTGGGCCGTGAAAGCATTATGCGGTTGCATATTCGAACACGAAACGACCCTCCAAAATTTTCTATTTCTCTATTGCACTCTGCGGACGATTTGCGGCCTGCATAGTGATTCTGCGGTCGCATTTTGGACTGCTGAAATGCCCTGCTCTGCCAAAAGGTTTCTTCAACTCCTTACACACATGCTACCTTAGCATCACGTAAACCTAGGTTCTAGGTGAAATTCTTTTTATGGGGCCTTACAAAACCCATGGAAGTACAAGTGAAGAAGTTATCCTAAAGAAATAAGAAACTATTTTTGGAATTTTTGTTTTTGTGGTTTTTTTTTGTTTTTTCTTCAATAGTAAAGCAAATTAAACAACACTATTTACAATACCCCCAACCCCACACATAACTAGTGGCATGTCCTCATGTCACAAAATTAAAATGCAAAGCCGAAAGAAAACTTCCTGATTGTCTCAATCAGTGTCGGAGACAGTGCCGGGGTCCACGGGACAAGCCCGGCCAAGTGCTCGCAACCGTGTCATGATCTTCTGCTCGGACTTGACATTTTTTCTAGCAAGTGAGTCCACTCGATTGCCTAAATCAGTGATAGAAGTGCGCATCCCCGCCATCTCTTGTTCCAAGGAAACCATTCTTTATTCCCTTACACCTCCGGAAGGTTCTCCAACACCCTGATCATGCGAGGTAGTAGCCTCAAAATCCTCTTCGTGCACCTCCCTTTCCTCTGTGGGCGCATCGGACTCCTCACTCTCAACCTCAGCAGCCACAACAAGTTCCTTCCCAATGACAACTTTATCAGCCCGGAATTTCTTTTCTCGTTTGACCTTTTCATCTGTAGCCTTGTTTTCTAGTACCCGTGTCTGATGGTTCAACCGAGTGGCTAACGATGGCAAAAAGAAGCCATACCTCTGCACCGGACATCGAATTGTCATCTCATCTTGAATGACCTTAGCCATATCAAAGTCGTGGCCAGTGACAAAGCACCAAATTAGAGCAGCCCGGGGACCATTCACCTTCGTTCTGTTGCTGAAAGGCATCAGGCGGTTATTAATGATGTATAGCCAACAGTGACCCTTAAAGATGAGTGCAGTAGAGTGAAGTTTGTGGCCCCTGATTAACCATACAACCTTCTTCTCGGGCACATAATTGGTCTCAAAGAACATGGTTCACGAGTATGGTTCCTTGCTGTGCACCAAAAAGTAATTGATTATATCAAGTTAGTCCACGTACGCCGATAGGTTATTGGCCCTTTGGATAGCCTCCTTAGGAAAGTCCACCTTATTCTTCCAGACTGTACACACATAGTCCTCATGTTCCGGGCAATTCACGTAGCATTCCCTAAACAACGTTAAATTTGCCTCGTCAGGTTCTTCGAAGAACACCCCCATTCCTCGCCGAACCAATTCCTCGTGAACTCTGTAACACTCATTGAGGAGAGACCCAATGTCGATTCCCCTTTCAGGTATTGGCATTTTTCCTGCGTTGCTATTAAACCGATCATGGGCCTCCCAAGAGACAAACTTGTTTTGATCATATAGGCGAGAGGATGCAAGAGCTCACGGCCAGGACGTGTCCACATCTCTAGCTTTGGAAGTGCCTACTTGCCTACCGGTAGAGGCGCTTGGGGTTGTTCTTTTCTTTGAAGTGGCCATTTGCACCTGAAACAACCCGATAAATATTAGCAATTAGACCACTCTTCGGATTAAGAAAGGTTACTCAGACTTGACCTGTATAGTGGTCACGAAGATACACTCTCCTAGCCATGGGAAGGATCCATCCCACAATCATTAGAATACACCCCCATTATCAATTCACCTAAATTAAGTACATGGATTATTATCGGGTGAGCAACAAAATCTACAATACACCGCACAACCTCATTGTGGCATTTTCACAAACACCTAACATGCAAAGCTGCTCCTATTCCACATAAATCAATTTTAGCCCTAGGTGGACTAAATACACAACAATTCAACTACCTAGCTGCCAAACTCTCAGCACCCATGGTGAAATCCAGTCTTTCACCAGATAAGAAAAAGAAAGAGAAAAATATTGAAAAAAATGAACAAAAAAAGAAAAAGAAAATAAAAACATGGAAAAATAAAGTTACATACCTGAGGAGTTAATTGATTGAAATACACTTGAGGAGGGGGGAAGGAGAGAGTAAAGGAGTGGGATGGTGTGTGTGTTTTAGTCGTAGAGAAAGAGAGAGGGGAGTTTGGGACAAGTTTGGTTTTGTTGGAGAGAAGAGAAAAGGAGGATATATTAGAAGGGGGGTTTACGTGATAAGAAAAAAAAAGTATCGAGTACTTACCTGTGAGTGGTAAGGTGCGTGGTCGGGTCCAATCATGCGCGGCCGCACACACATGCCAGAGTTCTATTAGACATGCATATCCTGATGTGTGTTCAACCCTCCTCGTGCGCAGCCGCGCACCTCCAAGCTTGCTGATGTCGTATTCTGCGCTATCAGATGCTTGGTACACCCCTCCAGGTGCTCGGTCGCGCACTTATACACGCACAAAATGCCTTTTTAAAGCCTCAATTCTGCCCTTCCACAATATATACCTTTATGCGATCACCAATTCATAACATACACTAAATTTTACCTAGTCTAAGCTACAACAAAAAACAAAAGAGAAAAATCAAGCTAATAGAAGAGTTAGAGGTAGTTCTGAATTATAGTCGTCAGCTTAACTCAACCGGGCATCCTCAGCTGATTATGATGCTAGAGGACTGCTGAGCAAATCCTCCAGCAAGATATGGTTTTAGCCTATGCCCATTCACTTTGAAACTCTCCGTTCCTTGTATGTTCTAGACCTCAGTCGCCCCATATGGTGATACACATTCACCACATACGGTCCCGTCCATCTAGACTTAAATTTTTCAAGAAATAATCTGAGTCTACTATTGTGTAGCAACACCTTTTTCCCTTTAGGAAATTCTTTGGGTTTAATCAGACGGTCAACCCATTTCTTTTCTTTACCTTGAAAATTCGTGCATTCTCATACGCGTCGAATCTGAATTCCTCCATCTCATTCACCTGTGACATTCTGTGCTCACCTGCAATACTAAGATCAAAACTAAGCTATTTAATTACCCGATAAGCCTTATGCTCTATCTCCACAGTTAAGTGACATGACTTTCCACATACCAACTTGAAGGGTGAAGTCCCTATGGTTGTTTTGTATGCTGTTCTATACGCCCATAGAGCTTCATCAAACTTTGCTAACCAATCCTTTTTGGAAGCACTAACCATTTTTTCGAGAAATCTTTTGAGTTCAAGGTTAGATACTTCTACGTGTACACTAGTTTGAGCATGATATGGTGTTCCTGTTTTATGGGTTACCCTATATTTAGACAATAGTGTGGCAAACTGCTTATTAACAAAATGTGACCCATTGTCACTGATGATGACTCAAGGAGTTCCAAATCAAGTGAAAATATTATTCTGAAGAAATTCACATACTACCCGAGTATCGTTTGTCCTAGTGTGGATTTCCTCGACCCACTTGGATACGTAGTCAACGGCCACTTGGATATGCTCATATGAATGGGACGATGGAAGGGATCGATGAAGTCGATGACCCAGAAATCAAAGATTTCACATACCAAAATGGAATTCAGCAGCATCTCGTCCCTCTTACTAATGTTACATGTCCGTTGGCACTTGTCACATGCAGCCGCGTTGGATCTTGCTTCGTTGTAAATGGACGACCATTAAAAAATGGCTTCCATGACATTCGCTGATGTCCTATTTCGTCCATAGTGTCCTCAAACTGCTCCATCATGACAATGGGACAATATACTTCCCATTTCCCCTTCTGGTATGCATCTCCAAATCATTCCATTTGCACAAAATTTAAACAAAAAGGGGTCATTCTAGAAGTAGCTTTTTACCTCGCTTTGTAGATTCCTCTTCTGGTCGGAGGTCAAGTCATGTGGTAGCCATCCACTAGCCAAAACTTTGGCTATGTCATCATACCATGGTGGTTTACCAGAGACCGCTACAATGGAAAAAATCTGCTTATGCAGGAACGCTTCCCGAACGTCCACCGCTTCAGCAGGTGGTTTCTCCAATCGCAACAGGTGGTCAGGCACTTAATTTTCAGTGCCCTTCTTTTCTTTGATTTGAAGATCAAACTCTTGCAGCAACAATATCCACCGCATTAGACGCGGTTTTGACTCTTTCTTGCTCAGTAGATATTTTAGTGCTGAGTGATCAGTATGTACTGTCACCTTGCTTCCTACTAGATAGGATCTGAACTTGTCGAAAGCGAAGAACATTGTAAAGAACTCCTTCTCCATGGTGGCGTAGTTCTTCTCATTGCTATTCAAAGTCTAGCTTGCATAGTAAATAGGCCTAATTATTTTATCTCTTCTCTACCCCAACATTGCTCCCACTGCCACATCACTGGAATCACACATGATCTCAAAGGGTTCGCTCCAGTTAGGAGTCACCATTATGGGGGCATTCTCTAGCTTTTCCTTGATTAGCTCGAATGCTTTGAGGCACTCTACATCAAACACAAACTTCACATCCTTCTCAAGTAATGCCGTTAAGGGTTTGGTGATGCTGGAGAAATACTTGATGAAACTTCTATAATACCCTGCATGCCCCAGAAAGCTTGTGATGCTCTTCACTAGAGTTGGTGGGTGGAGCTTAGCGATCACGTCTACCTTAGCTATGTCAACCGCGATACCTTCAGCTCTGACTTTTTGGCCCTGGACTATCCCCTCCTTAACCATGAAGTGACACTTTTCCGGTTGAGTAACAAGGTGAGTGTCTTCTCATTGTTTCAGTATAAGATTTAGATTCCTCAAACAATCCTTGAAGTCATCCCCAAAGAAAGTATAGTCATCCATGAACACCTCCAGACACTTCCCATTCAGATCTGAAAAGATTGACATTATGCACCTCTGAAAAGTAGTTGTTGCATTGCAAATTCCAAAAGGCATTCTCTGGTATGCAAAGATTTCGGAAGAGCAGGTAAACGTGGTTTTCTCAACATCTTCAGAAGCAATGGGTATTTGATTGTACCCTGAATAACCATCTAAAAAACAGTAACATCCACGTCGTGCCAGCTTCTCCAAAATCTGATCAATGAACGGAAGAAGGAAGTGATCCTTCCTCGTTGCATTGTTCAGCCTTCGATAGTCTATGCACAGCCTGTTATTATTCTGGTAGAAATTAGCTTGCTGTCCTCGTTTTTCATCACCATCATGCCCCATTTCTTCGGCACAACCTATACGGGGCTGATCCATTGGTCGTCGAAGATGGAAAATATTATACTCGCATCCAGCAGTTTGAGTGTCTCTTTTTGTACAACCCCCTCTAGGTTTTTATTCAATTTGCGCTGGGGCTACACTGCCGGTTTGCTCCTTTCTTCCAACAAGATCTTGTGCATGCAGACTGCTAGGCTGATTCCCTGAATAACGGCAATGCTCCAACTGATTGCTTTTTTATGCTTCCGCAATAACTCCACTAGCATGTGTTCCTGTTCACATGTCAAATCAGCAGAAACAATCACAGGAAAATTATTAGTCTCCAAAAAAGCATATTATAAATATGTTGGGAGTACTTTCAATTACAGTTTTGGCGTGATCTTTTCTTTCTAAAACTCCTCCTCATCTACCAGTTTTCATCTTCCAGTGCCTTAGCTACTTTCTTGATTTCAAGGTCTTCATATTCTGATGTACTCGATTGACTAATGTATCTTTCCAACGAATCACCTACCAACTTGTCCAGCTTGTGTTGTTCAGCTAACTATCCTACTATATTCAGTTTGAAAAAGGCATAGGCAGATGCCTCATCACACGGGTATTTCATCATTCTCTTCATTTGAAACACCACTTTTTCATTTCCCACTCATAGCGTGAGTTGACCCTCGTATATGTCAAGAATAGCCCGGCCAGTGAAAAGGAATGGTCTCCCAAAGATTAGAGGTTCTTCCTTGTTTACTTCTATGTCTACTACAGTGAATTATACCACGAAGACAAATTTGTCCACCCTCACCAGAATGTCCTCAATTATGCCCCTCTAGGATGATAGTAGTCTGATCAGCTATTTACAAAGATACCAGCATAGATTTGACCATTCCTAATTCTCCTTCAAATTTCTTGAAAACCGATAATAGCATCAAGTTAATGGATGCACCTGAGTCGCACAAAGCCTTGTCAAAATTTTCACCCCCAAACGACCAGGGTATAGTGAAGCTGCCAAGATCCTCACATTTTAGGAATTTTATTCTATTGGATGGCACTGCAGTGTGCATTGAGTTTGACTACTTTTTTTTCCTCGAGCTTCCTCTTACTTGACACGATTTCCTTTGGGAATTTGGCATAAGCAGTCATCTGGGTGAGCACCTCGGTGAACGGGATGTTCACATACAAGTGTTTCAGCATCTCCAAGAATTTCCTAAAGTATCTATCCAATGCCTCTCGCTTCATCTTCTGAGGGAAAGGTAACACCGCCATATGCTTGCTTTCTTCAACTTCGTTGTTTGACGTCTGCTTATCATCCTCCTTGCTACTAATGTTCTCCATAGCCAAAGACTCACCAATTTTCTACTCTTCTACTGTTTTGGTTCATACGATCACCCTTCAACCCTTGGTTTTTTCAATAGGATCTGCTAATTTTTTTCCACTTTTGAGAGACATGACCTTGATCGTCTCTTTTGGATTCTTCTCAGTGTCGGAAGGCAGAGTTCCTGGAGCCCTTTATGATAATAATGATGCAATCTGCCCCATTTGTCTTTCTAGATTCCGAATGGCTTTGCCTTACTCCCGGATAGTTGTTCCTTGAATCTCAAGCTTCTCATCTGATTTGTTTATGAATGTCTTCATAAGATCTTCTAAGCTTGAGTTGTTGGGCTGTGGAGGCTAGTACTGTTGCCTTTGTTGGTTTTGGAAGCCAGGAGGTCCTTGCACAGGTGCTCTGGGATATTGTTGCTGCCATGAGTTCAAGATACCACTTGAAGAACTCCATGAGAATCCTGGATGTCTCTATCCCATATAATTGAAATTGTTACCTCCTTGGTAGTTGCCTCTGTTGAAATTCCCCAATTCCTTAGCTTCTTCTTCTGCAGTAGAGGTTTGACACTCACGAGTTAGATGTCCCATTCCCTAGATGTCACATCCCAACTGTGGTTGATTTTGCACCTGGGCTGTTGTCAATTTCTTGATGTCCTTACCATTGCTGCAATCTGGGCCTGCATTGCTACAGAAGATTCTACTTGGTGCACCCCTGCTGATCTTCTTCTATCATCTTGGTCAGTAGACCATTGTTCTGTGTGTTCAGATAGTTCATTCAGCAGTGTGACAATCTCTTCAGGAGTCTTCTTTAGATAGTTCATTTAGCAATCTCCCTGATGAAGGATTTAACCCATCCCAGAAATCTTGGAGTTGCATCCATTGCTCCATTTCGCTATAAGGGCACCTCCGCAACAGCTCTTTAATCCTTTTCCATGCCTAGAATATTGTCTCCCTTTCTCCTTTGCTCAAATTGCAAATCTCCTTCCTCATCATTCCAGACTTAGTAGAAGAGAAATATTTTTCTAAGAACTTGGTAGTCATTTGCTACCACGTACGAATTGGCCCTGCGGGTAAACTCCTTAACCTCTAGGTTTTTATTCAATTTGCGCTGGGGCTACACTGCCGGTTTGCTCCTTTCGTCCAACAAGATCTCATGCATGCAGACTGGTAGGCTGATTCCCTGAATATCGGTAATGCTCCAACCAATTGCTTTTTTTATGCTTCCGCAATAACTCCACTAGTATGTGTTCCTGTTCACCTGTCAAATCAGCAGAAACAATCACAGGAAAATTGTTAGTCTCCAAAAAAGCATATTGTAAATATGTTGGGAGTAATTTTAATTACAGTTTTGGCTTGATCTTTTCTTTCTAAAATTCCTCCTCATCTACCACTTAGTTCTCATCTTCAGTGCGTCAGCTACTTTATTGATTTCAAGGTCTTCATACTTTGCTGTACTTGATTGACTAATGTAGCTTTCCAACGAATCACCTACCAACTTGTCTAGCTTGTGTTGTTCAGCTAACTCTCCTACTATATTCAGTTTGAAACAAGCATAGGCAGATGCCTCATCACACGGGTATTTCATCATTCTCTTCATTTGAAACACCACTTTTTCAATTCCCACTCACAGCATGAGTTGACCCTCGTACGTGTCAAGAATAGCCCGACTATTGAAAAGGAATGGCCTCCCAAAGATTAGAAGTTCTTCCTTGTTTACTTCTATGTCTACTACAATGAAGTATACCGCGAAGACAAATTTGTCCACCCTCACCAGAATGTCCTCAATTATGCCCCTCTAGGATGATAGTAGTCTGATCAGCCAGTTGCAAAGATACCAGCATAGATTTGATCACTCCTACTTCTCCTTCCAATTTCTTGAAAACCGATAATGGCATCAAGTTAATGGATGCACCTGAGTCGCACAAAGCCTTGTCAAATTTTTCTCTCCCCAACGACCGAGGCATAGTGAAGCTACCAAGATCCTAACATTTTAGGAATTTTATTCCATAGGATGGCACTGCAATGTGCATTGAGTTTGACCACTTTTGTTTCCTCGAGCTTCCTCTTACTTGACATGATTTCCTTCAGGAATTTGGGATAAGCAGGCATCTGGGTGAGCACCTCGGTGAACAGGGTGTTCACATAGAGGTGTTTCAGCATCTCCAAGAATTTCCTAAAGTATCTATCCAATTCCTCTCGCTTCATCTTCGGAGGGAAAGGTAACACCGCCATGTGCTTGCTTTCTTCGACTTGGTTGTTTGACGTCTGCTTATCTTCCTCCTTGCTACTAATGTTCTCCATAGCTAAAGACTCACTAATTTTCTACTCATCTACTGTTTTGGTTGATATGATCACCCTTTCAACCTTTGGTTTTGCAATAGGATCTGCTAATTTTTTTCCACTCTTGAGAGACATGACCTTGATCATCTCTTTTGGATTCTTCTCAGTGTCGGAAGGCAGAGTTCCTGGAGCCCTTTATGATAATAATGATGCAATCTGCCCCATTTGTCTTTCTAGATTCCGGATGGCTATGCCTTACTCCCCGATAGTTGTTCCTTGAATCTCAAGCTTCTCTTCTGATTTGTTTATGAATGCCTTCACTAGATCTTCTAAGCTTGAGCTATTGGGCTATGGAAGCGGGTACTGTTGCCTTTGTTGGTTTTGGACGCCAGGAGGTCCTTGCACAGGTGCTCTGGGATATTGTTGCTGCCATGAGTTCCAGATACCACTTGAATAACTCCATGAGAATCCTGGATGTCTCTGTCCCATATAACTGAAATTGTTACCTCCTTGGTAGTTGCCTCTATTGAAATTCCCCAATTCCTTAGCTTCTTCTTCTACAGTAGAGCTTTGACACTCACGAGTTAGATGTCCCATTCCCTAGATGTCACATCCCAACTGTGGTTGATTTTGCACCTGGGCTATTGTCAATTGCTTGATGTCCTTACCATTGCTGCAATCTGGGCCTGCATTGCTACAGAAGATTCTACTTGGTGCACCCCTGCTGATCTTCTTCTATCATCTTGGTCAGTAGACCATTGTTCTGCGTGTTCAGATAGTTCATTCAGCAGTGTGACAATCTCTTTAGGAGTTTTCTTCAGATAGTTGATTCAGCAATCTCCCTGATGAAGGATTTAACCCATCCCAGAAATCTTGGAGTTGCATCCATTGCTCCATTCCGCTATAAGGGCACCTCCGCAACAGCTCTTTAATCCTTTTCCATGCCTAGAATATTGTCTCCCTTTCTCCTTTGCTCAAATTGCAAATCTCCTTCCTCATCGTTCCAGACTTAGTAGAAGAGAAATATTTTTCTAAAAACTTGGTAGTCATCTCCTCCCACGTACGAATTGGCCCTTCGGGTAAACTCCTTAACCACTACTTTGAATCATCATTAAGTGAGATAGGAAATGCTCTCAGGTATATGGCATCATGTGATGCTCCATTATAGCGGAATATGTTCATGATTTCATCGAAGTCCATCAGATGGTTGTTGGGATCTTCATTAGGTTTGCCTCTGAACATGCAGTTGTTCTGAATAGTCTGGATGACTCCCTGCTTGAGTTCAAAACTGTTAGCATCAATGGGTGGGGGCCTCACACTTGATTGCCGCTGGTTCTAGATCGGTATGGCATAATCTCCTAGAGACCTCCCAAGTCTGGGAGCTAAAATTTCAAACTCATTTTTGACCAGGGTTTGGTTAAGATTGAATCTTTGACCCTCTTGAACTATTTCATTAGCAACTCTAAGGGCTGCTTTAGCTGCTAACCGTGCAGCACATTATTGGGATGGCTCTCTTGTAGCTAAGTCCACTTCTTTTTCGTTGTTCACCATTGTATTTTGAGTCAGAGTCTGACCCAAAAATGATCCACTTGATTCTTTCTCCCTTCTCAACTGCCGCAGGTGCTTGTCTAATTCTGGATTGTATGGCACCAATTCATAGGAGTGGAGCGGCAATTGGAGTAGCAACCATGACCTATATACCTTGTGGACCCTGTGGAATCCATGGAGCCTGTGTAGTATGTGGAGATACACCCCTCTTGAGTTTGGGGTAGTCCCCCACCATATGTCAAGTATCACCACACTGGAAACAAGCTCTCGGTGGGTGTGGCTGCTGAAGTTGACTTTGGCCTGGTTTGCTAGACGGATAGTTGAAGGCACCTCATACAGGAGGTGCACTAGACAATGGCTGTGCAAAATGGGCAACCATAGACATCGGGACAGTCAGAGCTCTACTAGAAGCTGGAAGTGATGAATGAACTGGGCGGCTAACATATCCCCTGCCATGTCAGGACAAAATTGCAGCGTGGCCACTACAAAATCCTCCAGTACCTCGAGACCTCTTGGCCTTCATATCCTCTCTCTCGGCCCCACATAACCTCAGCCTCCGTGCAATCTCTACCAACTGCTGAAATGGAGTATTCGTCTCCAACTCCTGAGCCATACTAAATCTAAGACCATTACTGAGCCCCTCGATAAATCTGCGGACTCGCTCTTTGACTATAGAAACCAAGGCAGGTGCATGTCGGGATAACTCACTAAATCTAATAGCATACTCTGACATTAACATTTTCCCCTAACGAAGCTTCTCAAACTCTGCGCGACATGCATCCCGAATGGTCTAGGGAACAAACTCTCTCAAAAACATCTTTGAAAATTGAGCTCAAGTGAGTGGGGCTGCATCAGCTGGCCTACCGTTCTCATAAGCCTCCCACCGCCGATACGCTGCTCCTGACATCTGAAATGTAGTAAAAGCAACTCGGCTCACCTCCACAATGCCCATGGTGCTGAGAATACCGTGGAACTTCTTTAGAAAATCATGCACTTCCTAGGTAGTTGTGCCACTATAAGTAGGAGGATCATACTTCTTAAACCTCTCAAGTCTCATCTGCTCCTCCACCGATGCCTCTGGCCTGACCTCAGGTTGAACTAGAATAACGGGCTGTGCTAGCATGACACCTGGAATCTGATCCATGTGGACCCACTGCTCTGGGGTACGGGCCGTGGGAGTCCGAGCTCCTCCTGCAGCGTGAGATGTAGCTGGTGCAATGGGAATCAATCCCACCTGAGCTAGAGTGCCGAACATGCTAAGAAACTATGTTAGGGTCTCCTGAAGTCTAGGGGAAACAACAGGCGTCTTGGGTGCCTGTCCCCTAACCGGAGCTAGTGGTAGCTCCTCAGTCGCTGCTCGGGTAGGTGCTCTAGCTGTAGCACATGCCCCACCTTGGACTCTACCCCTACCCTGGCCCAGCCTCGAGCGGCTCTAGCGAGGAGGCAGGTGTATGATCATTTGATCCAGCAGTGCGTGTCCTCACCATCTATGAGAGAATAGAAAGACAGAACTGAGATTTAGGAATCAGCAAATTCACATGATAAGGAATGAAATAAGTGGAATTTCCTAATAGTTTCGTAATCTCTCAAAGATAAGTACAGACGTCTCTGTACTGATCCGCAAGTCTCTATTAAACTTGCTTATGACTCGTAACACCGATGAACCAAGGCCTCTGGTACCAACTTGTCACGACTCAATTTCCCACCTTAAGATGTCGTGATGGCTCCTAGTCCCTTAGACTAGGTAAGCCTAACATACATCAAGATTTAGCAAAAATAATTATTTAAATATCAATTTAAACTAGTAATCTTTCATAATAAAATCAAACAGATACCACAGTCAAATACCTCCAATAACCTAATGGAACCGAATCATAAGCTCCACAGAGAGCACTAATAATCTCTAAGTACAACACTGTTTTGAACAGAAATTAAATAGTAGTACATCTAAAGAAGAAGGTGACTCTAAGGCATGCACGCGTCGAGCAGGTATATCTTGAAGTCTCCAAAAATAACTGGTCAATTACTGGCATCCGGCATAGGCGGATGTACCTGGATCTGCACAAAAATTGTGCAGTATTATTGCATGAGTACACCAGAACAGTACCCAGTAAATATCAAGCCTAACCTCGATAGAGTAGTGACGAGGTCAGGTCAAGACACCTACTAAAACAGAACAATGGATAAGATAGTTTAATAACGGAAAGCAAGGAAATGAATAACGACAAAGCAGTGCAATAATGTAGGCTGAAAATGGGATTTAAGGCAATAAAGGCAAAAAGGAATCAAAACATAGTAAGAACAACATGTAATCAAATACAGACATATACAAGTAAGATAAATGAAGAATAAAGAAATTGTTCAACCAACAAACCTTTTTAACATAGAATGTACAACAAGAATAAGAACCGAGGCATAACACCTCATATCAACATTTCATTTATTTCAATCACAACCTTCCTTATATCACTGCGTGAGCCTTGTATTGTATTTTTGAAAATATTTTTCCTAACACGCGCTTTAGCCCCCTTATCTCATCTCGTAGTTTCAAGTAATTCTATTACTAGGAACAGGACTTAAATCCCACCTTATCTCGCTGCATGTACATTAACCCATATCCTTATACCGCCGCATTCGCATTAATATCACAACGCAATAATCAATTTGCACCACACATGCCCAATTTCCATAACATTCCAGAATCACAATACCAATGTTTTCACAATGTATTGTCCATGGCTAAACAACAATGTGTACAAGGTACTCAAACAAACAAATGAATGGGAAATACTCAACAAGAAAAATATCTCAATAATCAACAACTTCAACCTCAATGTATTAATAGCTTTCCCGACTTTAACTCCAATAACTCAAAATGAAGGTATTCCCACGAAATGGGAAATTTCCAATTCAAATGTATCGCATAAGCTTAACAATGAAAAGAGATGGTATGAAATAGTAACTACATCTAAATGCATGAGAATAACTCAACACAAAGAGACATCATGTAATAATAACTACAAATAAGAATAACTCAACAATAAAAGAGGTAACATGACAATAAGAGAGCTAACATCTCTAATTAAGGCAATCCTAATTCGTTAATCATTTATACTGTTTATCTCTTAATCATTACTAATAATTTTTTACGAAGTCTTTTGAAACCAACACAGCTTTAGCAAAGGACGACAGTCTTCTTTTTCAAAAACCAAAAACAGAATCTTAATATTGGCCTTCTAATATCGAGCTTTCTACAAAATTAAACAAGTCCTGCAACGAGAATACACCAACATTTCATCAATGAATACAATGACAAGAGAATCAGGATATGGATGGAATACACTGTTCGTCAAGTGCATAAAGGTTACTGGGGCATTAGTCAGCCCAAACGACATCACTAGAAACTCTTAGGGACCTTGCTGAGTCCTAAAAGTAGTCTTCAAAATGTTTGAATCCTGAATCTGATGATACCCTGACCTCAAATCAATCTTCAAGAACACTCTAGCACCCTGAATCTGGTAAAACATGTCATCAATCTGTGATATTGGACACCTATTCTTGAATGCAACTTTGTTCATCTACATATAATAAACACATCCTCATAGTAACATCCTTCTTCTTCACAAACAAAACTGGAGCACCCCAAGGCGAGACACTAGGTCGGATGAAGCCCTTATCAAGCAACTCTTGAAGTTGTTTCCTTAACTCCTTCAACTCTATTGGTGCCATATGATATGGTGGAATATTAATGGGCCGAGTGCCCGGCACCAGGTCAATACCAAAATTGATATCTCTATCAGGTGGCATGCCTCGTAGGTCTCCTACAAACACATCTAGAAAGTCTATCACCATCAAAACTGACTCAACGGTGGGAGTATCAGCACTGATATCCCTCACAAAGGCTAGATACACTTAACACCCTTTCTTAACCATCTGTTGTGCCTTAAGAAAGGACACGTCCCT
Source organism: Nicotiana obtusifolia (assembly GCA_002018475.1). Lineage (NCBI taxonomy): Eukaryota > Viridiplantae > Streptophyta > Magnoliopsida > Solanales > Solanaceae > Nicotiana > Nicotiana obtusifolia. The sequence goes on along the minus strand of MCJB01040195.1, from coordinate 81,618 downwards.
GCTAAGAATATAATCCAATGTACCCCTCCACTCTAACCACGAGAATCCTAGCATAGCCAGTGTCACAGTCTTGGCGTGATAATATAGGATAGCGTGACAGGAGACAACCTATCCATGCCCAAGATCACATCAAAGTCCACCATATAGAGTAGCAATAAATCAAATCTGGTCTCATACAAGCAATACCGACTAAACACAACCGATAAACATTGTCCACAAAAATAGAATCTCCCATAGGCGTGTACTTATATACAAGATCACTCAAAGGATCACAAGATATATCAAAAACATAGAGAAAAGTAAGATGACACATATGAATAAATGGATCCCGGGTTAAATAAGACCAATGCATCCCTATGAAAGATCAGAACCATATATATGATAACAGCATCCAATGCAACCGCCTCTGTCCAACCAGTAAAAGCATAGAAACTGGCCTCACCTCTCCCTCTAGGGCGACCGCTACCCTCCTAACCTGCACCCCTAGCAGATGATGCAGGAGGATCGAGTCATACACCACCAAACTTAACAGGAGTCTATGCTTGTTACCTTGCCTTATTCTCTCCAAACATAGCTCCAAAATCCTAGATACCTAGCTTTGGGACGAGCTAGGCTTCATATAGTTCAAAAGGTTGCCTCTAAATTTACAAAATGTGACGACCCGGCCAGCCGTCTCATGAGTTACCGCTCCGTTTCACCCATTTCTACTTTATTATGCTTCGTTATTCGTGTTTTATGTGATCGAGTTGAGTAGTTTGCGTTCGGAGTGGATTTGGTAAGAAATGAGACACTTAGTCTCTTTTGAGATGGTTTAAGTTGGAAAAGTCAACCGGATGTTGACTTATGAGTTAGAGGGCTCGAATGTGAGTTCCGATGGTTCGATTAGCTTTGAGAGGTGATTTATGACTTAGGAGTGTGATTAGAATTGGTTTTGGAGGTCCGGTATATAATTAGGCTTGAATTGGTGGAGTTAGTATTTTGGCGATTTCCGGTTGTTAGGCGAGATTTTGATCTGAGGGTCAGAATGGAATTTCGAGAGTTGTTTTAGCTTCGTCATGTCATTTGGGATGTGTGTCCAAAATTTCATGTCATTCCGACGTGGTTGGTTGGGTTTTTTATCAAAAGAGTAATTTAGAAGATTTTGAAATTCTTAGGCTTGAATCCGATGTGAATTTTGTGTTGTGATGTTGTTTTGAGAGTTTCGAAGGTTGGAACAAGTTTGAATGATGTTATGGGCTATGTTGGAATATTTGGTTGAGGCCCCAGTGGCCTCGGGTGAGTTTTGGGTGGTTAAACGGACTATTTCATCTTTGGAAAAATTACAGATTTTTTTTGTTTAGCTTTAGCTGAGCACCAGAAAATTTCTAGTGCGAGTAGTCCAGTTTGGAAGCTCATATCTTGTAATCTATAAGGAATCAGAAAAATTGCAAGACATAAAAGTTGTAGCCCTTGTATTCTAATTTCCATAAAGTTAAACCATTCATGCTTTGGATATTCTCTGAGAAAGTTATGATTGATCGAAGTTGGCTGGTGGAGCAATTTTGATAGAATTTTCTGATGCACTTTAGAAGCTCATATCTCGGAATCTATAAGGAGTTATATAGTGTACAACCTATCAAGTGAAAGATCTTCGAGTCTAGTTTATAAATCTTCAAACCGTTGATCATTTGGCTATTTCCACAAGGGGTTATGAGCATTTTAACAGAAGGTGTACAGCAAGGGAAAATGGTAAGAGGATGTACAACCTGCACAACGCAAGGTACAACTCGATGAAGCCTGGGCAGAATGTTTTTAAGTCTTCTTGTCCGCGATTTTGGGTATATTTTCACCCATAGTTGCTCATTTTTGGAGGTTCTTGAAGGAAATTAACGAGGTTCGTGAAGGAACTCGTTTATATTGTGAATCCACCTAGAAAATCATTGAAGTCTTGCTAAAAATGGAAGAAATAGGGCTTGGGATTTTGATATTCTAATTGGGTATTTGGAGGACATTTGGGGTTGGATTTGAGAACTTTTGATATGTATGAACTCGTTGGGAGATAAGGAACCCATTGATGTGAAAATCTCTGAGCTTCGAGAAGTTGTCCCGGGGCTCGGGTTTTGCTAATTTCGGAATTTTTGGTATTTTTATATTGTTTTCGCTTGGGCTTTGTCCCCTCAGCATATTGTGACGTATTCATTCTAATTTTGGATAGATTCGACGCGCGTGGAGGCTAATTCGAGGGGCAAAGGCGTCGCGGGCTAGGGATTTAGCTGGTTCGAGGTGAGTAGTGATTGTAAATGATATTCTGAGGGTTTGAAACCCCGGATTGTAAATCGTAGTGCTATATTGAGGTGGGACACACACTCGATGATGAGCGTGGGGTCGTTTACTACTGGGGATTGTGACTTGGTCCGTCCCGATTGATGATTTTACCGCGTATTTGACAGAAACTTATTTGTTATCATCATGATTTGGGATGATTGCCATATTTGGGCTTCGTGCCAATTATTTGAACCCTTCGGGGACTTTATCATTGTTTCCTCACTATTTTGACTTATTACTTCAACTCAGTCATGCTGTTTTTCCACTGTTTTACAACTCAGCCACTTTTTCTCAATTTGGATACTTAAATAATATTTTAATGATGTTTTTGCGATGAGAACTAATGTTTTACTATGCCCGAGGGGCTTATGATGATTTTCTGACTGAGTGTGGCCGAGGTCCAGATTTGAGGATATACTGAGTTATATGAGGCCGAGGGCCTGAGATACTTTATATGCCATGAGGTGGCTTGTGACTGATATGAGGCCGAGGGCCTAGATTTGATGCCACGAGGTGGCTTGATATTGCGCTTGGGCCGTAAGGGGCCCCTCCCGGAGTCTGTACACCCCCAGTGAGCTCGGGTACCCATTGTGATGTGAGATATAGCCCGAGGGGCTGATATTGTACTATGTGATAGCCCGAGGGGCTGGTATTGTTTGATAGCCCGAGGGGCTGGTATTGTTCTGAGATTTGAGCCCGAGGGGCTGGTACTGTTCTGCGATATTGCCCGAGGGGCGAATTTGTTGATACTGAACCCGAGGGGCGATCTTCTATTTTTTTTACTTCACATTATTTCGATGAAAAATTACATGTTTTACCAGTTGAAAAGAGATTTTACTTGATTTCTCACGAATTTACTATTTTCAAATGATGTTTTACTCCTTCATTATAGAATGCCTTGTGTTTTACGTTTTCTTACTTTCAGTCATTATTTATATTTATTACTCACTGGGTCGGAGTACTCACATTACTCCCTGCACCATGTGTGTAGATTCAGGCGTTGTTGGTTCCGCTCTGGAGTGCTGACTCCTCCCGTCCAGGCGGTGATTCAGAGACTACGAGGTAGCTATTGGCGTCCGCAGCCCCATATCTCCCTTATCTTATTGTTTCTATGTTCTTCAAACAGTTGCGCCAAATATTGTATTTAGTAGACTTGTATCAGGATCCATAGTTGCTCATGACTTGTGACAACCCGGTTTGGGCTGTGTCAGGATGGTTTCTATTATGGTTAATTATATTTCCGCGAATTATTGCTATTAAATCATGCTTATATTGTTTTCATGTTAAATAACTGCATAAAATGAGATTTTGGTTAAATTGGCTGGCCTTGTTTTCACGAGAGGCACCATCACGACCGGGTTCGGGTTAGGGTCGTGACAACCTGGTATCGGAGAGGTCGGCCCATGGAGAAGGCTACCTGGGAGACCGAGCGGGAGATGTGGAGTAGATATCCTCACCTATTTGAGGCTTCAGGTATGTTTCTTGACTAGTTCGAGGATGAACATTTGTTTGAGTTGGGGAGGATGTGACGACCCGGCCAGTCGTCTCATGAGTTACCGCTCTGTTCAGCGTCGTCTTGAGAGGTTTGGTAGACTCCAGCCTCCTTCATTCAGTGGTGCTGAGGGCGAGGATGCCCTGGGTTTTCTTGATAAGTGTCAGCGGATGCTCCGTACAATAGGGATTCTTGAGTCTAGTGGTGTGGCATTTACCACCTTTCAGTTTTTTGGAGCTACCTTCACTTGGTGGGAGGCGTATGAGAGGCGTAGGCCGGTTGGTGCAGTGCCCCTTACTTGGCAGCAGTTCTCCGCTCTTTTCTTGGAGAAGTATGTGCCGCAGTCCCGTAGAGAGGAGCTGCGTAGACAGTTCGAGTGGTTGCGACAGAGGGATATGACTGTGTCACATTATGAGTCATGGTTTTCTGAGTTGGCTCGTCATGCCGTCTGGATAGTTCCGATAGATCGTGAGAGGATTAGGAGATTTGTTGATGGCCTTAACTATAATCTCCGTATTCTTATGACTAGAGAGAGAGTGTTGGGTGCTACGTTCGAGAAGGTGATTGATATCGCTCGCGAGATTGAGACGGTTCATCGTCAGGAGCGAGAGGAGAGGGATGCCAAGAGGCCTCGAGGATCGGTCAGTTATAGTGGTACTCCTTCGAGGGGCCAATTTCATCATGGTAGAGGTCGTTCTTTCAGGCCTGCTCACTCAACCCGTCCAGAGTATCGCAGGGCATCTTCAGGTAGTGGTTATCATGGGTCGCAGTAGGGCCAGTCATCACTCAGCGCCCTTCCAGCTCAGAGTTCTGCTCGTGCTCCATCAGCCCAAGGTTCTTCTATGCCGAGTGCATCTGCTAGACACTTTGGTGCGAGGGGTTCCCTTTAGTCCTCTTCTCCAGCACCAGGGAGCTGTTATGAGTGTGGCGAGATGGGCCACATGTGGAGGTAGTGTCCTCATCGTGGTGCTAGTTCGTCTCAGCAGAGGGGTCAGCCCTCAACTTCTGCTCCAATTACTTTACCACCCGCCCAGCCAGCTAGGGGTGGAGGTCAGGCAGCCGCGGTCGCCCCAGAGGGGGAGGTTGATCGGGCGGTGGCCAGGCTCGTTTCTATGCTATTCCAAGCAGGACAGATGCCATTGCTTCAGATGCTGTCATTACAGGTATTGTTTCAGTCTGCCACAAAGATGCCTCTGTATTATTTGATCCCGGTTCCACCTATTCTTATGTGTCCTCACATTTTGCTAATTATATGGGTACGCCTAGGGAGTTTCTTGCTTTACCTATTCATGTGTCTACCCCGGTGGGCGATACTATTATTGAGGGAGGAGAAGCTTTATGCAAAATTCTCTAAGTGTGAGTTTTGGCTCGGTTCAGTGGCTTTCTTGGGGCACGTAGTGTCCATCGAGGGTATTCAGGTTGATCCAAAGAAGATAGAGGCAGTTCAGAGTTGGCCTAGACCGTCCTCAACCATAGGGATCCATAGCTTTCTTGGGTTGGCAGGCTATTATCGCCGGTTTGTTTAGGGATTCTCATCCATTGCATCGTGCTTGACCAAATTGACTCAGAAGGGTGCTCCATTTGTATGGGCGGACGAGTGTGAGGAGATCTTTCAGAAGCTCAAGACAGCCTTGACCACAACTCCAATATTGGTTTTGCCATCAGCTTCAGGTTCATATACCGTGTATTGTGATGCTTCGAGAGTTGGGATTGGTTATGTATTAATGCAGGAGGGAAGAGTTATTGCTTATGCTTCTCGTCAGTTGAAGCCCCATGAGAAGTACTACCCCGTTCATGATTTGGAGCTGGCTGCCATAGTTCATGCATTGAAGATTTGGAGGCATTACTTGTATGGCATATCTTGTGAGGTGTTTACTGATCATTGCAACATTCAGCATTTATTCAAGCAAAAGGATCTTAATTTGAGGCAGCAAAGATGGTTGGAGTTGCTCAGGAATTATGATATCACTATATTGTACCATCCGAGAAAGGCCAATGTGGTGGCCGATGCTTTGAGCTGAAAGGCAGTGAGTTTGGGGAGTTTGGCATATATTCTACTTGGGTAGAGACCCCTTGCAGTTGATGTTCATGCCTTGGCCAATTGGTTTGTGAGATTAGATATTTCAGAACCTAGTCGGGTATTGGCTTGTGTGGTTTCGCAGTCTTCCTTGCATGATCGCATCAGAGGGCGCCAGTATGACGATCCGCATTTGCTTGTCCTTAGGGACAGAGTACAGCATGATGATGCCAGAGATGTGACCATCGGCGATGATGGAGTGTTGAGGATGCAGGGCCGGATTTTTGTGCCCAATGTGGATGGGCTTCAGGAGTTGATTCTGGAGGAGGCCCATAGCTCGTGGTATTCCATTCATCCGGGTGCCGCGAAGATGTATCAGGACTTGAGACAGCTCTATTGGTGGAGAAGAATGAAGAATGATATTGTGGGATTTGTAGCTCAGTGTCTCAACTGTCAGCAGGTAAAATATGAGCATCAGAGACCGGGTGGCTTGCTTCAGCAGATGGTTATTCCCGAGTGGAAGTGGGAGTGGATCACTATGGACTTTGTTGTTGGACTTCCACGGACTTTGAAGAAGTTCGATGCTATTTGGGTGATTGTGGATCGGCTGACCATGTCCCCGCACTTCATTCCTATGTGTACTACCTATTCCTCAGAGCGCTTGGCAGGGATTTATATCCGAGAGATTGTCCGGCTGCATGGTGTCCCAGTTTCTATCATTTCAGATAGAGGTACTCAGTTTACCTCGCAGTTTTGGAGAGCCGTGCAGAGAGAGTTGGGTACTCAGGTGGAGTTGAGCACAGCTTTTCATCCTCAGACGGACGGGCAGACCGATTGTACTATTCAGATATTGGAGGACATGATGCGTGCATGTGTTATTGATTTCAGAGGTTCATGGGATGAGTTTCTACCGCTTGCAGAGTTTGCTTATAACAACAGCTACCAACCGAGTATTCAGATAGCCCCGTATGAGGCTTTGTACGGGAGGCGGTGTAGATCTCCAGTTGGTTGGTTCGAGCCCGGCGAGGCTAGGCTATTGGGGACTGATTTGGTTCAGGATGCTCTAGAGAAGGTGAAAGTGATTCAGGAGAGGCTTCATACAGCACAGTCGAGGCAAAAGAGTTATGCTGATAGGAAGGTTCGAGATGTGTCCTACATGGTTGGTGAGAAGGTCTTGCTGAAGGTTTCGCCCATGAAGGGTGTTATGAGATTCGGGAAGAAAGGGAAATTGAGTCCTCGGTTCATTGGGCCGTTTGAGGTGCTTCGGAGGATTGGGGAGGTGGCTTATGAGCTTGCTTTGCCACCCAGCTTGTCGAGTGTGCACCCGGTAATTCATGTTTCTATGCTCCGGAAGTATATTGGGGATCCGTCTCATGTTTTGGACTTCAGCACGGTTTAGTTGGATGATGATTTGACCTATGATGTGGAGCCAGTGGCTATTTTGGGTCGTCAGGTTTGGAAGTTGAGGTCAAAGGATATAGCTTCAGTGAAAGTGCAGTGGAGAGGTCGGCCCGTGGAGGAGGCTACCTAGGAGACCGAGCGGGAAATGCGGAGCAGATATCCTCACCTATTTGAGGCTTCAGGTATGTTTCTTGACTCGTTCGAGGACGAACATTTGTTTGAGTTGGGGAGGATGTGACGACCCGGCCAGTCGTCTCATGAGTTACCGCTCCGTTTTCCCCACTTCTGCTTCATTAAGCTTCGTTATCCGTGTTTTATGTGATCGAGTTGAGTAGTTTGCGTTCGGAGTGGATTTGGTAAGAAATGAGACACTTAGTCTCTTTTAAGAAGGTTTAAGTTAGAAAAGTCAACCAGTTGTTGACTTATGAGTTAGAGGGCTCAGATGTGAGTTCCGATGGTTCGTTTAGCTTCGGGAGGTGATTTAGGTCTTAGGAGTGTGATCGGAATTGGTTTTGGAGGTCCGGTGTAGAATTAGGCTTGAATTGGTGGAGTTAGTATTTTGGCGATTTCCGGTTGTTAGGCGAGATTTTGATCCGAGGGTCGGAATGGAATTCCGAGAGTTGCTGTAGATTCGTTATGTCATTTGGTATGTGTGTGCAAAATTTCATGTCATTCGGACGTGGTTGGTTGGGTTTTTGATCAAAAGAGTAATTTAGAAGATTTTGAAATTCTTAGGCTTGAATCCGACGCGAATTTGGTGTTGTGATGTTGTTTTGAGCGTTTCGAAGGTTGAAACAAGTTTGAATGATATTTATGGGATATGTTGGCATATTTGATTGAGGTCCCAGTGGCCTCCGGTGAGTTTGGTGGTTAAACGGACTATTTCATCTTTGGAAAAATTGCAGATTTTTTTTTTAGCTTCAGCTGTGCACCAGAAAACTTTTGGTGCGAGTAGTCCAGTTTGGAAGCTCATAGCTTATAATCTATAAGGAATCAGAAAAATGACAAAACATGAAAGTTGTAGCCCTTGTATTCTAGTTTCCAGAAAATTAAACCATTCATGATTTGGATATTCCATGAGAAAGTTATGATTGATCGACATTGGCCGGTGGAACAATTTTGAAAGAATTTTCTGATGCAATTTAGAAGCTCATATCTCGGAGTATTTAAAGAGTTATATAGTTTACAACCTATCAAATGAAAGATCTTCGAGTCTAGTTTCTAAATCTTCAAACCGTTGATCATTTGGATATTTCCACAAGGGGTTATGAGCATTGTAACAGAAGGTGTACAGCAAGAGAAAATGGTAAGAGGATGCACAACCTGCACAGTGCAAGGTACAACTCGATGAAGCCTGAGCAGAATGTTTTTAAGTCTTCTTGTCCGCGATTTTGGGTATATTTTCACCCATAGTTGCTCATTTTTGGAAGTTCACGAAGGAAATTAACGAGGGATTCAAGGAGAATCGATTGGAGGTAAGAATTTCGGACCTAAAACTCATTTATATTGTGAAATCCACCTAGAAAATGATTGAAGTCTTGCTAAAAATGGAAGAAATAGGGCTTGGGATTTTGAAATTCTAATTTGGTATTTGGAGGACATTTGGGGTCCAATTTGAGAACTTTTGATATGTATGAACTCGTTAGGAGATAAGGAACCCGTTGATATGAAAATTTCTGAGCTTCGAGAAGTGGGCCGGGGGCTCGGGTTGCTAATTTTGGAATTTTTGGTATTTTTCTATTCTTTTTGCTTGGGCTTTGTCCCCTCAGCATATTGTGACATATTCATTCTGATTTTGAATAGATTCGACGCGCGTGGAGGCCAATTCGAGGGGCAAAGGCGTCCCGGGCTAGGGATTTAGCCGGTTCGAGGTGAGTAGTGATTGTAAATGATGTTCTGAGGGTTTGAAGCCCTGGATTGTACATCGTAGTGCTACATTCAGGTGAGACACACGCTCGATGATGAGCGTGGGGTCATTTACTACTGGGATTGTGACTTAGTCCGTCCCGATTGATGATTTTACCGCGTATTTGACTGAAACTCATTTGTTATCATCATGATTTGGGCTGATTGCCATATTTGGGCTTCATGCCAATTATTTGAACCCTTCGGGGATTTTTATCACTGTTTCCTCACTTTTTTGACTTATTACTTGAACTCAGTCATGCTGTTTTTCCATTGTTTTACAACTCAGCCACTTTTACTCAGTTTTGAGACTTAAATAATATTTTAATGATGTTTTTAGGCTGAGAACTACTGTTTTACTATGCCCGAGGGGCTTGCGATAATTTTCTGACTGAGTGCGGCCGAGGGCCAGATGCGAGGATATATTGAGTGATATGAGGCCGAGGGCCTGAGATACTTTTTATGCCATGAGGTGGCTTGTAACTGATATGAGGCCGAGGGCCTGAGATACTTTATATACGCCACGAGGTGGCTTGACTGATATGAGGCCGAGGGCCTAGATTTGATGCCACCAGGTGGCTTGATATTGCGCTTGGGCCGTAAGGGGGCCCTCCCAGAGTTTGTACACCCCTAGTGAGCGCGGGTACCCATTGTGATGTGAGATATAGCTCGAGGGGCTGATATTGTACTATGTGATAACCCGAGGGGCTAGTATTGTTCGATAGCCTGAGGGGCTGGTATTGTTCTGAGATTTGAGCCCGAGGGGCTAGTAGTGTTCTGCGATATTGCCCGAGGGACGGATTTGTTGATACTGAGCCCGAGGGGCGATCTTCTATTTTTTTTTACTTCACATTATTTCCTTGAAAAATTACATGTTTTACCTGTTAAAATGAGATTTTACATGATTTCTGACTTATTTACTATTTTCAAATGATGTTTTACGTCTTTATTATAGAATGCCTTATGCTTTACGTGCTTTCTTACTTTCAGTCATTATTTATATTTATTACTCACTGGGTCGGAGTACTCACATTACTCCCTGCACCATGTGTGCAAATTCAGGCGTTGTTGGTTCCGCTCCGGATGCTGACTCCTCCCGTCCAGGTGATGATTCAGAGACTACGAGGTAGCTTTTGGCGTTCGCAACCCCGTATCTCCGTTATGTTATTATTTCTATGTTCTTCAAACAGTTGTTCCAGATATTGTATTTAGTAGACTTGTATCAGGATCTATAGTTGCTCATGATTTGTGACACCCCGGTTTGGGCTGTGTTGGGATGGTTTCTATTATGGTTAACTATATTTCCGTGAATTATTGCTATTAAATCATGCTTATATTGTTTTCATGTTAATTAACTGCTTATAATAAGATTTTGGTTAAATTGGCTGGCCTTGTTTTCACGAGAGGCGCCATCAAGACCGGGTTCGGGGTTAGGGTCGTGACAACCTGGTATCGGAGAGGTTGGCCCGTGGAGGAGGCTACCTGGGAGACCGAGCGGGAGATGCGGAGGAGATATCCTCACCTATTTGAGGCTTCAGGTATGTTTCTTGACTCGTTCGAGGACGAATGTTTGTTTGAGTTGGGGAGGATATGACGACCCGGCCAGTCGTCTCATGAGTTACCGCTCCGTTCAGCGTCGTCTTGAGACGTTTGGTAGACTCCAGCCTCCGTCATTCAGTGGTGCTGAGGGCGAGGATGCCCAGGGTTTTCTTGATAAGTGTCAGCGGATGCTCCGTACAGTAGGGATTCTTGAGTCTAGTGGTGTGGCATTTACCACCTTTCAGTTTTCTGGAGTTGCCTTCACTTAGTGGGAGGCGTATGAAAGGCATAGGCCGGTTGGTGCAGCGCCCATTACTTGGCAGCAGTTCTCCGCAGTTAGGCTATGTTAAGGATATAAATTCTTCTTTCGAATGAATTAGAGTTCGCTAAACAGCCTAATGATATGTGGTGTGTAAATATGCAAGAATATGTTGAATGAATGATCTTACGAAAAACATCTCTCGACTATTCTTCTAGATTGGGTCAATTGTAAACTCTACAAGCTCTTTCGATTACCTATTCGGATCGTAAAATCAACCCAAACTAGATAACACAAGACGAATTTCAGCAACACTTCGCTTTCTTAAAGTAAAACCAGAATTAACCTAGTAATTCAATAAGTAACTCATTCAACAAATTCAGGGAAGTAACATAAAGCAAACCCAAAACAATCGTCAAATCACAATTGCCATCAATAACACTAAGGGGTCGTTTGGTAAGGAGACTATGTTATTCTGGGATAATAATCCAAGGATTATAATCCCTGGACTATTTTATCCCTCCTGGGAGGTGGGATAAAATAATCCCACATTTGACGGGATAAGGGGAAATAAGGTGGGATATCAAGTATTAAGTCTGAAAATTAAACTTATACCATGTTTGGTTGATGGTATAACTTTATCCCAAGATAAGTTTATACTGTCAATCAAACATGCTATAAATTTAATCCTTTACCTTATCCTACCTTATCACACGTACCAAACGACCCCCAAGAAAGATTACTCCATAGTATTAAAAGGACAAGATAATATGACAATCCCCAAAATCACAACAAAAAAAAATTGTGTATTGAATGAATTAGATGAAGTATTCAGAGTGCATGCTGTTTCCTTGCCTTCTTCTCTCAAAAATTGCTCAAAAATACCTGATACCTTGTTTTGGGACAAGCTAAGATTCATATAAGTCAAAAGGTTTCCTCCAACTTTACAAAAATAAGCCTGATTTAGAATTTCGGGAGACGGACGTGCGCGGCTGCACACCTCTGGTAGTCTTCTGTGGCACTTACGCGCTGAGGTGCTTGTTTGGGGGTTACTCGTGCGCGGCTGAGCACGAGAATTTCTTGTTGCTCAACCTGTTTTCCTCCCACTTTGTGCACTATTCATTCGTTGATCCTCTCTACACCACCTGCACTAAAAGGTAACATATCGACCTGAATAAGGCCGAATCTCTATCAAATCAACAAAATCAAAGATATAAAGTGGTCATAAATATTGAGTAATTTTATGCTCATCAAACAATTTGACGAGCGCAAAACTTGTGTATAAACCTTAAGATCACTAGTCAAAGATATTATAGTATTTTAATCATCTCCACAAGGATTGGTTTAAATAATGGTCAAATAAATCTTCAGCTTAACACTATTCAGGAGAATAAACCTTTGATTTTGAATTATCAACGAACTAAGTGTAAAACTAAAATTATCGATTGTGAATGAATAATGAAAATGGAGTGACTAAGTAGCAACTATTGAATATTAAGGTGAGAAATAAGGGCTTTGACAAGATATATGATCAACTATTATTATGGGAACCTCTATGTTATGTTCACTCTTAACTTCTATTGACTCTTTCAATTTCAGCAGATTATTAGGCTATCTTAAGGATATAAATTCTTCTTTCCAATGAATTAGAGTTCGCTAAAAAACTTAACGATATGTGGTGTGTAACTATGTAAGAATATGATGAATGAATGATCATATGAAAAACGTCGCTCGACTATTCTTCTAGATTGGGTCAATTTTTAACTCTACAAGCTCTTTCGATTACCTATGAGAGTCATGAAATCAACCCAAACTAGATAACACAAGGTGAATTGCAGCAACACTTCTCTTTCGATTAAAGTAAAACCACATTTGACGAGTGCAAAACTAGTGTATAAAACTTAGGCTCGCTAGTCAAAGATAGCATACTATATTTATTGTCTGGGATTGGTTTAAATAATGTTTTAATAAATCTTCAACTTAACACTATTCAGGAAAATAAACCTTTTATTTTGAATTATCATTGAACTAAGAGTAAAACGAAAATATTTATTGTAAATGAATAATGGAAATTGAGTGACTAAAAGGCAACGATTGAATATCAAGGTGAGAAATAAAGGCTTTGACAAGATATGTGATCAACTATTCTTATGGGAACTTCTATGTTGTGTTCACTCTTAACTTCTATTAACTCTTTCAATTTCAGCAGATTATTAGGCTATCTTAAGGATATGAATTCTTCTTTCCAATAATTAGAGTTCACTAAACAATGTAACAATATGTGGTGTGTAACTATGCAAGAATATGTTGAATGAATTATCTTACGAAAAACATCTCTCGACTATTATTCTAGATTGGGTCAAATGTTAACTCTACAACCTATTTCGATTACCTATGAGAGCCATGAAATAAATCCAAACTAGATAACACAAGGGGAATTGCAGCAACACTTCCCTTTCGATTAAAGTAAAACCACAATTTACCTTGCAATTCAATTAGTAACTCATTCAACGAATTAAGTCAACTAACATAAAGCAAACCCAAAACAATCGTCAAATCACAATATCCATCAATAACCCTAAGGGGTCGTTTGGTAAGCAGACCAAGTTATCCCGGGATAATAATCCCAAAATTATAATCCCTGGACTATTTTATCCCTCCTGAGAGGTGGGATAAAATAATCCCAAGCTTGACGGGATAAGGGAGATAAGGTGGGATATCCAGTATTAAGTCTGGAATTATATTTATACCATGTTTGATTGATGGTATAACTTTATCCCACGATAAATTTACACCATCAACCAAATATGATATAAATTTAATCCCTTACCTTATCCCACCTTATCCGGCGTACCAAAGGACCCGTAAGAAAGATTACTTCATAGTACTAAGAGCACAAAAAAACATTACAATTCCCATAAACAAACAGAAACTTGCGTATTGAATGAATTGGATGAAGTATTCAGAGTGTATGTTTTTTCCTTGCCTTCTGCTCTTCAAAATTGCTCCAAAATCCCATATATCTAGTATTGGGACGAGACTAGGCTTCATATAGGTCAAAAGGCTGCCTCCAAATTTAAAAATATAGGCCTGACTAGAATTTCGGGAGGTTGACGTGCACGACCGCGCACCTCTCTGTGGCACTTCCGCGCTCAGGTGCGCGTATAAGGGTTGCTCATGCGCGGCCGCGCATGAGAATTTCCTGTTACTTAACCTGTTTTCCTCCCACTTAGTGTACTATTCGTCCATTGATCCCCTCTTACCACCTGCACTAAAAGGCAACATATTAGACCCCAAATAGATAAAATCTCAACCAAATCAATGACACAAAGCGGCATATATATTAAGTAATTCTAAGCTCATCAAACAATTTGACGATCGCAAAACTGGTGTATAAAACTTAGGCTCGCTAGTCAAAGATAGTATAGTATTTTAATTGTATCCACAGGAATTGGTTTAAATAATATTAAAATAAATCTTCAACTTAACAATACTTAGGAAAATAAACCTTTGATTTTGAATTATCAACGAACTAAGAGTAAAACTAAAATATCGATTGTGAATGAATAATGGAAATTGATTGACTAAAAATCAACGATTGAATATCAAGGAAAATAAGGGCTTTGACAAGATATTTGGTCAACTATTATTATGGGAACCTCTATGTTATGTTCATTCATAACTTCTATTGACTCTTTCAATTTCAACAGATTATTAGGCTATCTTAAGGATATCAATTCTTTTTTCCAATGAATTAGAGCTCGCTAAACAACCTAACGATATGTGTTGAGTAACTATGCAATAATATGTTGAATGAATGATCTTACGAAAAACGTCTCTTGACTATTCTTCTAGATTGGGTCAGTTCTTAACTCTACAAGCTCTTTCGATTAACTATGAGAGTCATGAAATCAACCCAAACTAAACAACACAAGGCGAATTGCAGCAAAACTTCTCTTTCGATTGAAGTAAAACCGCAATTAACCTTGCAATTCAATTAGTAGCTCATTCAACGAATTCAGGCAACTAACATAAATCAAACCCAAAACAATGGTCAAATCACAATATCCATCAATTATCCTAAGGAGTCGTTTGGTAAGCAGACCAAGTTATACCGGGATAATAATTCCAGGATTATAATTCCTGGACTATTTTATCCCTCTTGGGAGGTGGGATATAATAATCCTAATTTTGACGGGATAAGGTGGGATATCCAGTATTAAATCTGGGATTAACTTTATACCATGTTTTGTTGATGGTATAACTTTATCCCAAGTTAAATTTATACCATCTACCAAACATGGTATAAATTTAATCCCTTACCTTATCTCACCTTATCCCGTGTACCAAACGACCCCTAAATAATATTACTCCATAGTATTAAGAGAACAAGAAAACATTACAATCCAAAAATCAAACAAAAACATGAGTATTGAATGAAATTGGATGAAGTATTCAGAGTGTATGTTGTTTCCTTGCCTTCTTCTCTCCAAAATTGCTCCAAAATCCCAGATACCTAGTTTTGGGACGAGCTAGGCTTTATTTAGGCCAAAATGCTGCCTCCAAATTTAGAAAAATAGGCATGACCAGAATTCTGGGAGGTACACGTGCACGACCGCGCACCTCTGGCAGATTTCTCCGAAACTTGTGCACTCAGGTGCGCGTATAAGGGTTGCTCGTGTGCGGCCGCGAATGAGAATTTCTTCTTGCTGAACCTGTTTCCCTCCCACTAAGTGTACTATTCATCCATTGATCCCCTCTCACCACCCGCACTAAAAAGCAACATATTACATCCAAATCAGACCAAATCTCCCACTTATGTTCCCTCTTAACTTCAATTGACTCTTGCAATTTCAGAAGATTATTAGGCTATCTTAAGGATATAAACTATTCTTTCCCATGAATTAGAGTTCGCTAAACTACCTAACGATATGTGGTGTGTAACTATGCAAGAATATGATGAATGAATGATCTTACGAAAAACGTCGCTCGACTATTCTTCTATATTGGGTCAATTGTTAACTCTACAAGCTCTTTCGATTACCTATGAGAGTCGTGAAATAAACCCAAACTAGATAACACAAGGTGAATTGCAGCAACACTTCTCTTTCGTTTAAAGTAAAACCACAATTAACCTAGCAATTCGATTAGTAACTCATTCACCGAATTCAGGCAATTAACATAAAGCAAACCCAAGACAATCATCAAATCACAATATCCATCAATAACCCTAAGGTGTCGTTTGGTAACCAGACCAAGTTATCCCGCGATTATAATCCCTAAACTATTTTATCCCTCATGGGAGGTGGGGTAAAATAATCCCAAGTTTGTCATGATAAGGGAAAATAAGGTGGGATATCCAATATTAAATCTGAGATTAAATTTATACCATGTTTGGTTGATGGTATAACTTTATCCCAAAATCAAACAAAAACTTGCATATTGAATTAACGTGCGCGACCACGCACCTCTGGCAGACTTCTGTGACACTTGCGCACTCAGGTGCGCATTTAAGGGTTGCTCATGCACGGCCGCCCATGAG
Source organism: Nicotiana obtusifolia (assembly GCA_002018475.1). Classification (NCBI taxonomy): domain Eukaryota; kingdom Viridiplantae; phylum Streptophyta; class Magnoliopsida; order Solanales; family Solanaceae; genus Nicotiana; species Nicotiana obtusifolia. The sequence continues at coordinate 65,159 of MCJB01040195.1, read as the reverse complement.
AATTTCTTCTTGCTCACCCTGTTTTCCTCCCACTTAGTGTAATATTCATCCATTGACCCCCTCTCACCACCCGCACTAAAAGGCAATATATTAGACTCAAATCAGAGCAAATCTCTATCAAGCCAACCAATCAGTGACACAAGGCGGCATAAATATTAAGTAATTCTAAGCACATCAAACAATTTGACAAGTGCAAAACTGGTGCATAAAACTTAGGCTCGCTAGTCAAAGACAGTATAGTATTTTAATTGTCTCTACAGGGATTGATTTAAATAATGTTCAAATAAATCTTCAGCTTAACACTATTCAGGAAAATAAACCTTTGATTTGGATTATCAACGAACAAAGAGTAAAACTAAAATATCTATTGTTAATGAATAATGGAACTTGAGTGACTAAAGAGCAACGATTGAATATCAAGGTGAGAAATAAGGGCTTTGACAAGTTATGTGATCAACTATTATTATGGGAACCTCTATGTTATGTTCACTCTTAACTTCTATTGACTCTTTCAATTTCAGTAGATTATTAGGCCATCTTAAGGATATAAATTCTTCTTTCCAAGAATTAGAGTTTGCTAAACAACCTAACGATACGTGGTATGTAATTATGCAAGAATATGTTGAATGAATGATCATACGAAAAACGTCTCTCGACTATTCTTCTAGATTGGGTCAATTGTTCACTCTAAGAGCTCTTTCGATTACCTATGAGAGTCGTGAAAGCAACCCAAACTAGATAACACAAGGTGAATTGCACCAACACTTCTATTTCGATTATAGTAAAACCACAATTCAACTTGCAATTCAATTAGTAACTCATTCAACGAATTAAGGAAACTAACATAAAGCGAACCCAAAACAATCGTCATATCACAATATCCATCAGTAACTCTAAGGGGTCGTTTGGTAAGCAGACCAAGTTATCCAGGGATAATAATCCCACGATTATAATTGCTGGACTATTTTATCCCTACTGGGAGGTAAGATAAAATAATCCTAAGTTTGACGGTATAAGAGGGGATAAGGTGGGATATCCAATATTAAGTCTGGGATTAAATTTATACCTTGTTTGGTTGATGTTAAAACTTAATCCCAAGATAAATTTATACAATCAACCAAACATGGTATAAATTTAATCCCTTACCTTATCCCACCTGATCCCGCGTTCCAAACAACGCCTAATAAAGATTACTGCATATTTTTCAGAGAACAAGAAAACATTACAATCCCCAAAATCAAACAAAAAACTTGCGTATTGAATGAATTGGATGAAGGATTCAGAGTGTATGTTGTTTCCTTGCCTTTATCTCTCCAAATTTGCTCTGATATCCCAGATACCTAGTTTTGGGATGAGCTAGGCTTCATGTACGTCAAAAGGCTTCCTCCAAATTTACAAAAATAGGAATGACTAGAATTCCGGGAGATGGACGTGCGTGACCGCGCATCTCTGGCAGACTTCTGTGGTACTTCCGCGCTCAGGTGCGCGTTTAAGTGTTGCTCGTGCGTGGCCGCGCATGAGAATTTCTTCTTGCTCAACCTGTTTTCCTCCCACTTAGTGTACTATTCGTCCATTGATCCCCTCTCACCACCTGCACTAAAAGGCAACATATTAGACCCAAATCAGACCAAATCTCCCACTTATTTTCACTCTTAACGTCTATTGACTCTTTTAATTTCAGCAGATTATTAGGCTATCTTAAGGATATAAATTCTTCTTTCCAGTGAATTATAGTTCGCTAAACAACCTAACGATATGTGGTGTGTAACTATGCAAGAATAAGTTGAATGAATGATTTTACGAAAAACGTCTCTCGACTATTCTTCTAGATTGGATCAATTGTTAACTCTACAAGCTCTTTTGATTACCTATGAGACTCGTGAAATCAACCCAAACTAGATAACACAAGGCGAATTGCAGCAATACTTCTCTTTCAATTAAAGTAAAACCACAATTAACCTTGCAATATAATTAGTAACTCGTTCAATGAATTCAGGCAACTAACATAAAGCAAACCCAAAACAATCGTCAAATCACAATATCCATCAATAACCCTCAGGGGTCGTTTGGTAAGTGGACCAAGTTATCCCGGGATTATAATCCCCGGACTATTTTATCTCACCTGGGAGGAGGGATAAAGTAATCCCAAGTTTGACATGATAAGGGGGGATAAGGTGGGATATCCAGTATTAAGTCTAGGATGAAATTTATACCATGTTTGGTTGATGGTTTAACTTTATCCCAAGATAAATTTATACCATCAACCAAACATGATATAAATGTAATCCCTTACCTTATTTCACCTTATCCCACATAGCAAACAACCCCTAAGAAATATTACTCCATAGTATTAAGAGAACAAGATAATATTACAATCCCCAAAATCAAACAAAACTTGCACATCAAATGAATTGGATGAAGTATTTAGAGTGTATGTTGTTTCCTTGCCTTGTTCTCTCCAAAATTGCTCCAAAATCCCAGGTACCTAGTTTTGGGACGAGCTAGGCTGCATATAGGTCAAAATGCTGCCTCCAAATTTACAAAACTAGGCCTGACTAGAATTCCAGGAGATAGACGTGCGCGACCGCGCACCTCTGGCCGCTCAGGTGCGCGTTTAAGGGTTGCTCGTGTTGCGGCTGCACATGAGAATTTCTTCTTGCTCAACCGGTTTCCCTCCCACTTAGTGTTTCGTCCTTTGATCCCCTCTCACCATCTGCACTAAAAGGCAACAAATTAGATCCAAATCAGACCAAATCTCTATCGAATCGACCAAATCAATGGCACAAAGCGGCTTAAATATTAAGTAATTCTAAGCTCATTAAACAATTTGACGAGTGAAAAACAAGTGTATAAAACTTAGGCTCTCTAGTCAAAGATAGCATATTATTTTAATTGTCTGGGATTGGTTTAAATAATGTTCAAATATATCTTCACCTTAGCACTATTCAGGAAATAAACCTTTGATTTTGAATTATTCTTGACATAAAAGTAAAACGAAAATATTGATTGTGAATGAATAATGGAAATTGAGTGACTAAGAAGCAAGGATTGATTATCAAGGTGAGAAATAAGGGCTTTGACAAGATATGTTATCAACTATTATTATGGGAACCTCTATGTTATGTTCACTCTTAACTTCTATTGACTCTTTCAATTTCAGAAGATTATTAGGCTATCTTAAGGATATAAATTCTTCTTTCGAATGAATTAGAGTTCGCTAAACAACCTAACGATATGTGGTGTGTAACTATGAAAGAATATGATGAATGAATGATCTTACGTAAAACGTCTCTCGGCTATTCTTCTAGATTGGGTCAATGTTAACTCTACAAGCTCTTTCGAATACTATGAGAGTCATGAAATCAACTCGAAGAAGATAACACAATGCGATTGCATCAACACATCTCTTTCAATTAAAGTAAAACCACAATCAACCTTGCAATTTAATTAGTAACTCATTCAACAAATTCGGGGAAGTAACATAAAGCAAACCCAAAACAATCGTCAAATCACAATAGCCATCAATAACCCTATTGGGTCGTTTGGTAAGGAGACTACGTTATCCCGGTATAATAATTCCAGGATTATAATCCCTGGATTATTTTATCCCTCCTGGGAGGTGGGATAAAATAATCCTAAGTTTGATGGGATAAGGGGGGATAAGGTGGAATATCCAGTATTAAGTCTGGGATTAAATTTATGCCATGTTTGGTTGATGGTATAACATTATCCCAAGATAAATTTATACCATCAACCAAACATGGTATAAATTTAATCCTTACCTTATCCCACCTTATCCCCCATACCAAACGATGCCTAAGAAAGATTACTCCATAGTATTAAGAGACCAAGAAAACATTAGAATCCCCATAATCAAACAAACTTGCGTATTGAATGAATTGGATGAAGTATTGAGAGTGTATGTTGTGTCCTTCCCTTCTTCCCTCCAAAAATTGCTCTAAAATCCCATATACCTAGTTTTGGGACAAGCTAGGCTTCATATAGGTCAAAAGGTTTCCTCCAAATTTACAAAAATAAGCTTGATTTAGAATTTCGGTAGATGGACGTGCGCGGCTGCGCACCTCTAGCAGTCTTCTGTGGCACTTGCGCATTGAGGTGCTTGTTTGGGGGTTGCTCGTGCGCGGCCGCGCACGAGAATTTCTTATTGCTCAACCTGTTTTCCTCCCACTTAGTGCGTTATTCATCCATTGATCCTCTCTACACCACCTGCACTGAAAGGTAACATATCGACCTGAATAAGGCCGAATCTCTATCAAATCACCAAAATCAAACATACAAAGTGGTCATAAATATTGAGTAATTTTATGCTCATCAAACAATTTGACGAGCGCAAAACTAGTGTATAAACCTTAAGCTCACTAGTCAAAGATATTATAGTATTTTAATCATCTCCACAAGGATTGGTTTAAATAATGTTCAAATAAATCTTCAGCTCAACACTATTCAGAAAAATAAACTTTTGATTTTGAATTATCAACGAACTAAGTGTAAAACTAAAATTATCGATTGTGAATGAATAATGGAAATTGAGTGACTAAGTAGCAACTATTGAATATTAAGGTGAGAAATAAGGGCTTTGACAAGATATATGATCAACTATTATTATGGGCAACTCTATGTTATGTACACTTTTAACTTCTATTGGCTCTTTCGATTTCAACAGATTATTAGGCTATCTTAAGGATTTAAATTCTTCTTTCGAATGAATTAGAGTTCGCTAAACAACCTAAGATATGTGTTGTGAAACTATGCAAGTGTATGTTAAAAGAATGATCTTACGAAGAATGTCTCTCGACTACTCTTCTATATTGGGTCAATTGATAACTCTACAAGCTCTTTCGATTACCTATGAGAGTCGCGAAATAACCCCAAACAAGATAACGCAATGCGAATTGCATCAATACATCTCTTTCAATTAAAGTAAAACCACAATTAACCTTGCAATTCAAATACAACTCATTTAATGAATTCATCCAGCTAACAGAAAACTAACCCAAAACAACAATAAAATCATAATATCCGTCAATAACCCTGAGAAATATTACTCCATAGTGGATAAGTACTACATCAAAAGAGTATTAAGAGAACAAGAAAACATTATAATCCCCAAAATCAAACAAAAACTTGCGTATTGAATGAATTGGATGAAATACTCACACTCTATGTTGTTTCCTTTTCTTCTTCTCTCAAACAATTGCTCCAAAATCTTAGGTACCTAGTTTTGGGACGAGCTAGGCTTCATATAGGTCGTAACGCTACCTCCAAAATTACAAAAATAAGCCTGACTAGAATTCTCAAAGACGGACATGCACGGTTGCTCACCTCTGGCAGATTTCTGTGGCACTTGCGCGCTCAGGTGCGCGTTTGGGGGTTGCTCGTGCGCGGCCGCACACGAGAATTTCTTCTTGCTCAACATGTTTTCCTCCCACTTAGTGTACTATTCGTCCATTGATCTCCTCTGCACCACCCGTACTGAAAGGCAACATATTAGACCCAAATCAGACCAAATCTCTATTGAATCAACCAAATCAAAGAAACAAAGGGGGCATAAATATTAAGTAATTTTAAGCTCATCAGCGGGGTATTATCATCATTTCGTTGAGGGTTTTCATCCGTCGTTGCTCCTTTGACTGGACTGACCCAGAGGGATGCTCTTTACTGATGGTCCGACGAGTGTGAGATGAGCTTTATGAAGCTCAAGACTGCATTATCTACAGCCTAATGTTGGTGTTACCTACAGGTTCGGGATCTTACATCGTGTATTGTGATGCATCACGTATTGGGCTTAGCGCGGTGTTGATGCAGGATGGTAGGATGATTGCCTACGTGTCTTGTCAGTTGAAGGTTCATCAGAATAATAACAATGTGCATGATTTAGAGTTTGAATCCATTGTTAATGCGCTAATGATTTGGAGGAACTATCTATACGCCATTCCATATGAGGTATATACTGACCATTAGAGTCTCAGGAACCTGTTCAAGTAGAAGGACATTAATTTGCAACAGTGAAGATTGTTAGAGTCGTTGAAAGACTATAATATCACCATATTATATCATATGGGGAAGACAAATGTAGTGGTTGATGCATTGAGTAGGAAGGTTGAGAGCATGCGCGGTTTGGCATATTTACCGACAGTGGAGACGCCACTAGCCATGGATGCGCGGTTTCGGAGCCTAGATGGGTTATTGCTTGTGTTGTGGCACAATCATTGTTATTACACTGTATCAATGCTCGTTAGTTTGATTCTCCTCACTTGTTGGTGTTGAAGAATACGGTGCAGCGGGGTGGTGCTAAGGAGGTTGTGATTGGTGATGATGGTGTTATGCGGCTTCAGTGCCGGATTTGTGTTTCAAATGTTGATGGGTTGAGAGAGTTGATCCTTGAAGAGGCTCACGGTTCGCTGTATTCCATTCACTCAGGTGTCACAAAGTTGTATCGTGACTTGAAACAGCATTATTGGTGCTGAAGAATGAAGAAAGATATTATTGCTTATGTCTCTCGGTGTTTGAATTGTCAATAGGTGAAGTACGAGTATTAAAAACTAGGTAGATTGACTTAGATATTAGAGATACCGGAGTGGAAGTGAGGGTGCATCACTATGCATTTTGTGGTAGGCTTATCACGGACCTTGAGGAAATATAACATAGTTAGGGTGATTGTGGACTAGTTGACTAAGTCCGCACTCTTCATTCCCGTGGCGACTTCCTATTCTTCATAGCGGTTGGCTCAGATTTATATCCGGAAGATTATCCGTCTGCATGGTGTGCCCATTTCCTTAATTTTTTACCAAGGCACGCATTTCACATCGTATTTTTGGAGAGTCGTACAGCGTGAGTTGGGCACGCGAGTTTAGCTGAGTACAACGGTTCATCCTCAAACATATGGACAATCTGAGCGCAGTATTTAGATATTGGAGGACATGTTGCCGGCACGCTCTATGGATTTTAGAGGTTAGTGGGACCAGTTCTTACCTCTAGCGGAGTTCACCAACAATAACAGCTATCAGTTGATCATCTAGATGGCTCCGTACGAGGCCTTATATGGGAGGCGATATGTCTTACATGGTGGGTGAGAAGGTTGTTATCCGGGTGTCACCTATAAAGGGCGTGATTCGGTTTGCTAAGAAGGGCAAGTTCAGCCCGAGGTTTATTGGCACGTTTGAGATCTTGGAGAGAGTTGGGGAGGTTTCTTATAGGCTTGCATTGCCTCCTAGCCTAGTAGGGGTACATCCGCTATTTCACTTTTTCATGCTTCGGAAGTACCATGAGGATAGATAACATGTCTTGGACTTCAGTACGGTGCAACTAAAAGAAAACATGATCTATGAGGAAGAGCGATAGCTATTCTAGACCGGCAGATTCGTAAGTTGAGATCAAAGCATTTTCCTTCCGTGAAGGTGCAATGGAGAGGTCATCCCGAGTGAGGAGGCTACGTGGGAGTCCAAGTCCGATATGTCCGTTCGAGGACAAACGTTTGTTTAAGAGGTCGAGAGTATGACGACCTGAAAGGTTGTTTTGAGTACTAGCCTAAATTTCAGTGTTCTGAAATGTTTTTACGTAAAATTTGAAGAAAATGTGATTTTTGACTTGAAATGAGGCTAGAGTTGACCACGCTCAACATTTTTTGTAAACGACCTTGGATCGGTATTTTGACAATCCCGGTAGGTTCGTATGATATTTTTGGACTTGTACGCATGTTTGGTTGGGGTAAGGGGTGACCCTAGCGCGTTTCGGTGCATTATGAGAAAGATTGTGAAAATTGAGTTTTAAGTTGAAACCCTTGAGATTTGATACTCGATTCTTGTTATTTGATGATATTTTGATAATTAGAGGTAGCGCGCAAGTTCGTATGATGTTATTACACTTCTGTGCACGTTCCGTTTGGAGCCCGACGGGCTCGGCTGAGTTTCAGATGCTTTACTGACTGATTGGAACTGCTGGTGCCCAGCAGTTGCTGCTGTCCAATTGCAGATCTTGCATTTCCGAGCCTCGGTTTTGCAGTGAAATGATCGCATTTGCAAACACGGGCTGGGGGTTGAGTCTTCGCATTTGCAAAGAATGGATAGCTTTTGCAAACTATACTGTGTTTTCTTTTGCGACTCTTGCATCGCATTATATATTATTGGTCAGCTTTGCATTTGTGAAGCTTGGCACGGGAGTGTCCTTCGCAAATACGAAGATTTTGTTTCTTTTGCAACTATTGCATGAGTGTTGCACTGGTCGCTGCGAAGGTTTTGAAATTGCCTATTCTATCCCACCATTGAAGTTGAAATTTGCTTCCACCTTGCTTGATATTTTGGGTGATTATTATTGTTTGGTGAAGAAAAGTAAAAAGAACGAAGGGTGTTGTCGTGCCTTATTTGCATATTATTTGTTATAACCCATATTTGTACATGTTAGATTACACCGTAAGATAGTCTACCTTGGTTCGAGAAGAGAATTACCTTTGAGACAGTAAAAGTTTAGTCCTATTGGTCCTAAACGATGCAAAGGTGTATAAGGGCGGTTCACAAGTATTAGAGGATAAACGAGTTAAGGATGTTGTAACTCGCGTTTTTGGGAAAATCGAGAGGTGGTTAACATCACCAAGAGGTCATGTTTTAAGGTATTTGGATGATATGATATCCGTTTCATAAGTCTTGAAGTCGAAAGAGTTATGAAACAAAAGTCGACAAAAGTTGTCGCAACTTAGGTTCACAATTTTACTTAAACGATAGGTAAAATGTTTCTACGATTTTCTCCCAATTTACAAGGAATTACGGGGTGATATACCTACCAAATTAAATTTCTATGAGTCTAGTTTCCAATGCTTCAAACCGTTTGTCAATACGATCTCGGAGTATTGAGATAATTGCGTTTCCGTAGAACTGCGCAGGCTGGTAGGTGACAAGTAGGTGCATCACCTACTTGCCAAAATTAAGGGCTAAAAGTTAAAAGCCCCAAGTCGGTTAAGAGAGGGCTTTTAAAATCTTCTAAAGCCTGATAATTCACTATTATTTCACAGCCTCAAAAACAAAAAGAACCCCTGCAAACCCTCCCCAAAATAATCCCAAACAAACCCTAATCGATTTTTCCCTCTTTCAAGTTCTAGTTGAAGGTAAACCCTAGAGTTTGAGGAACCAAAGCAAGGGCTGAGTTATCTAACAAGCAAGGTGAGTTTACTGATCTATTTAATACATTTTTTCTACTGTTAATTCTTGGTAAGTCGTTCTATGTGTGTAAGAACTCACGGGACGGTGATCGGAAGCCGTGAGTTCGAGTTATTCACTTGTAGCGAACTGTTTTGTGAACTGTTTTGTGTTGCTGTAAAGCTGCGTGTTATACTACTGATTTGTGGAGTTTTGGATGAGGAAGGGTGTGGAGAAACACCATATATGTTTAGGGTTGTGGCCTGATAGTTGTTCATACCATTTCCGGATCGTTTGACACGACTATAGTGGCCATTGTACGCATGAAGTGATTGGTTTGTGCGTGGACTATTTTGGGAGGCTCAATATGATTCTTATTGATGTTGTTTGGTTGTTTGGTGACTTTTTGGACTTGTGTGAAGTCATATATATAGGGGAGGTGCTGTCCGTTTTATTGCAAAATAGGTTACAGTCGGTACATAATAGTTACGACACCTGAACGATAACGCTAGTGTCATTTCTCTTATTGTAGACTAAGAAGTCGTGGAAGTTTCATAGCTTGAGATTGGAAAGTATTGCAAGGTATGTGAGACTATCCTTTTCCTTCTTTTGCACGACTCTGACTGTACACAATGCAATGAACGAACCCCAAAGATACTCTACTCTTAGAAGGTAGCAGTACGTATATTGTTTCCCCTCTTATGGGAGGATTGATATGTTATTATTTCACCATGGTAGTATGACTCTTATGAGTCCAGCATGCATTATCTATTTTACTCTACCGAGCCGCGCTATAGTCGGTCGGGTATGGCACCTATTGTGCAACTATACATATGTATATGTTTTACTCTACTTAGTCGCACTATAGTCGACAACTATGTTACTCTACTGAGCCGCGCTATAGTCGGCCGGGTATGGCACCTATTGTGCAACCACTGATCAGTTGGGTATGATGATGAGGAGGCCCACAGAGGCATATGTATGAGATGATGATGAGGCCCACAGAGGCGTATATATGTATATGAAGATTTTCAAAAGGATATAAATATATTTATATGCATATGAATGTCAGGCATGTCATGGTTAGTCGCCCTCAGAGGCATTCAGATGGTACAGGTTGTATGTCTCTTACCCTGATGCTTATTATTGTTCTTACATTATGTTTCGTGTTTTACATACTCAGTACATTATCCGTACTGACGTCCTTTATTTGTGGACGCTGCATGTCGTGCTGCAGGTCCAGGCAGACAGATAGACGAGGCTTCCCCACCACAGTAGGCTACTCAGTTCAGCAGATATTGGCAAGATCCATCCTTCGGACTTGCCACAGTCTTGGTATGCATTCTGTTTTGGGCATGTCGGGGCCCTGTTCCGGCATAGGTTGCATTATGTACGTTTTTGTAGAGGCTCATAGACAAGTGTCAATTTATGCATAGACAAGCGATTGGTTGACTTATGTACAGTCGAATTGCCTTGTCGGCAAACGTATGTAATTTGTTTTATGGTTCTGCATTGCAGCCTTGTTGGCTATATTATGTATATAAGTATGATCGTATCATGGTATAATGTCACGTATCATTATAATTATTATTCGAGATTATATGCATATGACAAGCCTTATAGATAATAAGGAAAGTTAGATGAAGGGTACGCCGGCGCCCGTAGGGTAGGGTCCAGTGCCAGTCGCGGCCCTTCGGCTTGGGTCGTGACATTATTATCATTGATTGAGTGAATGCGAGGATTAAAGCACGAATGGTGATGCCGTGTACTTGATCGATTTATTAGCATTATTGTTGATACCCAATTTTGCCCTCATAATTTTCAAATACAATATATACTTTAAAAATATCATTTTTGCATCATTACCTAATCTAGAAGATTTTTTTTTTTTTTGGGCAAAATATAGATTTTTTTTTAATAAAAGCAAGTTACAAAAGTGGAGGGGTACATGAACCTTACCTCCAATAAGAGAGTGAATGTACACTTAGTTATCCTAATGTGATAACAAAATATACCTAGAGTGTAGTAAGTTGTTAGACCTATGGGGAAGTGACGATTTTCTATTTTATAATGATAGACAAACGCATGTACAAAAGCAAAGTGAGATTGTTCTAGGTCAGCTATACGAAAAAAGTGCATATGTTCTTGCTTCTATTATGTGATTTGAAAATGTGTTCCCTTGTATGTGCAAAATTCTCAAAAGTCTAACTAACAATTGCGACCTGTCTTCAAATTTACTTTGGCCCGAGTAGGAAAAGCCAAGTCGAAGATAGTAGTATGAGACCTCCCTGTGATTGGATGAGAGTGTTGTTTGTGTTGTTGATTGGGCAGCGTTCTGGATGCTGCTGTAGGTTCTGAATTTGGAATGGTGGCTTGTGTATTTATTTTGCTGCTGATGAGTGAGTGTAGGTTGTCTGATATGCTTTCTGCTGCTGTGGGGGTTAATATTCTCTTTTGATTCCTGCTGCTTTGATGTGCTGCTGTTGTTTTGGTATGAGCTGTATGGATTCCAGTATTGCCTTGCAGGTGTAGCAGTCTATGATGATTGTTGCAATTGCAATAGATTGAGCACCCTAGGCGCTAATACCACACCTTGGAACTGCAGCAATGATCTGGGCCATTTGGAGTTGTTTGTTGTGTTGTAGAAACTGCTGAATTCAGTAGCTAAGCTGGTGTTTGAGTTGTGGTTTATCTGTGATTTGTCTTGCTGTTGATGGTGTGTGAATTGGCTGTGGTTTGTGTGCTGCTTTTTAATGACTCTGTGCTCTTCTATTTTTACTGTTGAGTGCTGCTTTTGTTGTCTGTCTGTTGGATGGTCTTCTATGCCCTGTGATAGCTGCTAGCCTAATGGTTAGCTATTTCTGCTCCTATTCCAGTGTGGCTTTGTGTTAGTTGAATTCCAGTGATGTATGGTGACAGGAAAGGTCCATGATCTTTGTTGTAAATGCAAGAGATTGAGCACTGAAAGTGCTAATACCACACCTTGCGTTTGCAACAATGATCTGGACCTTACCCAATTGTCTGCTGCATTGTAAAAGTTGTTAAGTTCATTGAGGGCTTGCTGCTGTTGGTGTCTTTGTGTATTTGAAGTTTGTCTTGACTGTTGCATTTGAGAGATGAAGGTGATGGATGTGATGTTGCTGATTTTCTTCTGTTGTTGGCAGTTGCTTTGCTGAATTGAGCTTCTATGTTCCTTTGATTTACTGGTGTTTTGTTTGAGCTTGTCAGATTCAACATTGAGTTTGAGCTTTTGGTGTGGTTGCACTAATTGATAGTGTGCATTAGGGGTGTTGCACATCGCTTCCTCAGTGATGAAGGTGGATGTAGGATTGAACTGTTGATGAGATTGCTATATGTTTGTATGAATTTCTTCTGCTACTGTTGTACTCCTGCTTTGCTGCAATCGTTGTGGTTCATTGGCATACTCAAGTTCTTCTTTCCTCTTTTATGGTGACAGGGAGTGTCCATCTTACTGCTCCTATGTTGTTGCTGTTGTTTAATTGTGTGGCTGCTGGGTTGCTATGTTTTATATTAGCAAGTGGAATCCATGATAATTGTTGTGATTGCAATGGATTGAGCATTAGGAATGCTACTATCACACATTGCAATTGCAAGAATGATCTGGTCTCCTCTAGGCTATCTGCAGTGTTGAGAGGTATGCTGAGATTATATGTATGTGGTTGCTGAGATTGGTTGGATATTGCTTCCTCATTAGTAAACTGATCCCTCACAATAATTAGCATTTCAATACTGCTTTACTCCAAAGAGTTGATGGTTGAAAAGCTCTTGTCAGTGTTTCCTGCAAGAAAGAAAATCATGTTAGATTGGGCTCCCTTCTCCAATTTCTCATTAATCCAGATGTTGTGATGATCTTTGTGATGGCAGCCCAGATGTAATATTGTGCCTGCACCCAAAAGTACTCTGATTGTGCTAAATTCTCCATCCAGTATCTTCTTGCTGATGTCCTGCTTGACTGAGTAACTGCTTGTTTGGTATGTGTCTTCTGTGGTGCTGTTCCACGGTGCACCAAATGGCAACAGTTGGTGTGGAGGTATCAAGCCTTTGCTGCAGTTGTTATGGTCAATGTTGGCAAGTTGTGCTCCAGATTGTCTTTGTTGGTGCTGCATTATCAGTGGTGATCTCCAGTTTCTCTTGCTTGCCTGATTTAGCTGGTGTGGTTGATCTGTGAGGTTAGTTGTTCCTTTCTTTCCCTGCAATGAAAGAAGAGTAGTTAGTGAGCCACTGCTACATTGTTTCTTTACCATTATCATTTTGCTTTCCCCCAGGTTTCTTTTCCTTTGGCAGTGTTACTGCCCATTGTTTCCTGCCACCGTTACTCTTAAATATGGACATTGACTTTTATCACCGTTAATCAATCTTCTACTTTGTATGTCCAAATCCTCAAAATAGTAGCATTCCATTGGTCCGATGTCCAGAGCATAGTTGGCCAGGTGGTCTGCCACTTTGTTACCTTCTCTAAATGTGTGTGTAATTGTTATATGCCATTAGTTTTCTGATCTCTGAGAATGTTTCATCAATGGACCATGTCACTTTCCATTCTCCCTTTATACTTTTCAATAATATCATTGAATCAGTGCGAAGGTCTATGAGGGTGTCGTCATTGTGAACACAGAACCTCAGAGCCTCTACTATAGCTTATGCTTCAGCTTCTGTGTTTGTGCCTTCTTGGATTTCCTTACTGCATGCATATCTGCTGTCTCCCTTCTCATCTCTCAGTATGAAGCCAATGGAACTTCTCCCTGGATTACCTCTAGAGGCTCCATCTGCGTTAACCTTTGTCCACCCTTGGTTGAGGAATTCCCAAAGTACCTTTGTGTACTTTTGGGTGGGGGTGTATTGTTGCATCACAGTGATTATGTCTGGCCATTTGTGTGGGATGTTGTATATCCTGGCTTCTTGACTTTGATGAGTAGTTGAAGAGTAGAGTTGATCTGGTAGATTACTCTACTGATAGTGACTGCATCTCCATGTCTCTAGCTGTTTCTCCTCTCACAACTCCCATAAAATCACTGAAGGCAAGGCCTGCATTATTGGTTCCAGTCGACTGACCATATCTGAAAACCAGCATTTGGTCACTGCTTGATGCAGTGTGATTCCCTCTATGTCAATTCCTGCATGACCAAGGAAGTATCTCCACACCTTTTTGGCTGCATATGAAGTAAATAAGAGATGCTGTCTTGTTATTCTTGTGGTTCTGCATAGCAGCTGCATTTAAAGGCCATGTGATAGCCCTGTTTTTTGAAGAAATCATCAAGTGGTATTCTGTTTCTCCATAGTTTCCACATGAAGAAAGCAACTTTGAATGGCAGTCCTTTCACCTATATGTTCTTATAAGCATTGTGAGGATGATGTCTCTTTCTCAGATATTCCTAAGCTGATTTAACAGTGAATTCGCCTCTGGTTTCTAGCAACCAAATTGATTTATCAAGTTCATCTGAAGAAGCTGGAGGTTTAATGTTCTCCAGTATGTGTGCAGCAAATTCAACTGGCAGTATCTCTTTGATCTTCTCCTCATCCCAGCAGCCTTCACACACCACATCTTGAATATTTTGTATGTTTTCATCACATATGAAATCGGGTGGGGTGACAAAGTAAAGATCTCCTAGCCCGGTCCAGTTTTCAAACCAAAATAGGAAAGATCCCATCTTAGGTTGCCAACAGATTTGGTGCTCCATCATGTTTCTGCAGTCAGTCATTTTCCTCCATATGTGAGAACCACCTCTCCATGGTACTATTATAGGATTAAGCTTCTTGCAGTATTTCTGGCTCATAAATGCACTCCACGGGCTTGGTTTAGTTTTAAAGTTCCACCATAGCTTACAAAACAAAGTTGTGGACATGTCATGTAAAGATTTGAATCCTACACCTCCTTCTTCACAAGGCAAGCATAAAGTGTTCCATGATGCCCAGTGCCTGCCTGGATTTCCCACAGATTTACACCAGAAGAATTGTGCAATTATCTTTTGTAGTTTATTCATTACACAGGCTAGGGGGTTTACTGCAGAGAGGAGGTGTATGGGCATGCTTTGTAACATATGTGTGATAAGCACTGCCCTTCCCCCTATGGAGAATAGTTTTCCTTTCCAGCTTTGTAATTTATCCATCACCTTTTGTATGAGACCTTGGTAGTAATCCATCTTCCTCCTCTTGAAGAAGACTGGACATCCCAGGTAATTAAAAGGGAAATCTTGCCTCATTATTCATGTGATTCTTTGCACTTTGTCAATTACCTGTGTTGAGGTGGAATGATGCATATACATAGCAGACTTGTTTTTGTTGATCAGTTGGCCTGAAGCATTTTCATATTCATTCAGTTCCATGATCAGCTGAAGTGAAATGGCATCTGATGAAGAAAAGATGATAGTGTCATCAACATATGCTAAGTGGTTTATTTTGGACTCCATTTAGACAGTCCAAATCCACAGGAATACTGATTGGAGTGTAAAGCATTGAGTCCTCTAGACATAGCCTCTGCTGCCAGTATAAAGAGGGCAGGTGATAGAGGGTCACCTTGCTTGACTTCCCTTGTGGATTTGAAGAAACCATGTGGTTCTCCATTGATAAGTACAGAATACCAGTTGTTTGCCAGTATTCCATGTATCATGCCAATGAATTGCTCCTCAAAGCCTATCTTCCTTAGCACCTTTGTCAAGAAAAGCCATGACAATCTATCATATGCTTTTGTCATGTCTAGTTTGAGTACCACATTTGGACCTGCTTTGGTTCTCAGACGAAAGTTTGTTACAATTATACAAGTATTTTTATAATTTTTTTTATAGGCTTTAATATTGATTTCCTTACATTTAAATTACTTGAATATGCATTAATTACCCCTTAAATTATTTTTTGATGACTTAATCATCCAAGTTTTCCTTTGCATCCAGAAATATGTCTCGTAATATTTTACTTTATTTTATATAATTATAGTTGTATTATAAATCTATTTTATATAATTTTGCAATAATAGCCTATACTTTACAATTAATTGCATTTATCATTTTGTTCAGGGTTAAAAAAATTTTTTTATATTTTTGTAATCTTCAACCATTATTTAACAATATTAAATCTCATAAATAGTACTTTTTATATTTATTTAGTTATTTTACTAAATTTTTTTCCCTAATTTCTTTTATTTAAAATCTGGCCCAAAACTAGGCCAGTTTTCGAACCAAAAGCTGGCCCAATACTCCCACAACCCAAAACTAGAGTCCATCTAAGCTAACCCGGTCGGCCCCTTCAAATAACCCGCCCCGATTTGATTTTGATCCTGGTCGTTGATCTCAAATGATCAACGGCCCATAATAAACCAACCCATATCCTTATATCCCCTCACCCAAGCCCTAATCCCATTTTCCCCTCAGCAACCGCCTCTATACTCTCTCAAACCCTCCCCTCACTTCACAAACACTAGCCGTCTCACTCAAATCACACCCCAATTCGATATCACATGGAAATCTTCCATGTTTCATTTCCTTTCTTTCATACACGGAGATTCTTACCCTCTCCTAAGCATTACAATGTGTTTGTTCTCTCATACTCTCAGTCACTCGATACTATTTTGAATCTACTGCTCTTGGCTGGCTGAAAGCCAAGGCCATCGGAACCCTCTCTAATGACCTCCCTAGTGTGAGCACTGCTCGGAGCTCATTTGAGGTTCTTGTGAACTCTTATGCACTAGGATTTGGGTCTTCTGGTTGCTGCCTTTGCTGGTGATATTCGAGTTGTTTCTGACACTTATCCTTCTCTTCTATTTGTTTGTTGAATCTGCAAACTAGTTAGTGTCTTGAGTTTTGCAATTCTATCCTCTTTTGCTTGTTTCCAGTGCTTTGCATATCCATATTGTTCGAACCAATATGAATCCAATATTGCATTGTAATCATTGGCAGTTTTACCTGCATTATAGCTATTCTGTAGTTCTGAATCTCCTAGTGTCACAACCTGCCTAATTCTTAAACTCCTATGTGTTCAGCTTGAATGACTTTGTATCGTTAAGTTTGCTTTGTTTTTATGTTGTTTATTATGAGTTTTTTCTCACACCTTGTTTTGGATTCTCGCATTGAGATTCCTAGGGAATCATCTCTTACCCAGAATTTGCCTTAATGAATTACTATTGATAACTCCTTTATGTGAACTCTGTTTTTATATCTGCATACATGNTTCCGATGGGGGGACTATATGTATTGGTAAAAAATAAACTCACAACATGGACCAATATTATGATGACATGCGGCGTGGGAGTCGAAGTAATAAAGAAGATTAATGTGCAGAGAAGATATGAATAACACCTATGAGATCATCTATGAAGATACCGCACCTGTTAGCTTAAAAGAGAAAGTAGGTATGGAGCCGATAATTAAGGTCTTTGGAAGCCGCGGAGATGGAAAGATCATTTATAGCCATATATATGGAAAGAAATTAGCTGAATCTCTAATTGTGCCTGATTGGCTATTATTACTATACAAATCACCCACGTAATGAGTAAATTAATGAAATAAGTACTAGTAACTAGCAGGAGAAATAAATAGGGTAAGCGGCTATGAATTATACTATTATATAAATCCCCTTTTCATAACTACTATCCCCAACGAAAAAACAGCAAAGTTATACTATCAATTGTCAATATTCTTATTATCCTCTGCTGTTGGAAGATATAATTCTTTCCTATTGGAAGAAGCGGCAATCATCAATAAGAATTCTATTTCCTTATTCTCTCAGTCTTATTTCTATTTTTATTATTCATTTATATTTGGAAAAGTGAAGTAAAATTTGTTGTTAGAAATCCAAATTATTCTTTTATTTTATTTGACCAGAAAAACTTTTTTTTTTGGGTTAAACACACTGTATTATACATCTGCAGAGTTGAAAAGAACCCAGATCTTAGTCATATCCAATCATGTCAAAATTTCATAATTTGATAGCCCTCATTTTTGCACGTTACACATACTAATTAAGATCATCACACATCCGATTCTAGTAAAGGATTGAGCCTTAATGAGATATCTTCCGCTGCAATTAATAACAATAGCGACACCTTTATAAGGAATTTATAACTCTAACTTGCCCAATAACTGACACTTTGAAAGAATTAATTCAAGAAGTGCAGCGAAACAAGAGGAGGAGGAATGTTGTCTGCCTTAGTATTTTTTTTCTTTTTCGTTTTTCTCCTTCTTTCATTTTTGGTTGTCTGTCTTTGTTTGACAAGGAAATTGACTAATTTCAATTGTTTAGTGCAAAATTGGTAAAAACCAGAATGAAGTTAATTATGACAGTTAAATGGCAGTACACAAACATAGCAAGGTGAGTTGTTTCTCAAACCCTTATGTTTCTTGTCCCAATAATCAAGACCAAGTCACATCATAAATGTGTACAGATCTCAGTCCACGACAAATGCTAATGGAACATTGCTAATGCTTGTGTGCATAGCTTCTTCGGATGTTCATATTGCTATCAACTTCCCTTCTTTTATCGTTTGATGGGAACTTATTCCTTCCGGAAGCAGAGAAAAGATTTCCAGTTAGATATAGACATGAATGCCTGAAAAATATAAGGGCGTTAAAGCCTAAGTATTCTACAAAGAATTAGTCACTAATCAACTGCACAAATTTTATATTGTCAATCTTTGTCTTAATTACGAAATTCCAACTCTATACTATTTTGAATCTACTGCTCTTGGCTGGCTGAAAGCCAAGGCCATCGGAACCCTCTCTAATGACCTCCCTAGTGTGAGCACTGCTCGGAGCTCATTTGAGGTTCTTGTGAACTCTTATGCACTAGGATTTGGGTCTTCTGGTTGCTGCCTTTGCTGGTGATATTCGAGTTGTTTCTGACACTTATCCTTCTCTTCTATTTGTTTGTTGAATCTGCAAACTAGTTAGTGTCTTGAGTTTTGCAATTCTATCCTCTTTTGCTTGTTTCCAGTGCTTTGCATATCCATATTGTTCGAACCAATATGAATCCAATATTGCATTGTAATCATTGGCAGTTTTACCTGCATTATAGCTATTCTGTAGTTCTGAATCTCCTAGTGTCACAACCTGCCTAATTCTTAAACTCCTATGTGTTCAGCTTGAATGACTTTGTATCGTTAAGTTTGCTTTGTTTTTATGTTGTTTGTTATGAGTTTTTTCTCACACCTTGTTTTGGATTCTCGCATTGAGATTCCTAGGGAATCATCTCTTACCCAGAATTTGCCTTAATGAATTACTATTGATAACTCCTTTATGTGAACTCTGTTTTTATATCTGCATACATGAACCATAATTGTTGTCGCAATGTTTAACCAAACATGTGGCTTTAAGAATTGTAATGTGGTGTTTAGCAAACTCTGTGCTCTTTAGTATTGCCTAGGTTCCCAGTTGAATCCAAATACACTTGTTTTTCTGTATTGTGCCTGGTTGACTGGTTTAAGTTCTAAAATTGTCTGCTCTGCTTGACCTTAAGTTGGCAATACCTTCTACCATGATATTTTTTGAACTTGGGAACCTCTGTGTTACACCCAGCACAATTAAGATTCTTATTAACTGCTATAGACCATGCCTACTTGCTTGCTTAGTTGTCATTATTTGACTATGATTGTGTTAGACCTTCATGCCTTAAATTCCTAGTTTGGAGTCTCTTCAGGCTAATTCATGCTTTACTATAATCTTGTTGTCCTGAAAACTAAGCATGTATGCTTACTATGTTGACCTAAGTGATATGCTTCCTCAACTCTGCTAATTGCACATGCTATACCTTTTCGCTTGTTATGAACCTATATTATCAGTATTTATGCTAACGACCCTATTAAGTTGGTTCTCTGTTCATCCTTTAGCTTTCATAATTAAATCCCCTGCTTGAAATTGCCTTGAGCGGTTTTTGACCATATTAATGTTTGAAACTTCTTTAGAAGTATTTTGTTGTCCTGTGATAATCAATCATGGCCTCTAAACTTGAAAAATGCAAGCATGAACTCGTCTGTATGTGTCGTGCCAACATATCACATCAAGTTGTCTATACGTCTTGGTGATAATTAGCTTTACAGTACTAAGAAATAGGTGCACAGACTTCCTTCTTTGTCTATTTAGTTCAACATATCATTTGTTGCTTGTAATCATGTGTGAATCCTTCGTTTGGGCTTGGTGTCTGTTCTATGTGATGTTGGGCTTGGCTATTGGATTCAGATTTGCCGCTGGTCTTATGAGCTGGGTTTTCAGTCGACTGCTGTCGAAGGCCTAGGAAAAGCACTGGGTTATCTGTATTGGTCCTATCATTGGGCCTATAGTTGTCTTCTTTTGCATCTATTCATATTTAATTTGTTCGGGCTGTAATAACTTGTAACAACGAATGATGGAGAAGTTAATGAAAGGGGCTGAGGTATTCTAATGCTTGCATAAAAGGGTAGAAAACATGCGTATAAGGTCCATGTGCTTTAATTGCTCTTTCGTTCAGCATGCCTTATATGTTATTTAGTTTAGTGTGCTGTACACTAATAGAAAGCATGCGTATAGGAAATTGCACACTTCACTTAACTTGTCTAATACTTGTACACCACTCAAAGCATCTTAGTTTAAGCATTTGCTGTACTTGTTTCTCATTGTGCACGTTTAGACAGCATGCACATAGGATGCAACGGAATCTGCTTGGCTAGTCTAAATACCATGTACATAAGGATCCCACTAATCAATCAATCAGTCGCCTCTATTGATTTTAGTATACTACTCGTCTAGAGATCATGACTATATGACCTTAATCAATAAATCGACTACTTCCGTTACTTTCACCACACTGCCCCGCCTTAGATGACATTCCTCTAGAGATAAAGCACTATAAAATCAATTTCAATTGTCAATTGTTAGAAATCCTACCGATAGGATACTATCACCTGCCTAAGAAACATATTTATAAAATCAGTGTCTTAAACCTTGAGTTTTCGAACAGCCTTACTGCATCATCGCACGAACAATGTGGATGTCATGCCTATATGTTTGTAATACCTTTAATCTACAAATTCGTTAGTATAAAGCTGCAACGCTACTTGTATAACGCATGAAATCAGAATCACATAGAAATTATGCCTGTAGGACTTAATGACTCTAATGCATCTGAAATTGTCTAGTGCCTAACTGCCCGCGTGCATTTGTTGTTTATGTGTGGAGGTTAACTTGAGCCTTTAATTGTACTTATGTGTAGTCCTACATGTTCTTTTTTAATATGTACTAGTTTTATTATTTTGAGCATCCTAAGTGAAGTCTAGAACCACCCAAATAGAGGTTTAAAGCCTCCTGGTCCATAGGTATGGGACAGGCAGTGTAGGCATAGGTACGGCCTAGAATTGAATTAGAGCGCCTTCAGGTAAACAACTTTAACATAGTAATCGGGTAGCAGGAGATGAAACTTAGGCTAAGAAACTTAGGAACATCCCCCCCCCCCTTCTCTTGTGTATTTGTTATTTACACTTAGTCATTTAACATAGATCAATGTAGTTGTATCTCTGTAGTCATTAAGATTTGTGCCGATTCTCACCTGCCCTAATAAGACTCTTCGACTTCTAAATTTTCATTTATTTATTTGACCACCTAGTCTAGTTACATAATCCACATAGTTTAAAGTTCGGCCAGGAGCCACATTTGTGGACCTCGAAGAGTGCCTAACACCTTTTCTTTGAGGTAATTTGAGCCCTTACCCCTTCTGTGGTGACACGGACTACTCAAACAGAGTTACTTGCAAAAAGGTGCCCTAACGCACCTCAAAATCTTTAGGTGGCAACTCTTCTCTTTTAATACCCATTTAAAAGAGTTATCATACGTCGAAACCTGCTTTCGCGAGAAAACGTGGCGCGACAATTATCATGTGATAATGAAAGTAAAAGCACGAAGGGTGATGCCGTGAACATATTTTTTTTATATTATTTGGTGAGGATGAGAATAAAAGCACGAAGGGTGATGCCGTGAAATAGTATTTATATTATATGGTGAAAATGAGAGTAAAAATTATGAAGGGTGATGCAGTGCAATTTGATGATTTCATTGCTTTTACTTGATACTTGAATTGCGAGTTCAACTTGACTGTTTTGTGGCTTATTTCGGAAAGAGACATACTTGGTAATTCTGTACTTATTATTCCCGTTGTTGCCCCTTTTATACGCCCCCACCCCGTTATTGCTTTTAATGCTTTACGTGTTATTCTCGTTGCTTTATATATATATTGCACAGATTTTTAGTCGGTGACTTGTCTAAGCCTCGTCACTACCTCGTCGAGATTAGGCTCGACACTTAGCGAATACACTGGATCGGTTATACTCATACTACACTTCTGCGCTTGTGCAAATTTTGACATTGGTACTAGCGGAGTTCCGAAAGGCACTTAGGGGATACCAGTAAGTGATTTGAGGTAGAGTTGTATCTCGTTCGTAGTTCGCAAGCCCTAGAGTAACTTTTCTATACCTACCGTATTGTTTTCATTTTATTTCGGATAGTGTTGTATTTCGTTTGAAACCTTAGATTTAGCTAGATCTAGATGCTCATATACTTATGACACCAGATCTTGAGGCGGTTTATGTTATGCTATTGACTAGTTATCAGAGATTAATTGCTTTTTTCTATTTTGTATTATCTGTTGTGTTGGCTTGCCTTCCATTCAGTATTAGGCGCCATCACGGGCCGCGGTTGGAATTTCGGGCCGTGACATAAAGCCGTATGAGCCCAAAGAAATCGTTGCAAATCGGCAGAGCCAGTCGTAATTAGGCACGGTTTTCGAGCAGTAAATGGAAGGGACATAAGTCTCTTCGCATCTGATGCGCATCATAATGACCTCAGGAAGAGGCGGCAAAATATTCCTGCTATGAATAAACTCTCCACTTCCCGAATATTAAGTTGAGACTATTCAGAAAGTGGGTTTTTG
>MCJB01040195.1:0-41665 GCA_002018475.1 Nicotiana obtusifolia | reverse complement strand
GTTGGTGGTAAACACACTGTATTATACATCTGCAGAGTTGAAAAGAACCCAGATCTTAGTCATATCCAATCATGTCAAAATTTCATAATTTGATAGCCCTCATTTTTGCACGTTACACATACTAATTAAGATCATCACACATCCGATTCTAGTAAAGGATTGAGCCTTAATGAGATATCTTCCGCTGCAATTAATAACAATAGCGACACCTTTATAAGGAATTTATAACTCTAACTTGCCCAATAACTGACACTTTGAAAGAATTAATTCAAGAAGTGCAGCGAAACAAGAGGAGGAGGAATGTTGTCTGCCTTAGTATTTTTTTTCTTTTTCGTTTTTCTCCTTCTTTCATTTTTGGTTGTCTGTCTTTGTTTGACAAGGAAATTGACTAATTTCAATTGTTTAGTGCAAAATTGGTAAAAACCAGAATGAAGTTAATTATGACAGTTAAATGGCAGTACACAAACATAGCAAGGTGAGTTGTTTCTCAAACCCTTATGTTTCTTGTCCCAATAATCAAGACCAAGTCACATCATAAATGTGTACAGATCTCAGTCCACGACAAATGCTAATGGAACATTGCTAATGCTTGTGTGCATAGCTTCTTCGGATGTTCATATTGCTATCAACTTCCCTTCTTTTATCGTTTGATGGGAACTTATTCCTTCCGGAAGCAGAGAAAAGATTTCCAGTTAGATATAGACATGAATGCCTGAAAAATATAAGGGCGTTAAAGCCTAAGTATTCTACAAAGAATTAGTCACTAATCAACTGCACAAATTTTATATTGTCAATCTTTGTCTTAATTACGAAATTCCAACTCTATACTAGGAAACCTTGTAGATATCTTCAGTGTAGCTAGGGTTTTTTGTCTCTATTTTCCCCATTCATGAGCCCATCCTCTATTTAACCCCTTATCATCATTTGTTCCACATCATAACTCTATCACTACATTTTAAATATTATTTGGTATCATGGCTGCTGAACTTGGGATTCTATCCCAAGAACAGCAAAAACAACAACAGTCACCACCACAGCCACCATTAGACCCTAGCTCTGTCACTGGTTATTGGATGTGGAACACTAAACAATCAACCCGTATAACAGTTCAAGATTACGACGACTCGTGGGAAGTAAGAGCATTTGAGGAAGACACAGGCAATGCCATGGGCACCACTTGGCCACCAAGGTCGTATACTTGCACCTTTTGTCGGAGAGAATTCCGGTCAGCCCAAGCCCTAGGTGGACACATGAATGTGCACCGCCGCGACCGTGCTAGGCTCCACCAAGCTCCACCACTAGCTTCTAATAGCAACCACACTTCTTCCCCCAATGCTAATTCAACCCTCCTAATTCCAAGTCAAGAATTTGTTACAAATGGTGGACTTCGTCTTCTATACTCCTTGCCTGACCCTAATGGTCTTGTCTTCAATCCCATATCAACAAAATCTTGTATGAATAATAATTCACCCTCTACTTTTCTCTCTATCTCTCCCTTCCCCACAAATAATTTGATGTCTCCCTGCCCTCCTCCTCCATCTTTAAGCTTCCCAATAAATAGGCGTTCTCCAATCAACACATCATTTAACATAAGTGAACCTTCAACATTTAACACTAGTAATGGTAACAATCATGATTATGGTAGCAGCAAGAGGAATTCAGATTTTGAAGAAGAGCTTGATCTTGAACTTCGATTAGGATGGGGAATTGGGGATCATCATCAACAACATCCTGTCCATGACAGCCCAAAATGAAATTTTACACAAGCATGACATTTGCGGTTAATTTTGTAGACTTAATTTCTGTGAGAATTTCCTTTGTTTTCCTTTATCTTTGTCTTAAATGGATTGATTAATTCGTTCTGTGTGAATTTCCTGTTGAAGATGAGAGAAAAGGCAATCAGAGAGCAGTTTGTAAATTTAAAGAAATGAAGGGTTAAGTGTGGTAATAAAGAATAGTATTAATGATCAAAAGGAAGTTATTGCTATTAGCTAGGATTGGAGTGCGAGCTAGACTGTAAAAGAGCTTTGCAGTGCAATGTCATTTTCTAGTTGCTGATTTCTGAGGACAACACAGTGTGAACAAATATTTCCGTGGGGATTATTGTGTCTGTCATGTTAGGACTCTTTATTACTGCATTTATAATGTCTCTCATGAATATATATTTGTGTATGGGGTCGAACCCGATCGCTTGCATAGGAAATACCAATTTTGGTATTCGACGACCAATGTCGACTGGAGTCACCAACCGAGAAGCCCGAGACCAGATGTCATCTAAACGAAACTCGAAGCCAAAGCGCTCGAGGTGAGATCGTCGAGGCCGATAGGGATAAAACATCCTATGGTAAAGTTATCAGATTTGCGCAACTGAAGGACCGGCAATCTTGTGATATACAAGCATATCGGCGGGAATCGCGGCTCAAATCAATAAAGATGTTGAATCCATTAATTCTAGGAATATCTTACCTTGTAAATGAGATTTTTAACTTGTATAGAATTCTTGACCTTTCCTATATAAACAGACAGCCCCATTTGTATAAGGGACGCGACATACAATCAATATACAAAAGCTATAGTCTACTTTGCTCGTTCATCTACTTCATATTTTATTTCAGAGGCTTCTAACACAGGAAGATTACTCAATCTTGACGGTTTGCTTTTTCCTTATTCACCAATTTAGTCTCTATTTCTATTTATTCTTTAACTGTATTAAATCAAGTCGCGTATCCTTAAAACCACATATAAATTTAATTGTTACTCGTAATCAAGGTTAAACAGTTTGGCGCCCACCGGGCTAAGGATAATAGTGATCGTTTAATACAACTTTATGTTACACAGATTATTTTACACTTGTTCTTTGCAGAACACCTTTTTCTTTCAGGTTACAGTACAATCATGTCACATTCTTAATTTGTGC
Organism: Nicotiana obtusifolia; assembly: GCA_002018475.1. Lineage (NCBI taxonomy): Eukaryota > Viridiplantae > Streptophyta > Magnoliopsida > Solanales > Solanaceae > Nicotiana > Nicotiana obtusifolia. The sequence goes on along the minus strand of MCJB01040195.1, from coordinate 38,748 downwards.
CCCAATTCGTCGATGGCGAATTTAACCACCAGGGCGAAAACGATAACTCGACACTCGGAAATGAAGTTCCACTCGACGCTAACTCCCAAATAACGATCGATGTGGATCGGACCTCTAGCCCATCGAATAGTGTTCGAAGAGAATACCGCTCGGCAAAACAGAACGACGAGGAGGACAGGATTAGCCTCAGGATGATATTCAACATGTTGCAAGCCCAGCAAGCGGCCATTGCATAACTGCAAAATCGGAACCAAGTTTCGAACGGGATAGGGACCGGCCCTCCTCGGGAAACTATCCCCGAAAATGAACCTATCACAGTGGAACCAAGCGAAGGCGGATCGGGGGCAAATGCCGGGATCATGAAAATGCTCGACGAATTGACCAGGCGGTTCGAGTCAGGCAAAAAGAAGATCAAGGCCAATGATAAAAACGTAGAAACATATAATTCGAGGGTGGACCAAATACCAGGAGCACCTCCGGTATTAAAAGGTTTGGACTCAAAGAAATTCGTACAGAAACCCTTTCCATCAAGCGCCGCCCCAAAACCCATACCGAAGAAGTTTCGCATGCCGGAGATTCCGAAATACAATGGGACATCTGACCCAAATGAGCATGTAACAGCATACACACGCGCCATAAAGGGAAATGATCTCGAAAACGATGAGATTGAATCCGTCCTCTTAAAGAAATTCGGAGAGACCTTGTCAAAGGGGGCAATGACTTGGTACCACAACTTGCCCCCGAATTCCATCGATTCTTTTGCCATGCTTGCGGACACCTTCGTGAAAGCTTATGCGGGTGCCATCAAAGTCGAGACACGGAAATCAGACTTATTTAAAGTTAGGCAAAGAGATAACGAGATGCTCAGGGAATTTGTATCTCGCTTTTAGATGGAACGAATGGACCTACCACCGGTCACTGATGATTGGGTCGTACAAGCCTTCACCCAAGGGCTCAACGCTCGAAGTTCAACGGCTTCACAACAGCTTAAGCAAAGCTTGATTGAATATCCGGCTGCCACTTGGGCAGATATACACAATCGATACCAATCGAAGATTAGGGTCGAGAACGATCAACTTGGAGCCCCCTCGGGATCCACTTACCCCATCAGAACTCATGATAGGATTCAAAGAGATATTTATCGAGAGTAGAGATCGAACAGAGACAGGCATCGACCATATCCTGTAGACCGAAAGGCCTTTCCAATGAGGCAGGATTCCCCGAGACAAGAAAGGAGGAGCGATCTTAATCGAAGGAACCGAGGACCATTGGTGAGAAACAACTTCGAGAGAGCCGCTGATCACCGAGAAGCACCACGACTGTCCGAATATAACTTCAACATCGACTCAGCGACTCTCGGATCGGCCATCGGTCGCATTAAGGATACCAAGTGGCCTCGACAGCTGCAATCGGATCCAGCTAAGAGAGACCCCAAGTTGATATGTAAGTATCATGGTACACACGGGCACAAGACAGAAAACTGTTGATAGTTGAGGGAAGAGGTGGCACGGTTGCTCGAAAATGGGCACCTTCGAGAGTTTTTGAGCAACCGAGCCAAAAACCATTACGGGAATAGGAATAGACCAGTAAACCACGAGGAGCCTCAGCACACGATCAATATGATAATCGGTGGGGTAGATACACCCCAAGGACCGCTATTGAAATGCACCAAAATATCTATCACCCGAGAAAAGCATACTCGGGATTACACGGTAGAGGGAGCTTTGCACTTCAGTGAGGAGGATGCGGAAGGAATCGTACAACCCCATAGCGACGCCTTAGTGATATCGGTGCTTATACAAAAAACCAAGGTGAAGCGTGTGTTGGTCGATCCCGATAGTTCAGCCAACATAATTCATTCATGGGTTATCGAACAGCTCGGGTTGACTGATCGAATTATCCCTGAAGTTCGGATCCTAAATGGTTTCAACATGGCTTGCGAGAAAACCAAAGGAGAAATAACTTTACCAGTAAACACTGCCGGTAACGTTCGGGAAAAAAAATTCTGCGTAATCGAAGGGGATATGAGATACAACTCCTTGCTCGGGAGACCATGGACTCATGATATCAGAGCGGTACCCTCGACACTGCACAAAATGTTGAAATTCCCATTGGCTGATGGGATCATATCTGTTTATGGAGAACAACATGCGGCAAAAGAAATGTTCGCAGTAGAGAAGCAATGCCGAAAACGATAGCCCCTTCTCAAAGAACCAAATAGCAACCACAGGTATCACCTTCAACAAACGAAGGTGAACAGGAACTTATCGAAGATGATGAATACGGGATTCCCCGGTCATTCGTCGGCCCCGACGAGTCCGATGCAACTAAGTCGACGGTCGAGGAACTCGAGCAAATTTCACTCCGAGAGGATGCACCGGATCAGAAGGTATACCTGGGCTCGGGCTTAAGTTCCGAGCTCAGGACTAAACTTATTCGTTTTCTTTCAGCTAATGAAGACTCTTTCGCTTGGTCCCATCTTGACATAACCGGGATACCTCCGGAGATCACGACTCACAAACTGAGCATCGATCCTAAATTTCGGCCGGTCAAGCAAAAGAGAAGGCCTCAATCCGAAGTCAAGCAAATATTCATCAAAGATGAGGTAATCAAGATTTTTAATATAGGATCTATTCGGGAAGTTAAATACCCGGAATGGTTAGCAAATGTAGTTGTAGTTCCTAAGAAGGGAAATAAGATAAGAATGTGCATAGATTACAAAGATTTAAACAAGGCATGACCTAAAGATTCTTTTCCCCTACCTAGCATCGATCGCATGATAGATGCCGCCGCTTGCCACGAGACTCTTAGCTTTCTCGACGCCTACTCCGGCTATAACCAGATACGAATGGACCAGATGATCAAGAAAAGACATCCTTCATCACTAAGTAGTTACATACTGCTATAACGTGATGCCATTCGGGTTAAAGAATGCGGGGGTTACTTATCAACGCCTAGTAAACAAAATGTTCGAAAAACAATTATGAAAAAAAATGGAAGTTTACATTGATGATATGTTAGTTAAGTCCCTGCGAGCAGAGGACCATTTGAGTCATTTGCAGGAAACGTTCGATGTACTGAAACGGTACAACATGAAGTTAAACCCGGGGAAGTGCGCATTTGGAGTGGGTTTGGGAAAATTCCTCGGTTTCATGGTTTCGAATCGGGGAATAGAAATTAACCCCGAAAAGATCAAAGCTATCGAAGACATTATAATCGTAGACAGTGTAAAGGCTGTACAAAAGTTGACAGGTCGGATAGCTGCTCTAGGCCGGTTCATTTCAAGGTCTTCCGATGGAAGTCACCGGTTTTTCAACTTGCTGAAAAAGAAGAATGATTTCTCGTGGAGTCCAGAATGCCAGCGCGCGTTAGAAGAACTCAAGAGGTATCTCTCTAGCCCACCTTTGCTGCATACACCAAAAACGGGTGAACAATTATACCTCTGCCTTGCCGTTTCGGAAGTAGCGGTGAGTGGGGTCCTGGTTCGAGAAGAACAAGGTATGCAGTTTCCTATTTATTATGTCAGTAGAACCTTAGGAGAAGCCGAAACTAGATACCCGCATCTAGAAAAATTAGCACTCGCTTTATTGAGTGCCTCAAGGAAGCTAAAACCCTACTTCCAGTGCCATCCAATATGTGTAGTAACAACTTACCCCCTGAGAAATATAATGCATAAGCCCGAGCTATCCGGCCGATTGGCCAAGTGGGCCATCAAAATAAGCGGGTACGATATCGAATATCGGCCCCAAACCTCGATCAAATCTCAGGTATTGGCAGATTTCGTCGCCGATTTTGCGCCGTCATTAATACCCGAGGTCAAAAAGGAATTAATGACCAAATCAGGTACTCCCTCGGTAGTGTGGACCCTATTCACAGACGGTGCCTCGAATTCGAAAGGAATGGGGCTTGGTATCGTATTAAAACCCCCAACCGGAAACACTATTCGATAGTCTATTAGGACTGTAAAATTGACTAACAACGAAGCGGAGTATGAAGCTATGATTGCAGGTTTAGAATTGGCCAAAAGCCTGGGAGTAGAGATAATCGAAGCCAAATGCGATTCCCTCCTCGTGGTCAACCAAGTAAACAAGACTTTCGAAGTTAGATAAGGGCGAATGCAGAGGTATTTGGACAAGATTCAAGTCACGTTGCACAGGTTTAAAGAATGGACTTTACGGCACATACCTCGAGAACAAAACAGTGAGGCCGACGCCCTCGCCAACCTAGGATCGTCGGTCGAACACGAGAAAATTGAGTCCAAAAAAGTTGTACAACTCTTAAGGTCAGTGGTGGAGGAAGGCCATGCCGAAATCAATTCGACAAGCTTGACCTGGGATTGGAGGAACAATTATTTAGAATATATCAGCTCAGGTAAACTCCCTTCAGATCCCAAAGAATCGAGAGCATTACGCACAAAGGCAGCCCGGTTATGTTTATCCGATGATGACCCTATTCAGAAGGACATTCGGAGGACCCCTCGCGATATGCCTTGGGCCAGGAGACACCGAGTATATTTTGAGAAAAATACACGAAGGCTCGTGTGGGAATCACTCCGGTTTCGAATCCTTGGTTCGAAAAATAATTCGAGCCGGCTATTATTGGATCGATATGCAGAAAGATGCGAAGGAGTTCGTTCGCAAATGCAACAAGTGCCAAAGGCATGCACCAATGATCCATCAACCTGGAGAGACACTGCATTCGGTCTTATTGCCATGGCCATTCATGAAATGGGGAATGGACATTGTTGGCCCTCTCCCTTATTCGCCAGGTAAAGCACAATTTATTCTTTTTATGACTGACTACTTTTCCAAATGGGTTGAAGCGCAGGCTTACGAAAAAGTTAGAGAAAAGGAGGTGATCGACTTTATCTAGGACCATATCATATGTCGATTTGGGATGCCATCGGAGATCGTGTGCGATAACGGCAAGCAGTTCATCGGCAGTAAAGTGACAAAGTTCTTCGAAGACAACAGGATCAAGAGGATCTTATCGACGGCCTCTCACCCAAGCGACAACGGACAAGCTGAGTCAACCAAAAAAACCATAATACGAAACTTGAAGAAAAGGTTAACTGACGCAAAGGGAAAATGGAAAGAAATACTGCCCGAAGTTCTATGGGCTTACCGCACAACCGAGAAAACCAACACCGGGGCCACTCCTTTCTCTCTAGTATATGGAGCTGAGGCTTTAATACCAGTCAAAGTAGGCGAACTGAGTGTCAGGTTCCGATGCGCAACCGAAGAATCAAATAGAGAAGCTATGAACATCAATATGGAATTATTGGACGAAAGAAGGGAAGCAGCCCTTGTTCGAATGGCGGCCCAATAATAAAAGATCGAGAGGTATTATAACTGGAGAGCCCATATTCGACACTTCAACATCGGAGACCTGGTGCTCAAAAGAATCACACTCAATACTCGAAATTCGAATGAAGGAAAGCTAGGACCGAACTGGGAAGGGCCCTATACCATCTTGAAGGTCACCGGAAAGGGATCTTATAAGCTCAGAACCATGGAGGGCAAACAGCTTCCAAAAAATTGGAATATAAGTCACCTAAAGCGATACTATTGTTAAGGTATGTGATTGCACTTTTTTGTTTGTTTGTTTTGCTAACATCTACAGGTATTGAACGATGCAATCTCGAACTAGGAAGCACATGACATTAGGACTGAAAGCACGTGTTGCACTATTTTTCCCTTCGACCGGTTTTGTCCTAAATTGGGTTTTACGGCAAGGTTTTTAATGAGGCACCAGTAATCGTGCTAACCTAGATCGGTCGCTCATCAAAGATAATAATATTTGGTGCACAACTTCGATCGACCATGATTATCAGAAGATCGCTTATCTACTTTGATTCATTGTTTGGTCATTTCAATTCGGGGGAACTTCCCGTAGATCGTTAGGAGTCAATGTAAGGGTCAAACGATTGAAAGTACCGTGCCCGAATAGATTGATCTAGCCCCTAAGCAAATTGTACAAGCACCTAAATGCTAATGAAAGCTTTTCGGCACCAATATCCTGTCTCCGAGCCCAAGGCCCCTTCAAGTTTTATTACATGATTAGGAATTAACATTGTTCAGAACTTCACACGAAAATCGAAGGGAAGTAAGACTTGTTAAGGCAAATCCCAAATCATAAAAGGCTAAGGCCTAACCAAGTAAAACTCGAAGAGGGGAAAGACCGATTAAGGCAAACCCCAATTCCTTAAAAGGCCAAGGCCTTATCGAGTTAATGAAACTCGAAGTAAAGTAAGACCTATTAAGGAAAATCCGAATTTGTAAAAGGTTAAGGCCGAATCGAGTTAAACTCGAGGGAAATTGAAATTTGTTAAGACAGAACTCCGATTTCTTAATGGGCCAAGGCCACATCGAACTAATAAAATTCGAAAAGGAATAAGACCTATTAAGGCAAACCTCGACCCCCTTTCGAGGCTTAGGCCTTATCCAATCGGCCGCGAAAGGAGAAAATCTACTGAGAAATAAGCTAAAGTCTTAACTAAGCCTGAAGGGCAGAAAAATCTGCAAATTGGATTATCAGAATAGATCAAACAAGAAAAGGGGATAAAAGAAAATATTTTATATATACGAAACACAGTGTGTTACAAAAGGTGAGAATCCTAGAAAGACATATTATACAACAGACGGCACCAATCAGAATTCTCAGAATCTTCTTCTTCTTCTTCATGGAAGGCCCGCTTTCTAGCATCGGCTTCAATCTTTGCTGCATCATCGACCTCAGTGGATAGATCGAAGCCTCGAGCTTGTAACTCCTCGAGAACAGAAAGGCGGGTTTGGCACTTGGCATACTCAACCAGAATCTTTGATTGCTCTTGGACAGCCACGGCATCGGCCCCGGTAGTGAGCTATTAGATCATCGGCATCAGATTTGGACGTAGCAATCTCGGATTTTGCCGATAGCAGCTCGTTGACCAGAACATCACGATCCGAGATGAGCGTCTCAACTTGGAACTGAAGTGTATCAGTGCTCTTAGTCAGAGTCCCAATTTTCTCTTGCGCCTCCGAGACTTGTTCTTCAGAAGAAACTACACGAGCCTGGAGGGTCAGCCAGCAGATCGGCCTTGGTTCTCCATTCGCTGTTTCTGCCTTGGCCTCGCTCAATGCGGATCAGAATTGATTTATTCGGTCAAGTTGTTGCTCCATCTGGTCGAGTGTATTGGCATTCTCCCTGCGCATGGAGTCTAGCTCAACTCGAAGGGTCGACATTTCCCCCTCGAGTCGCTGACAAAGTGCCATTTCTTCCCTTAACCGAAGAAAAGCCTCATGATGAAGCACCAAAGACTACGAATATAAAAGAAAATAAAATGGTCATTACATATTGAAAAGAAAAATAACAAACACCAATCAAAGCCTGTATGAAGTTTTACCTTATTTGCTGCATGTTGAGCCTCATTGAACAAGCAGGCCTCGTCCACCTCATCCATTGCAGCCTGATCTTCCTCGGTCACCAGCCACCGAAGATAGCTAGCCACACCCACAGGCGCGGCAAGAGCCCTAGCGTCTTCAGGAATGGCAAACTTTATTATCCTCTTTCGGTCAGGATTGGAACTCGGAGCAGGAAATTTATCGACCAACTTGGGACCGAAAGATACCCTGCTCGTCTCGGCGGAGGGACTCTTCCTCGGCACTTCGAGCCCAAAGGTGTCAGCCGATGGCACACCGTCAAAAAAGTTTTCAAAGGGCCCTGCCGGTACGTGGTCTTTGCACGGCGAATGCGCTCTTGCAGCCGGGGCTTCATTGAAGGTTGCCTCGGAGAAAGAAGGAGAGTCCATTACTTTTGGGGGACCCGAGGTTCCCTGTACTGCCTCCCGTGCATCGGCGGAAACCCCGGTCCTCGCCCCTGCATCGAGGCCCTCTACTCGATGAATACGAGCTTCATCGGTCCTAGACTCGGGGGTTGCCCGAGATGGTTCGTTGCTTGAAATACCGAGGCCCCTATCTTCCTCGGAATCATCACTCAATCGGATAGCCAAGTCGGCAATTCTAGGCTTACGAGCTATGCTCTTCTTCTTAATTATTTTTTTCTCGGGCTCAGAAGAACCGGGGGCTTCTTTTCTCTTTTTCTCTCCCTCCTGCTCCGAGACAGGGGGAGGGCAGGGAACCTCTCTATCGGGGGACGTCGGCCTCAACTCAGTGTCCTTCGGTAGACCTGCAAAGGAAGGAGGAAATGAATTAGCAGCTGCACCGATCATACAAAGCATGAAATATAAGCGTTATCGGTCTCACCGTGATTTTTGGCCTCCCATAGGCCTTTCGATATCTCACGCCAGGCCCGCTCTGATTAGGTCCTTTGAGCTACCACCTTCCGGACCCACTCTTCCAAATGCTAAATCGCAGTCGGCATTTGAGAAACAGCTACATCTTACAAAATATATTAGTGAAATAGCAAAGGAAAAAAAACAACAGATGAATTAGGATAGGAAAATGATTCTTCCGGTTCATGTTCCACTTTTCAGGGAATGGCATATCTTCTGCAGGGATTAGGTCCGACGTCCTTATTCGAACAAATCGGCTCATCCAGCCCCGGTCCTTGTCCTCGTCAATGCTCGAAAACGGGGCTTTGCTTGCCCGGCGAGAGAGTTTTATTAGTCTCCCTCGGAAAACTCGGGGGCTGTGTAATCGCAGTAGATGATCGATAGTGAAAGGATGTCCATCGACCTTACTCACAAAAAAACGGAAAAGGTGAATTATTCTCCAAACGGAAGGGTGAATCTGACCCAACATAACATTGTACCTTTTGCAAAAGGCGACAATAATGGGGTCCAAAGGTCCCAACGTGAAGGGGCAAGTGTAAACACTCAAATAGCCCTCCACGTGGGTGGTAATCGCCTCGTCCGGAGAGGGGACTACCACATCTTTACCAACCCAGTTACATTCTATTTTCACCCTATCAATGGTTTTGCTCGTGATTGAACTAATATACCTAACGACCGGTTCACCCCGGCCCGGTACTGAGGAAGCCTTCTCCACCTTAAAGTCGGAGCTGATTGAGCATCCGACCGGTACGAAAGCTTTTAGAGGAGGCTCTGTCGAAGTTTCCTCAGCAACGACAGGCTCGACCTCTTCAGTGGGTTGAGAGGAGGAAGGTTGTTGCTTCTGAGGAAAAGACTTAGATGTCTTTGCCATTGAAGTTGCAGAAATGGAAAGCGAGTAGATGCAAGTGTAGAAAGAGAAATTACTTGAAGAATAGAGTTTAGAGAACTTGGGCAATATGGTATTCAAACGATGCAAACTTGAAAATTGAAAAATGAGAGGGCTATTTATACTTTTCAAAAGCGGCGGTTCGAAAGCCAAAATGAGAAAGCATTAATTGGTGTTTGCAGGAATTGCAGAGTTTGTCGCCAGTTGGTACATGAAAAGACCTTTTTGATACTGGCCACGTGCGTCATCATGCTGCCGTCTCATTTTTTGTGATTTGACGTTTCGAATTCCGTGTCGTTCACTATAAGTATGTCTCCACTTAACCTAACCTTGAAAGCGGCGGCTCATGTCGTTTCTTGTCATTACTCTCCAAAAAATGAGGGGACTATCTATATGGGGTCGAACCCGATCGCTTGCATAGGAAATACCGATTTTGATATTCGACGAGCAACGTCGACTGGAGTGACCAATCGAGAAGCCTGAGACCAGATGTCGTCTGAACAAAGCTCGAAGCCAAAGCGCTCGAGGTGAGATCGTCGAGGCCAGTAGCGATAAAACATCCTATGGTAAAGTTATCAGATTTGCGCAACTGAAAGACCGGAAATCTTGTGATATACAAGCATCTCGGCGGGAATCACGGCTCAAATCAATAAAGACGTTGAATCCATTAATTCTAGGAATATCTTACCTTGTAAATGAGATTTTTACCTTGTATAGAATTTTTGACCTGTCCTATATGAACAGACAGCCCCATTTGTATAAGGGACGCGACATACAATCAATATACAAAAGCTATAGTCTACTTTGCTCGTTCATCTACTTCATATTTTATTTCAGAAGGCTTCTAACACAGGAAGATTACTCAATCTTGACGATTTGCTTTTTCCTTATTCACTAATTTAGTCTCTATTTCTGTTTATTTTTTAATTGTATTAAATCAGGTCGCGTATCCTTAAAATCACATATAAATTTAATTGTTACTCGTAATCAAGGGTAAACAATTTGGCTAAAGAGGAAAAGAAAGATTTACTGCTTAAAAGGATTCTTGAGACATTCGAATTAACTCTATCCATTAAAAGGAAGATTTTCTATGCGCTTTCCTGAAATTTTTAATTTTTTCCTTTACCTTTTCTGGATTATATTCCCTTTGTTTCTTTTCCTCTTGTGCGTTTGGCCTTACTTTAGGAATACTCTTCACCCCTTATGTTTCTTTCTTCTCGAAAAGTAGACATTCAGAGGAAAAAAGAAAGAAGAGTAGAAAGAACTCAAGTTATTATCTTCCATTCTCTTACTTGAATTGTAATTAAACTCCGCCCTACCTTTCACTGAAAGGACAGAGCCAAATATGAAAAAAGATTTTATATATATATATATATATATATATATTGATAAAGTATAGAGAGGGTGGAGGTTGGGATGTTTTGTTGTATAATAGGTACTCTTTTGTGACTTGATAGTATCTTTTTTGCTAGGACAGTAAAACAGCCAGTTTCTAAATTTATTTCGTGAACTGATGATTATTGCTAACTAAACCATCTGTTTGGCTTAAAAGATACTTTAGCATTGTTAACGTAGCATTATACTTCATATTTGGGATGTTTTCCTTCATATACAATATTTGAAACTTATTTATCAAAATTATTTTAATTTTGTATATTATCCGCCCTAAACACGGATTACTTACAGATTATATATATTCCACCTTAAAAGGTTCCTAATCCTTTATTAGTGCATTCAATCATGGAATTTAGTTACACCTTTTTCCTTTTTTCTCTCCTCTCTTCCCTCTTCTCTTCATATCGAACTTATATTTAGGAATTTATGTTTGATAATTGTTTCAAAATACATTCGTCAAATCCATGAGATACTGCTGAAGTTGTCATCTTTCTTTTTTTGGGTCTTTTTTTTTCCTCTCTTTATTTTGCTGGTGGATTTAATAATGGAATAAGATTTCTGACGAGATTTATGCTTACTACTTGCCATAAAATCTTTTGTTTATTTTGTGAAAGTCTCCGTCAAGTGGTAGCGCAGCAGATTAATATGGTTAAAAATGAAAGAACACATCTGAAGAAATGGCCAACGACTAGCTAGAAAACTCGAAACTTGTGTTGATGTTCTGTTTTTGAGCAAACATTGTGTTATGCTATAGCTAGTGTATTTTAAAGATTGAAATTTTTGGACAACCAAGAGAAGGTAATGTCTCCAAAAGCATGCGACAAAAAACCTACATCGAATGTTGCAGCTGAACAAAATTTACTATCTCCTCGGACTTCAGAGAAGATAAAATCAACTGAGAAAATAACAATATATGGTACATCAATATACAAATAAAAAAAAAATTCGTACATATTTAATGCAAATTTGAATATCTACGACAACATATATAGTAAAAATAAATTTCATACAACTAATTATATACTATTTAACTTATTTATAACTTTCATACATTATTTTCACCCAGTTAAATATAATTACAATATCATACAACTTAAATACAAATTTTATACAATATGTCTTTTGTATATATTTTGTATCTATTTGTATATATTTTGTCTATAGTGTATGCTTCTTCCTCTCTAAACTTCCAATCAAAACTTACTCTATTAATACAATTTTGATACAAATTAACAACTTTATATAAAAAGATAGTATTGATAACTTAAATACAAATTTTACGCAACGTTTCATACATTATACAACTATTTTTCAACTTTCATAAAATAACCAAATAAAAAATATATATAACTACAACAGAATATAATTTACGTACAATTATAATATAATTTTACTAAAATTTCGTAAGTATATTGTATGCCATGTGTCTTCTTCTTCTCTTATTCAAGTTTCAATCTGAAATTCAGCCAAAATCAATTCTAATCTTCACCAAAACACCCTCAAAATTGAGATATAAACTCCAAACAATAATCCCAGTTGTTTGCAACAACACCCAATCCAGACAAATAATAATTTTTAAAAATTCAAATTCGATTTCAAAGCTTCAAAACTTTTTAATGGATGTCAATGGTGGAGAGTCAAACACCTTTATTGATTGACAATTTCAATTTGAACATCAATTGTGCAACATGAAAGGAAACTGCTAAGTTAAAACGATTGAAATTCATTGTTGAATGCCATTAAAACTCTATACAACAAGAAAGCATAAAAAAATAGAGAACATCGAATGAAGAAAATTTGGGGAAAAAAACAGAGAAGGAGAGTAGAGAGACGAAGAGAGAGATAGACAGGCAGACAGAGAGAGAGAGAGAGACGGAGAGATTGAGTAGGCAAGTATTAAGGGATAAAAAAATAACTGATATTCCTTATTCAATTCCTAATATAAAGGAATGCTCATTTAAAACTTATTTATATATAATTGGAAATTGTATATGACCATGTAATTAAATTGAAACTTGAGTAGGGAGGATAATAAAGTTTCAAATAGTGTATAGGAAGGTAAAAATTCCTACTTTTAATATGACATAATATTATCTGCTTTAAACCATGTACGTATGATTTTCCTTAAAAGACCTTACACTATTAAAAATATCTCTCTCCGTTATATATAACTTTCTTTTCTTTTCAGCTGCAAAGCACCTTTGAAACTCAAATTTTTATTTTGATTTCTTTTTTTTTAATTCGAAAACAGAAGATTGTAAATGCAAACGTAAGTTAACAATAGGCTTTTATGTTTAACTCACTGCAAACAAGTCGACTTATCAGTGATTGACTATTTTGTCATTTATTTTCAAGTGAAATGGCAACCCTATGATCTCTTTCCTCTTGAAATAATAGTATATTCATAATTTCAGCAACTTTAAAAAAAAGCTCTTCCTCTTCCTTTTTTTTTTTTTTTTTTGAAGGATAGAAAGTAATATTAAAATGCCTTTAACTCTTCCGCCCCTTTGGAATTCTTTTTCTTTTGTCTTAATTAAGAGGTTCGTCTCAAACTTTCTTAAACACATTTTCTCAACGCTCGTAGTCTCTGTATTGATCAGTCATACAAGCCAAACTGAAAACTGCCTAATACAAGCTCATAAATTGCCCAATAAAAGAGCATAAAAATTAATTGGAAAAAAAAAAAACAGAAGCACGTGCAAAATATGAAGTGTGTGTGATAACTGCAAAATTTTTAGTTTATCCATCAAATAAAATCTGGCTAAACTATTTTACCATCCAATAAGTTCAATCCCAATAATATTTAAGGTCACTAAATCATTATTAAGTTCTATATGATTTTCAACATGCTTAATGGAGACATTGATGTGGTATAGCAAGTTTGGAGTTTAATCCTGTAAATCCGAGATCTTCTATTTAAGGGGCAGATTTCAAATGAAAATAGAGAGGCCAATATGTTGCTGGCTCTCTGGCAAATACTAGTGCTATGAGAATGTTGGGGTGCCAACAAAGTTATTGGTAGCTGTAAGTTGGTATAATCCACTAATTGGTGTCAGAACCAAGGTTGGATAGAAGTAGTTTAACGATAACAGAGCGATATTTTGGGAGTCGGTTTACTTCCCCTTACGAACTCAGAGACGCACACAAATAAAAGAAGTTAATTGTGGGATTCCGTTGTCATGAATACTCTGACGATAAAGAAGGCCCACAATGAATCTCGAAAATCGACCCATGAATCGTGGTAATAGACCACGCAGAACATAGCTCGAGGAAGAGCCCCTTGAATCGTTCTGATTAGTCACGTGAAACTTAGTTCATGGGAAAGATTACTGGATGTACGAACAAAGTCCGATATTGATAATTAAAAAGGTTGGGAGTCTACATATAACTAAGATGTAGTAATATCTTAATTGTTTCAACTTTGTTTTTGGAAAAAACCGTACTATTTGATTCAAATCGAATTATATCTGTGGCCGGTTTAGCCCAGCAGAAAAAGATGAGATCTTCTTCACTGTTTTATGTCTGACATACGCCACATTTTGTACAAGGATGAGCGCTACACAAAAAGTTAAGGACAAATATCATTTTGTGAGTAATGGACAGGTTGGTTTCCTTGTTTAACCCCCACCATATGTATAGATGGAATCGATTTGACTAAAAAAAGGATTCTTGTATGATTTAGGGGCGCCAATGCGATTAGGAATTATATATATATATATATATATACATATATATGATGGTTGCAGTCTGTGCTAAGTATCATGAGGTATGGCTTTAACGTCAATAAAATGTGCTAAAACAATGAGAAACAACAAATTTATGTGGTTTATTTCATCTCCCTATATGAGCCATATTATAGGGAGCTAACAGTTACTCTATAATGTGTACGGTCGAAATCGGGCTCCACTATTATACGACAGATCGAGCTCTGAACGCGAAGGGTCAAAGATTGATCCCGGGTCTCATCGAACCAGAACACGAGGTCAGAATGTCCGTCCTCGAGAACATTGAGCCCATGATCCCGAAACCGACCCTGACCCCGAATAAGCTCGAGAGAACATCATCGAACCAAAATAACGAAAGGCCGAAATATCCGCAACTGGTCGCGCATCACGGCAGGAATCTCAGTACGTATCAATGGAACCGCTTAATTAGCAAATCATGAGATTTTTTATCTTATACAGAATTGTACCTAAAGTAGGATTCCTCTGCTATATAAAGGGGGGTTTGATTATTTGAAAGACACATTTTTACTGGCATTCTAAAGTATTATACTATTCTTTTTAATTATTATTATCTCATCACTCTGTTTCGGCACGGATTACAATATTTTTTGGCCCAAGGACGATCAACCTTCAAGGCCAAAACTGCTTAACTTGTGTGGTTTATATTTATCTTTTATCATTAATTTCAATTTTAATCTGATTTCTCATTTTTGTATCAAGTTAGATCACATATCCTTAAAACCACGTATAGATTCAATTGTTATCCGATTTTGAGGGTAAACAGTTTAGCACCCACCGTAGGGCTAAGAATAATAGTGGTTATTTGATACAAATCTCCATAACACACACTGCTTTACACTTGCTATTTGTAGTGCCTTTGTTTCCAGGCTATAATACAAAAATGTCAAACTCTCAATCGGCACCTACCATGTTGACAACGAGTCTGGTCACCAAGGTGAAATTAATAACATAGCGCCCGGTAACGAGATTCCGCCTGCTGACCCCGATGGAATTCCGATTACAGATCTGATTGATGCTAATTCGCATGTGGATATCGATGCAAACTTGCCTACCGACCCTGAAAATAGCAATCGTAGAGGGGCCCGATCGGCAACTCGAAACACACAAAACGTTGAGGGAGACGGGATCAGCCTACGAGTGATTTTCGAAATGTTGCAGGCTCAACAGGCGGCAATAGCTTAGTTACAGAACCACAGCCGCGCACCAAGCAGGGTTGAGCCTGATCCTCCCCGGGAAGTCACCCGCAGGGATGAACCGATCATGGAAAGGTCAAACGAACATGAATCGGGGGCTAACACCGAGATGATAAAGATGCTCGAGGAGCCGACAAAACGGATATAATCAGGGGAGAAGAAGATCGAGGCTAACGACAAAAAGGTTGAAACCTACAACTCCAAGGTAGACAAAATCCCAGGAGCACCTCCGGTATTGAAAGGCCTGGATTTCAGGAAGTTCGTGCAAAAATCTTTTCCACCAAGAGCGGCTTCGAAGCTGATCCCCAAAAAGTTTCGTATGCTCGAAATACCCAAGTATAACGGAACAACTGACTCAAACGAGCATGTAACCTCGTATATATGTGCTATCAAAGGGAACGACCTGGAGGACGATGAGATTGAGTCGGTTCTGTTGAAAATTTGGGGAGACCCTATCAAAGGGAGCTATGATATGGTATCACAATTTACTTCCTAATTCTATTGACTCATTTGCTATGCTTGCAAATTCTTTTGTAAATGCACACGCAGATGCCATCAAGGTCGCGACTAGAAAATCAAGACCTTTTCAAAGTAAAAAAAAAGGATAACGAGATGCTCTGAGAGTTTGTGTCATGGGTTCAAATGGAACGAATGAATTTGCTGCCAGTCGCTGATGATTGGGTTGTTCAAGCTTTCACTCAAGGACATAATATTCGGAGCTCGGTGGCTTCACAATAATTAATGCAGAAATTCGTAGATACCCGGCTGTTACATGAGCCGACGTGCATAACCGATATCAATCGAAAATCAGAGTCGAAGATGATCAACTTGGGGCCCTTTCGGGGTCTATCTATCCCGTTAGAACCCTAGACAGAGTCAAAAGAGATATCGATCGCGAACCGAGGCCAAACAGGGATCTATATCAGCCATATAATGGAGACCGAAGAAGCATTGGCTCCGGGAAGAACTCCATGAGAAACGAAAGGAGAAATGATCGAGGCCAGAGCAACCGGGGACTCATGACCAAAAACAGCTTCTATAGGTCCATCAGGCCTAAAGAAGCACCAAGGCTATCGGAGTACAACTTTAATGTCGATGCTGCCGCCATTGTATCAGCTATCGGGCGTATTAAAGATACCAAATGGCCTCGACCTCTACAATCCGATCTAACCCAAAGGGATCCTAACCAAATGTGCAAATATCATGGCACTCACGGTCACAAAACAGAAGATTGTCGACAACCGAGAGAGGAAGTAGCCCGACTATTAAATGATGGGCATCTACGAAAATTCTTGAGCGACTGAGCCAAGAATCATTTCAGGAACAAGAATTCTAACAAACAGACTGAAAAAGAAGAACCTTAACATGTCATTAACATGATCATCGGTGGGGTTGATATCCCTCAGGGGCCGACATTGAAACGCACCAAAGTATCCATAAGTAGGGAGAAGCGAACTCGAGACTACATGTCGGAAGGAGCTTTATCTTTCAATGATAAGGACGCGGAAGGGATTGTACAGCCCCACAATCATGAACTGGTGATATCTGTACTCGTACTTTAATTTTGAGTTAAATGTGTGTTAATTGATCCAGGTAGCTCGGCCAACATCATTCGATCGAGGGTCGTGGAGCAGCACTGTCTATAAGACCAAATCGTACCAGCAGTCCGAGTTCTAAACGGATTCAACATGGCATGTGAAATCACTAAGGGTGAGATAATATTACCGGTAAACACCGTTAGGACCATACAGGAAGCTAAGTTTTGTGTAATCGAAGGAGACATGAGGTACAATGCTTTGTTCGGAAGGCCATGGATCCATAATATGGGGCGGTGCCTTCGACGTTGCACCAGGCATTGAAATTTCCAAGACCTGACGAAGTTAGAACTGTCTACGGGGAACAACCGGATGCAAAAGAAATGTTTGCAATTGAAGAGGTGGTACCGATATCTACAGTTTCAACATCGAAGGGCCAAAACTTGGTGATCAAAAGGGGGCAAAATAGCAATCACTGAGACCATATTTGGCAGATTCGAACAAACAAGGGGGAGTCGAGGATAATGATTATGGGATTCCCAGATCTTTTATAGCCCCTAATTATTTCGACGCCACTAAATCGATGGTCAAGGAATTGGAACAAGTTATATTGCGAGAAAACTTGCCCGATCGAAAGGTATACCTGGGCATGGGTCTAAGCTCCGAGCTCAGGGTAAAACTCATTCAATTTCTTATAACTAACGAAGACTGTTTCGCTTGGTCCCACCTCGATATGACAGGTATCCCATCGGAGATAACCATTCACAAGCTGAGCCTGGACCCGATGTTCCATCCGGTCAAACAAAAGAGGAGACCCCAGTCCGAGATCAAGCATGCTTTCATCAAGGATGAGGTATCTAATCTTCTTAAAATAGGGTCTATTCAGGAGGTCAAATACCCAGATTGGTTAGCAAACGTAGTGGTAGTCCCTAAAAAGCGAATAAATTAAGAATATGTGTAGACTATAAAGATTTGAATAAAGCATGGCCCAAAGAATCTTTTCCTTTGCCCAATATCGACCGTATTATCGATGCCACGGCCGGCCAAGAGACCCTAATTTTTCTCGACGCCTATTCCGGATACAACCAAATATGGATGGAACCGGGTGATCAGGAAAAAACTTCCTTCATCACTAAGTATGGCACATACAATTTAAAATTAATGCCATTTGGATTAAAACATTCTGGTGCCACGTACCAATGCTTAGTAAATCGGATGTTCGAGAAACAAATAGGAAAATCAATGGAGGTTTACATTGATGATTATTAGATAAGTCCCTGCGAGCAGAGGACCATTTAAGACATTTGCAGGAAACATTCAGTATGCTGAAGCAGTACAACATGAAGCTGAACTCAGAAAAGTGTGCGTTTGAAGTAGGGTCAGGTAAGTTCCTCGGATTTATGGTATCAAATCGGGGAATTGAGATCAATCCTGATAAGATCAAAGCCATCAAAGACATCACGGTCGTGGACAACATAAAGATCGTGCAAGGATTAAGCGGGCGAATAGCCGCCCTAGGGCGATTTATTTCGAGGTCATTTGACAAAAGCCATCGATTCTTCGCACTGTTGAAGAAGAAGAACGATTTTTCTTGGACCCCAGAGTGCCAGCAAGCTTTGGAGGAACTCAAAAGGTATTTATCGAGCCCACCCCTACTGCACACACCGAAAGCGGACGAACAACTATACTTGTACTTGGCGGTCTCTGAGATAGCGGTAAGTGGAGTCCTATTTTGGGAAGAACAAGGTACACAATTTACTATCTTAGTAGAACCTTAGGTGAGGCCGAAATTAGGTACCCTCACCTGGAAAAACTGGTGCTCACTTTATTAAACACCTATAGGAAGCTAAAATCGTACTTACACTATCATCCCATATGTGTCGTAACTACTTACCCATTGAGGAACTTTATGCATAAGCCCGAACTCTCGTGCCGACAGGCCAAACGGGCCATAGAAATAAGTGGGTACGATATTGAGTATCGACCTAGGACCGCGATTAAGTCTCAAATTTTGGCAGACTTTGTGGCCGACTTTACACTGGCCCTAATACCCGAGCTCGAAAGAGAGTTGTTGATTATCTCAGGAACTTCCTCTGGAATCCGGACCCTCCTCACGGACGGTGCCTCAAACGCAAAAGGGTCCAGGCTTGGCATTATAAATCACCAACAGGTAATATAATTAGACAATCTATTAAGACTGTGAAACTAACAAAGAGGCCGAATATGAGGTCATGATTGCAGGCCTTGAACTAGCCAGGAGCTTGGGGGCGGAAGGGATCGAAGCCAAGTGCGACTCTCTCCTTGTGGTAAACCAAGTCAATGGAACATTCGATGTTAGAGAGGAACAAATGCAAAGATACTTTGACAAATTACAGGTGACGTTATATCGATTCAAAGAATGGACTTTGCAACATGTACCTCGGGATAAAAACAGTAAGGCCGATGCCTCGATAACTTGGGGTCATCGGTCGAAGACGACGAATTCAACTCGGGATAAATCGTACAACTTATGAGATCAGTGGTGGAAGAAGGCCACGCCGAGATCAACTCAACGAGCCTAACTTGGGATTGGAGGAATAGATACGTAGAATATCTCAGATCTGGTAAACTGCCCTAGGATCCAAAAGAGTTGAGGGCCCTCCATACAAAGGTGGCCCGATTTAGCCTGTCCAAAGACGGAACCTTGTTTAGAAGAATGTTTCATGGCCCACTTGCAATATGTCTAGGGCCAGGCGCCGAATCACTAATTCGAAAAACAATCGGAGGCGGTTATTATTGGATCGACATGGAAAAAGACACAAAGGAGTTCGTTCGAAAATGTGATGAATGCCAAAGACACGCTCCGATGATCCATCGACCCCGGGAGATGCTCCACTCGGTTTTATCACCATGGTCGTTCATGAAGTGGGGAATGGACATCGTTGGCCCCCTTCCATGGGCACCAGGTGAGGCTCAATTTATATTGTTTATGATTGATTATTTTTCTATGTTGGTGGAAGCCCATGCATATTAGAAGGTTAGGGAAAAGGAGGTCTTCGACTTCATTTGGGGTCACATCATATGTCGGTTCGGAGTGCCATCCGAAATCATATATGATAATGGGAAACAATTTATCGGTAGCAAAGTGACCAAGTTTCTTGTGGATCACAAGATCAGACGGATTCTGTCAATACCTTATCACTATACTGGGAACGGACAAGCCGAATCGACCAACAAAACCGTACTCCAAAACCTCAAAAAGAGGTTAACCGACGCCAAAGAAAGGTGGAAGGAAATCCTACCCGAAGTCCTATGAGCACACTGTACGACCTCAAAGTCCAGTACCGAGGCCACCCCATTCTTATTGGTTTACGGCGCAGAAGCTCTAATACCGGTCGACGTCAGAGAGCCAAGTACCAGATTCTGATATGCAACAAAGGAATCAAATGACAAAGCAATGAATACGAGCTTGGAATTGTTGGACAAAAGGCGCAAAGCCGCCCTTATTCGGTTGACTGTCCAAAAGCAACAGATCGAGAGATATTACAACATAAGGGCCAACCTTCGATACTTCAACGTCGGGGACTTAGTGCTAAGAAAGATCACATTGAACACCCAAAACCCGAATGAGGAAAAGTTGGGACGGAATTGGGAAGGACCGTATCATATCGTCGAAATCACCGAAAAAGGATCCTACAAGCTCGGAACAATGAATGGTGAACAACTATCAAACAACTGGAATATAACTCACTTGAAGCGATATTACTGCTATGGTACGACCCCGTCCCCTTTTATATTTACATTTTAAACTAATGCTTGCAGGTAGCTACCAAGGGACGACACGAGATGTTAGGTCTGAAAGCACGCGTCGCACTCTTTTTCCCTTGGACTAGTTTTGTCCCAAATGGGTTTTACAGCAAGGTTTTTAATGAGGAAACAGGTAAATCATACTAACTTAGAATCGAAGGCTGGTAACGAATCGGTGACGACGATCACAACAGCATTCGGGGACTTTCTTTGATCAACCCCGAATACTCGGGGCGTTACCCTCTGATATCAACTTTAGCATAGAAAGAGAACTCAGGATTGAAGGGTCTCGATCGATAGGATTCAATGTAAGGGCCAAACATTCAAATGAACCTTGCTCACATAGACTGCTCGAACCCTGACACAAATTTTGTACTCTTACATTACTATTATGCACAAGAATAAAGAGAAGTCTCTTCTTTGCAAACATCTTGTCTTTTAAAACTTTTTCCTTTGCATTTCTCAAGGAACTCCCTGCTTCCGATCCCCTAAAGGAAACGAGCCCAAGTGCCACCTTAAACTGAGTTCGAATAATCACTCTCTCACTCGGGGACTGCGGTTCGAAAAACAAACTCAGACGTAGACCTCGGGAGCGTAATACCTATTAGGCAACCCCTGATCTTTATAGGCTAAGGCTATTCCGAGTTAACGAAATTCGAGGGCATGAAGCTTATTTGGCATTGCCCGAACTAAGAGGCTACGACCATTCCGAGTTAACAACGCTCGAGGTGAAGCTTATTTGGAAATGCCCGAATTAAAAGGCTAAGGCGATTTCGGGTTAACAACACTCGAGGGCATAAGACCTATTAGGCGACCCCCGAACTTTATAGGCTAAGGCCATTCCGAGCTAACAAAATCCGAGGGCTTGAAGCTTATTTGGCATTGCCTGAACTAAGAGGCTACAACCATTCTGAGTTAACAACACTCGAGGGCACAAAGCTTATTTGGCAATGCCCGAATTAAAAGGCTAAGGCCATTCCGGGTTAACAACACTCGAGGGCACGAAGCTTATTTGGCAATGACCGAACTAAGAGGCTAAGGCCATTCCGGGTTAACAAAACCCGAGGGCACAATGGTTATTTGGCATTATCCCAACTAAAGGCTAAGGCCATTTCCGGGTTAACAAAATCCGAGATTACAAAGGCTCGCAAAAAAACACTTTCGGCAAATCATACCCTAAAAAGCATAAGTATTTTGGGGAAAAGTTTTCGGTAATACCGAATCCCTCTGATGCCTAAACACAAAGTAATGTTAAAGGCAAGGTTCGTTCGAACCTTCTAACATAACCTAATTATTTCATGCTAAGGCAATTAAACCTTTGCGAATACAAATAAAAGGAGAAATTCAAAAGCTGTGAAAGGGAAAAGCCTTATAGATATCAGAATTTCTTTACAAGAGCTGAATAGCCCCGATACATATTTTTTTTTACGAAGGCCAAACGGCCTCAACAACAAGACAGTACAAAAAACAAAAGGCAAAAATGCCTAAAAAGATCCTAAATGGCCTAATCTTCGTCGGGGGCCACGTCATCGAATACGGGGTCTTCACCACCATCAGACTCACCCGACTCTTCGACTCCTCGAAATCTTCGTTGGGATAGGCCAGCAACCTGGCCTTGGCTTCGTATATCTTATCTGTCTCGATTTCAGCCAACAAGTCAAAATTTTGAGCATGGACACCCTCAAGGACCTCTCTTCGGGATTGCCACTTCGCATGTTTCACCATGTGTCTCGTTTGGTCCTGAATCGCCTCGGCATCGGCTCTGTGCTGGGCCACTTTATCATCGGCCTCGGCTCTAACCACGGCAACCTCTAACTTGGCTGTCTTAAGCTCATTAGCTGGTTTCTCTTGACGGAGATAGCTGAGTTCAGCTGAGACTGAAGTCCCTCGACCTTTTTGGCCCCCACCAAGTTTTTCTCCCTTTCATTCCGAAGCTGAACCTCAACTGAAGCCAACTGAGCCCGGGCAGTCTCCTTCTTCGAGGCCAGGCGATCCATGTTCTTCTTCCATTCTTTGGCCTCGGCTTTGACTATATCCACCTCTCCCCGGAGCGGCTCAATCTGGCCAAGCTTCTTTTGAACCTGTGGGTTTGAATCGTTAGCCACTATGTTTGACTCATCATTACTAATTTCAAAAACTCTTCTTGCTAGCTTGACCAGGCTGGCATGCTCCTTCTGAGCCATTTCTAGCTCAGCCTAGGATTTCTCACGACGAAGCTTGTAAACATCCTTCTTCTAAGTAAGCTCCCAAGTCTCGGCCTCGTGGCATTTGAACTCATCCCAAAATCAGAGAAAAGCCTCGTGATGAAGTACCGAGGCCTACAAGCACAAAGGAAAATGTTACGATTACTTGCGACAACATCTATGTACATAATAAAGGGGCATCCAAAGTTACCGATTCACCGCCTGTTGAGCTTTGTTGAACAGGCAGGGCCCTTCCACCTCATTCATTTAGGCTTCATCCTCTTCATTCACCAACCACCGAAGATAGCTAGCCACCCCTATGGGGGCGAAAAGAACTCGGGCATCATCAGGAAGGGAAAAGACAGCGGTGCATTTCCGATCGGGATATGCACTCGGGGCAAGGAATCGATTGACCAATTTCGGACTCGAGGGAGGCCCGCTTGTTTCAAAGGGTGAGCTTTTCCTTGATATCTCTAAATCGCCAAATCCAATAGCATCCTCCGTGGCCGTCCAATCCATACTATTGAAAAAACCACGAAAAGTGCCTTTCAATCTATGGGCTCCCTCGATGGGACGTTCTTTTGCTACTTGGGCCTCGTTAAACATCGTCTCTATGAATGACGACGAATCGACAATCTTAGTCGGACCAAGTGCTTCCTGTAGTGCTTTCCTTGCATCACGGGAAGCCTCGGCTCCTGCCTCCACCTCGGCTTCCCCAACATGATGAAAATCGACTTTGCCTACCCCTTGTTGGAGGCTCCTTAGCCTTCGAGCTGTGACAGTACATTAGCCACTAGATCAAAGTCTACTGCTTCCCCCTTGGACTCGACCGTCAGTCGATGGAGCGATTCAGGGGACAATGCTCGACCGCTAGCACTTCCCTTGGGCTTACGCGCCAATCTTTTCTTTGGCCTCTTCTTCTTAAGGTCCGGAGAACTCGGGGCCTTCATTTTCTTCTCTTTATCTTGCTTCGAAGTAGGAGAATCGATGTAAATATAATCATCAGCGGGTGGAGGCCTCATTTCAATATCTTTTGATAAACCTACGAAAGGGAAGTAAAACAAGTTCGAAATAGATGGCGTAAAAATATGGTCGAATGTAACTTAATGAAAAAATCTCACCATGAGACCAGGCCTCCCATCGACCCTTCGAGAGCTCACGCCACGCGCGATCGGAATAGGGGTTTTTGCGCCTCGATCCCCTCGACCCACTCCTTGAGTCGAGGAACTGCATCTGGCATCCGACCGATAGCTGCATCACAATAAATCGATAAGAAGAAGGACAAAAGAGAAATGATAAACAAATCCCTAGAGGCAAGGTTATACTTACGCTTCATGTTCCATATCTCAGGAAATGGCATGTCCTCGGGCGGGATTAATTCCGAGGTCTTCACTCAAACAAACCGACCCAACAAGCCTCGGTCCCGATCCTCATCAATGCTCGAGAATGGAGCCTTACTGGCCCGACAGGCAAAGTGTTATTAGCCCCCCTTGATAGATTCCAGGACTGTACAGACGTATGAGGTGAACGATGGCAAAGGGGCACCCCTCAATCTTGTTTATAAAAAAGTAGAGGGACATGACTATTCTCCAGAAGGAGGGATCAATTTGGCCGAGGGTCACCTCATACCTTTTACAAAAGGCGATGATGACCGTATCCAAAGGGCCCAACTTGAAGGGATAAATGCAAACACTTAAAAAACCCTCCATGTGGGTGGTGATTGCTTCCTCGGGTGCAGGAATCACTATGTGCTTACCGACCCAGTTGCAGTCCTCCTTGACCTTATTGAGAACACTGTTGGTGACCGAACATATGTATCTCGAAACCGGTTCACACCGGCCCATTATCGAGGAGGTTTTCTCAACCTTAAAATCGGCTCTGGTTGGACATCCCATAGGGACAAACATCTTTAGAAGGGGTTCCGATGTCCGTTCCTCAGTAACAACAGGAAAAATGTTCTCAGTCGGTTTCGAGGAAGAGGGAGCTTCTTTTTGAGGAATGGATTTTAAAGTCTTTGCCATTGCTTCTAAAAAGAGGAAGAAATAAGGTGCTGATAAGAAGGGGGTATAATTAGCAGATAATTTATGAAGATTTTCAGAAAACCAGAGGAGAAGAGGTTTGAAGATGAGATGATGAAGTTTTCTTAAAACACAAATGCAAATATTTGAATGTAAAGGTTCTAATGGATGGATGAAAAGGGTATTTATAGTTTTCTCAAAACAGCGGTTCGCATCTTGAAGCGGCAGACCGTTAACTGACACGCATTTAATGCCTTGAAGAGTGCACCGATGAGACGTTTCTACCATTCTTATCGCTTAATGAATTTGTCGTCATTTATCAGAGTGAGAATCTGAGGCTCATATCATTTCTTGTCACTTACTCTTCGAAAAACGAGGGGACTATCTATATACGGTCGAAATGAGGCTCGACTATTGCACGACAGATCGGGTTCGGAACGCGAAGGGTCGAAGATCAACGCTGAGTCTCATCGAACCAGAACACGAGGTCAGAATGTCCATCCTCGAGAACATTAAGCCCATGACCCCGAATCGACCCTGACCCAGAATAAGCTCGAGATGATTGAACTAAATTAACGAAAGGCCGAAATACTCGTTGCCGGTCGCGTATCATGGCGGGAATCTCGGCACGTATCAATGAAACCGCTTAATTAGCAAATCATGAGATTGTTTACCTTATACAGAATTATACCTAAAGTAGGATTCCTCTACTATATAAAAGGGGGGGGGAGGGTTTGATTATTTGAAAGACATATTTTTACTGGCATTCTAATGCAATATACTGTTCTTTTTAATTCTTATTATCTCATCACTCTGTTCTGGCACCGATTACAACCTTTTTTGGCCCAAGGACGATCAATCTTCAAGGTCAAAACTACTTAACTTGTGTGGTTTGCATTTATCTTTTATCATTAATTTCAATTTTAATCTGATTTCTCATTTTTGTATCAAGTTAGATCAGTTATCCTCAAAACCGCATATAGATTTAATTGTTATTCGATTTTAAGGGTAAAAATATATAATAGTTGAGGTATTAAATAGTATATAAATTTGAGGCAGAATGCCATATGTACTCAAATAGTCATTCAAGACTTTCCGTTGATGTGTATGATTACATGATTTAAGAAAATTTTATAAAGACTTTCTCTCTCTTTGTTGTCTATTAACTACCAAATGAAGCCAATTTAGTTTAATCTTTGACGAGCTATACGTTATTTGTCATGACCCAGAATCCTAGCCTCGGGCCCGTGATGACACCTAACGTCCACTTGCTAGGAAAGCCAACATTAGTACACAATTAATCTTTTCAAAACCAATTTGAAAGTAATTTAATAAGAAATAAAGTTGTAGAGTTTTAAAAATAGATATAATAACTCCAAATGCTGACTAATCAAACCCCAAAATGTGGTGTCACAAGTACATGAGCATTCTAACAGTGCTACAACCAATGTCTGAATGAAACTACAACTGTTTGGAACAAATATAAATAGTAGAACTAGATAGGGAAGTGGACTTCAGGGCTGCGGACGTGTTGCAGCTATACCTCAAGTCTTTGTGATCACCTAATCCGAGCAAGCCTCCACTAGCTGCTGCTGGGATCCACACTAAAATCTTCACAAGAAGCGCAAAAGTGTAGCATGAGTACAACCGACCCTATGTACTCTGTAAGTGGAGCATAACCTCGATGAGGTAGTGACGAGGCAATAACAAGGCACTCACTATAAACCTTTACGAATATAATGAAACAACAACAAAACAGACAAAACAAGTATAACATGGAAACTGGAACAAGAATTTAATAACAGAGGGCCCCAAAATAACATTAAAGCTCAACCTCCATAATTCAACACAGATACAGAAAATAACAGCTTAAAACAGTTAAATACGTCTTCTTTGTTGTAGCGCAACCCAATCCACAAATATATATTCAAATAATGTCTTCTTCGTTGCGGTGCACAACCTGATCCACAAATATGCAACTAGCGTATTTCTCTATTGCAGCGTGCAACCCCATCCAAAATATAAATATACAAATACTTTTGCGGCGTGCATCCCGATTCCAAAAAAAAATTATAACATCCGTTGCAACGTGCAACCCGATCCCATACAATAATACCAATAACCTTTGCAGCGCGCAACCTGATCCTACACAATAATAATATAAATGAACCTCTACAATCAACTACGACGTAAACCAAATGAAACGCAATAAAAGAATTACATAAAGAAAGTCATAAAGCGGATAAGAGTAGTTATATAATAGCACACAAGGTCAAGTAGCAAGTTATGACAGTTAATAAATTAATACACGAATACATGGGAGCAATTAGAAATTAAGGCATGTGACGGATAAGGCATGAATTTAACAAGTAACTACACTTAACAACTAAAACGTTTAATAATTAATAACATGGATTAAATGAAGGCATGAAATAAATGAAAGCAATAAATAAACATTCCAACCCGCATGCTTAACCCGTGAGTACGCATATACACTCGTCACCTTGCATATACACCGTTACCACACATAAATCTAGTAGGAAATAAACCAATTATGTCCTAATTCCCTGAAGTCAAGGTTAACCACGACACTTACCTCTTCCTTAACCCAATCAATGCTCAACCACGAATTTTACTTTAGAATTAGCCTCCAAACCAATCAAATCTAGCCAAGTATAGCTCAAGCAGTTCAAAATAAGCTTTGGGAAAAACTCACAAGTGAAAAAGATTCGATCTTTAATAAAATTAAAAGTCAACCAAAGTTAACTTCGGGCTCGCTTGGTCAAAATCTAATATTTGGACAAAAATCCGATTACCCATTCACTCCCGAGTCCGATTATGTAATTTGTTTCGAAATTTGACATCAATTTGAGGTCTAAATCAAAAATTTATAAAATTTCTAATTTCTACCCAAATCCCTAATTTCTACCATGAAAATCATAGATTTGAAGTTTAAATTTCATGAAAAGTAATGAGAAATTGAAAGAAAATGGATTAAAGTTTCTTACCAATGATTTTTGGAAGAAAAGCTCTCAAGAAAATTGCCTCTAGAGTGTTTAGGGTATAGAAATGGTGTAAAATGAGCTAAGTTCCAATTTTCATATCTTTTAC
Organism: Nicotiana obtusifolia; assembly: GCA_002018475.1. Taxonomy (NCBI): domain Eukaryota; kingdom Viridiplantae; phylum Streptophyta; class Magnoliopsida; order Solanales; family Solanaceae; genus Nicotiana; species Nicotiana obtusifolia. Next base: position 10,623 of record MCJB01040195.1, on the reverse strand, counting down.
CCAGTTTCTGATGTCGCCTTTGCCATCGCTTGTTCGCAAATGCGATGGCCGCAAATGCGATACACTGATCGCAAATGCAATCAATGCATCAGGCCATCTAATTCTCAAATGCGACATTTTGTTCCCAAATGTGAACTGGCCCCCTTCGCAAATGTGGACAACCACTTCGCAAATGTGAAGCTCACCCCCAGGACATTGTGCCGCAAATGTGACTTTGAGATTGCAAATGCAGTCTCAGCTTAGCTCGCAAATGTGAACTTTTCTTTGCAAAAGAAAAATTCCAGCTCACCAGTGTTGCATCGCAAATGCGAACACTTGTTCGAAAAAGAGATGGGCTAGACCTCGCAACTGTAAGATCTGCAACAAACACCAGAACTGGAAGGACACCAGCAGTCCTCAAACTATCCAAATTCATCTGTAATGCATCTGAAACTCACCTGAGCCCCTTGATTTCCATGCCAAACATGCACATAAGTTTTGTAATATCATATTACTTTCTTGCTACCTCAAATAATCAAAATAACATCCAATAACAAGAATTGATCATAAAAACTCAAAATTTCACCTTGAAAACTCATTTTTCACAAGCTTTAACAAAATACGCCGAAAATCGCTTGGGTCAACCTTGGACCCTAACCAAATGTGCGTAAGAGTCCAAATATATCACAGGAGCCTACCAGAATCATCAAAACACCGATTCGAGGTCGTTTACCATGAATGTTGACCGTGGTCAACTCAAGTTGTTTTTAAAGCAAAAAATCATATTTTCTTCAAAGTTTTACGTAGAAACTTTCTAGAAAGTGACACAGACCACACACACAAATCAATAAACATCAAATGAAGCTAATAGAGGTCTTTAATATGGAAATAAGGGCTAGTACTCAAAATGACCTATTGGGTCGTCACATTCTCCACCTCTAAAAGAAACATTCCTCCTCGAATGGACGTAGAAAAGTACCTAAACTGGTAAAAAGGTGGGGGTATTTACTCCACTTATCTAACTCGAAATCCTACATTGCTGCCTCGCTCGGCTAACCTCTCCAATGCATATTAATAGAAGAAAACTTCTTGAATGTCAACTTTCGAACCTACCAGGCTAGAATAGCCTCCCGCTCCTCCTTATATGCCAAATTTTCATCAAGTTGAACCATGCTGAAGTCTAGAACATGCGAGTTGTCCTTATGGTACTTCCGAAGCATGAAAACATGAAATACCGGATGTACCCCTGATAGTATAGGAAGCAATGCAAGCCTGTAAGCAACCTCCCCAATCTTCTCCAAGATATCAAATAGTCGGATAAACCTCAGACTCAACTTGCCCTTCTTCCAAAACCGCATCATGCCCTTCGTAGGCGACATTCAGAGAAGAACCTTCTCATCCACCATATAAGCTACATCTCAAACTTTCCGGTCCGCATATCTCTTTTGCTTGGACTTAGCTGTACGAAGTAGCTCTTGAATCACCCTAACATTTTCCATAGCATCACAGACCAAATCAGTGCCCAACAATCTAGCCTCTCCAGGCTCAAATAAACCAATCAGCAAATGATATCACCTCCCATATAAGGCCTCATACGGAGCTATCTGGATACTTGATTAAAAGTTATTGTTGTAGGAAAACTGTGCTAGAGGTAAGAACTAGTCCCATAAACCTCCAAAATAAATAGCACAAGCGCGAAACATGTCCTCCAAGGTCTGAATGGTGCGGTCAAATTGTCCGTCCGTCTGAGGATGAAATGTTGTGCTCAGCCCAAACTGTGTGCCCAACTCACGCTGCACGACTCTCCAAAAATGTGATTTGAACTACGTGTCTCGGTTATAAATGATGCGGATAATCTCCTGGATGTAAATTTGAGCCAACCGCTATGAAGAATAGGAAGTCGTCACCAAAATGAAGTGTGCGAACTTAGTCAACTGGTCCACAATAACCTAGAGTGCGTCATAATTCCTCAAGGTTCGTGGTATGCCTACCACAAAATCCATAGTGATGCGGTCCCACTTCTATTATGGTATCTCCATTCTTTAAGTCAAGCCACCCAGTTTCTAATGCTCACACTTCACCTGTTGACAATTCAAACACCGAGATACATAAGCAACTATGTCTTTCTTCATCCTTCACCACCAATAGTGCTGTTGCAAGTCACACTATATCTTTATGGCACCTGGGTGAATGGAATAGAGCGAATTGCGAGTAGGGGTGCTTAGCAGGCGGATAATTACACTTAACGGTTATTGGATTATAAATGTAGTAATCCGCTAGCCATCCAATAGGAAAACGGGTGGATTGGTATCAGATTAACAACTATCGAGCGGTTATCGGGCGACTTATCGGCTAAACCAAATAAAATTATTTTAAACAATAATTCAATCAATACCAAGACTACACATACTGTCATTATACATATTAACCAAATTAATAAAACCAGAAAAGCACATTCATTCAGTAATAAGCCAAACTTTCAAAAGGACATTCGTTAATAATCAATCAAAAGTAAAAAGCTTTCGCCTTCTCCTTCAAAGCTCTGACGCTTAACTTAGCTAGAATCTGTAATTCGATTATGTAAGATGCAAATAGATAAAGGTACAACATGTGGGAAAAATCAATATTCATATAAAACTTGGCAGCCACTAGTAATTAAATCAAGAAGTTAAAAACAGAATAGTAATATAGAAATAACAATGGGAACGAAAGTTAGATAATCAATGGTACTTTATATACATAAGGGTAACAGTTTAAATATAAAAATTCTTAACGGGTTAACGGTTTACCCAATAAGAAAATTGAGTAATTCGCCCCCCAAACCGTTAAGCCGTTAATTATAAAAACTCAATCCGTTCCCCATCCATTACCATGATAATCTGATACCAATAAGCCAATAAGCCATTGGTTCGGTTCGGTTAACGATTTCGGTTTGGTTTTGAATAGCCCTTACTACGAGCCTCCTCCAGAATCAACTCTCTCGACACATCAACATTTGGAACATAATCCGGCCTTGAAGCCGCATAACACCATCTTCACCAATCCCAACCTCCTTACCACCAGCCCATTGCACCGTATCATTCAACATAAACAAGTGAGGATCATCAAATTGGTGAGCCTTGATACGCTCCTGATGGTAGGATATAATCTCATGTTTTAATAATTTATTGTGCTCTAATTTACTGCACTTTATTTGTGTTAGAGCCTAAGTTGATAGTATTTTGTACTTAATGTGTATTTTATGCCTTGTAGGAGTGATTTCGAGCTATGTAGATGTTGTGAAGCTAATTTGAGCTATTTGGAGCTTTTAAGTCTGAGTAAAAGCCCAAGGTATTAAGCTAGGATCATGTTTGGGGGTCGAAAACCAAGTTTGGACGTCAAAAATAAAGCAAAAAATCGTACTCTGAGAAATCACCACAACCGCGGCGCATGGGCGGCACGTGGTGCGCCGTGGCTGCTCAAATTATGCTTCCTGTCAATTATTGAGCTCTCTATATTTCTCCACTAATGCCCCGATAGGCGCGTCGCCCCATGCGGCACGCCTGTGCACTTGTTCCAGAGAAATTATTCTACCTCGTCTAGGAGAAGGTGGTTTCGTCTGGCCCCGACCCTACTTGGTATAAATACATGAAAAAAATATTATTTGCAGGACATTTGAGATACTTTGGACCTAAGGAGGCTAAGGAGGAGTTGGAAGAACACAAGCACAAAGATTTCGTCATTCCTTCCTCACTCAAGACCCAAGTTTGGATTGAATTTATGTTTTCCTATACTTTAATTTTATTTTTGATGAATTGCTCCATATCTATGGAGTAGTTATTTTTTAGAGCTTGATGGATTTGGTGTACTGATTATTGTTTGTGGATTATAACTCTAGTTTTATTTATTGAAGTGTTTTTGGGTGATTTAATTGTTGCATCTTTATTCAGATGTTCATGTAATCGAGAGAGGCATAACTTGTGATATATTTGCATTATGTTGTTGGTTGAGTTCATAGATTCTTCTAAGTAATCGAAAGAGGCTAGTTGAAGCATTGATTAAACCTAGTTAGGAGAATAATCGAAGGAAGTTTTCCTAAAGATCAATCCATTACACATTCTTGCATATCTTCACGTGGTTAAATTAGTTCATCTTGTGAGGTTAAGACTTAATCGATAGAGGAGTTTTTGCTGAGCGTTTGAACTAATAATTGAGTGAATTCGAGAGACTAACTTGAACATTAGAAGTGAATTATCTAGAGTTAGATCCCGAACAATTTCCTTGCACCTATCCTATCAAAACCCTATCTTCTCCTATTGGTAACTTTCTTGCTTATTCCTTGTTTCTAGTGTCATTTGTCAATAGCTCTAGATTTTTAGTTAATTTTAGTTAGACATTTTATAAATCTCAACTGTTGATCATCATGGATAGCAACCAAGCTAGAAACTATGAGAATACTGTTTAGATACGACATTATACTACACTATATTTGATTAGCGAGCAGAATTCAAGTGTGTGTTTGCGCTCGTCAGCTCCAACAACGATGAGTGTGCTACAACAGAAGCAAGAACTTAGCTGTACTCCGAAACATCCAGTCTCACAAACCAATTGGCCAAAGCCTCAACGTCCATGGCTAGTGGTCTCTCTACTACCGGTAAATATGCCAAACTACCCATGCTCTTAGCCTTCCTACCCAATACATCGGCCACTACATTGGCCTTCCCTGGATGATATAATGTGGTGATATCATAGTCTTTCAACAACTCTAACCATCTCTGCTACCGCAAATTAAGGTCTTTCTGATTGAATAGGTGCTGGAGACTCCGATGGTCGGTGTAGACCTCACATGGAACGCCGTATATGTAGGTCCTCCAAATCCTCAGCGCGTGAAGAATGGCTGCAACATCTAAATCATGCACGAGGTAATTCTTCTCATGAACCTTCAACTGCCGAGACGCGTAGGCAATTATCTTACCATCTTGCATCGATACCGTGCCATGCCCAATACATGATGCATCACAATACACAATGTAAGATCCCGAACCCGTAGGAAACACCAACATTAGGGCTGTAGTCAATGCAGTCTTGAGCTTCTAAAAGCATACTTCACACTCATCGGACCATCTGAAAAGAGCATCCTTCTGGGTCAAATTGGTCAATGGGACTGAGATAGATAAAAACCCTTCCACAAATTGGTGATAATAACCTGCTAAACCCAAGAAGCTCCGAATCTCTATAGCTAAAGTAGGTCTAGGCCAGTTCTGAAATGCCTCAATCTTCATAAGATCCACCTTGATGCCTAAAATGGCAACTGAGTCCAACCAGAACTCACACTTTAAAAATTTGGCATATAACTTATGATCCCTCAGAGTTTGAAGTACGATCCACAGATGCTACTGATGCTCCTCTCGACTGCGGGAGTAGACCAAAATATCACTAATGAAGACGATCACAAAAGAATCTAGATAGGACTTGAACACTCGGTTCATCACATCCAAAAATGGCTGCTAGGCATTAGTCAAGACAAATGACATCACCAAAAACACATAGTGACCATACCGAGTCCGAAAAGCTATCATAGGGAAATCCGATGCCCTAATCTTCAACTGACAGTAGCCAGACCTCAAGTAAATCTTGGAAAAACCTTGGCACCTTGAAGTTAATCAAATAAGTCACCAATCTTCGGCAACAGATACTTGTTCTTGATAGTGACTTTGTTCAACTGCCGATAGTCCATACACATCCTTATCTTCCCATCCGTCGTCTTCACAAACAACAGTGGTGCACCCAATGGTGAGACACCAAGTTTAACGAACCCCTTATCAAGCAAATACTGCAACTGCTCCTTAAATTCTTTCAACTCAAATGGGGCCATTCGGTATGGTGCAGTAGAAATTGGCTGAGTGCTCGAAACCAGATCAATGCAGAAGTTGATATCTTTGCAGGGTGGCATCCCCGACAAATTGTAAGAAACACCTCTAGAAACTCGCACACAACTAGTACTGAATCCATGGAAGGAACCTTTGCACTAGGATCACGATATATGCAAATATGCTAGACACCCCCTTTCGACCATACGCCGAGCTTTATCTAAAGAAATGACCCTACTAGTGGAATGACCAGGAGTGCCTCTCCACTCCAATCAAGGCAACCCCGGCATAGCTAAGGTCACAATCTTGGCGTCACAATCCAAGATAACATTATATGTTGACAACCTATCCATGCCTAAGATAACATCAACGTCCATCATGCGGAGTAAAAGAAGATCTACCCTAGTCTCATAACTCTTGATAAAGACTACACGCGAAAGGTAAACACGGTCTAACACGATACAATCTCCCATAGACATAGACATATAATCATGAGTGCTCAAAGAATCACGAGACATATCCAATTATGAAGCAAAATAGATGACACATATGAATAAGTGTAATTCGGATCAAATAAAAGTGAGGCATTCCTATGGCAAACCGGAACAATACCTGTGATGACTGCATACAATGACTCTGCCTCAGGCCTAGCTGTAAATGAATAAAATCGGGGTTGAGCCCTACCACTCTGACATCTGCCCCTTGGACGACCTCTAACTATCTGGCCTCCACCTCTAACAGCTTGACCACCACCTCTAGCTGGCTGACCCCCATCTCTGGCTGGCTGAGTGGGTGATGGATCATCCTGTGCCGGTATTGTTGCAACCTATTGTGCACTAGTCAAAACAAGATTCAACTTGTGGTTTCTCTCTTATTGATGAAAGAGAGTTGCCACCTAATATTTAAAGGCATACTAGGGTACCTATTTTAATTACTAAAGGTTATATTTTTTATTAGTCTGCTAACCTATGAGATTATGGGTAAGGGTTCTTGTTCTTCTAGGGGGACTTATTTGTAAGGGTTCTTGTTCTTCTAGGGGGAAGTTATTAGGCACCCCTTAAAATTTACCTGAGGTAGCTCCATAGGACTTAGACTAGATTTGGGACTTAGACTAGATTTGGGTAAGGGTTCTTGTTCTTCTAAGGAGAAGTTATTAGGCACCCCATATAAAGGAAGAGTACGGTTTAAAGGGGATGTATTTGAAGAAATGCCTTTAGGAAAATAGTTTATATAAACTTGGAAAGAACATTGAAAGATGGAACATTTGTATAAAAGTGTGTAAAATGAAAGCTAAGTTAAAGCACTTTGTTTCCTAAATCATGGAAGTTCATATTATTCTAATGAGGTTAAAGTGTTACGAAAATGATCCTAAGATATACCTTGATTTTAGATAGAAAACGTTTGAAAGCCTTTGTTTTTGGGTGTAGCAGCATTTGATCTTTTCGAAATAGCTGGTTCCTATTTAGAAAGATTAAACTAGCAACTCGGTTCTGATTCTCCTTTTTGAAAGAGGGACTGCTGCCTTTGTTAAGCCTTTGGACTTGAAAAGTCTTTAAGGAAAAGAGTTAGCAAAGCATAATAAGTCAATCACAGTTCATGACTAACAGATGTAGAATTAGTTGCTAGCTAATGCCTCTTTTAATCCTAAGTTCTTTAAGGCTTACCTAAGTTATTTTATTTGAGTTAAAAGATAAAATAAAGCATTCAATCAAATATATAATTTTCATATACATATGAGATAAAACAATAGGAAACATAGCAAATAGTAAGGACATTGTGCAACTGGAGAATAACGAAAAAATAGTAGATAAAGATGCGAAGGGAAAGAAGTGACTCTAGGAGGTTTGGGCCTCAAAAGGCAGGCCCAAGAGTAACAAGGACGAGCGATAGCAGAGTCTTGGACCATAGCAGAGCTGGACTTGGGCCTGAATTCCTATAGAACTTAGTAGGCCCAACTCATTGTACATATTCAAAAGGAAAAAGAGAATGTCATTAGAGTGATAGTACTATATACATATCCATATATGAAATTCGTAAGAAAATAATAAAGTAAAGATCACTGGCAGTATTTAAATGCTAAGTAAAGTCATATTAATATGGAGGTTATGCATAGTAAATGATCTACATTGAACACCTTTCGTTGTCATTAAACACCAAACGCAAAGAGAGTAATAAGTGTCAATGAATTAAAGGCTAAGGAGAGAATTCTACCCAAGGTTGATGCCTCCTTTGAATCCCCCCACACTTCAAAGTTCCCAAGGCTCTCAAAGGCCCAGGGTAATGCTTGTACCGGGGAGAGCAGCCCAACCTAGAGTTAAACTCTACTCCCAAATATATTTAACCACTATCGATTAATTCTTCCCTATATATTTGAATGCCAATGAGGTCCTTTCAATATAAACCAACCACTATGACATTTCCTACCACAGAAGCATACTTTTCCTTAGCAGAATAACACATGCAAAAACACATAGGAATAATCTCCATTTCCTCCTATTACAATACTTTTAGCTCTGTGTGATTGATTAACATACTAGACAAATATGAGGCTCTAATTCCACATATACACATAGCCAGGAACATCATAATATTTTGCTAAAGAAACATACAATTGGAATCAAACATCTCAGAGATAGATTAATAGCACATAGCTTAGAGTTGCAACTACATTGGGATACAGATACTAATGCCTCAACTTTGATCACATATTAGATTTGACACCGGATATTATCATGAGCATACACCTAGGATAATATATTACTTGAATCCCTTGAGATCCTTAGTACAGATTCAGAAAATAACACAAGCAAGTCATTGCACTCAACCAGTAACAATAGAAGGTTTCTCCTATACCAGATTCAATCCAGAATGACAAGGGAAAGGATGGACTGAGTATAATTTTAAAACAATGTTTAACATATGAGTCATGAGGAATAAATAGAGGTTCACACCAAACTCCCACATATATAGAGATTTTAATCAAGATTATAACCTCATAAGACAAGATGAGTCTCAAACATTGCAGAATCCGGTTATCCGTATCATTAGGGGGTTAAGACTAGGAGAAACATCATATAAACAAACTTCAATCATATGTACCGACTAGGTTGAATAACTAAACATGGTGAAGCCATATTCAAATTACAGAAATAGTCAATACTCAACCACAACAGGCACAACTGTAATCTGACTCATAAGAGATAGACTTATCATAACAAATATCGCTGATGTTTACCAGAAAGTTCATCCTAGTAGGACTGTTTGCAACTAATAGCTAGATATAGATGTGAAGCATTCATAAAGAGGACTCAAAGAACACTTAAGGGTAAGCAAGAATTTGTGTCAATAAGGAAAGCATTTTTGAATAATCAGACTTCACAAGCCATGACCAAATGATGCAGAACCACACTATATACTTTCATGTATTTTCTAGCTAGGATAATCTAACAACGACCCAAGTTTAGAATAACAGAACTCAAAAGAACATGGCATGATAAGCATGAAAACTGCAACAACATCCCTAAATATAACATAACAGAACTCAAAGAATATGGCATGATGAACAGAAAAACCCAAGTATAGAATAGCAGAACTTAGAAGAGTACAACATGATAAACATGAAGACTATAATAGAACATTAGAGGATGATCTAAAGTCTAGGTAGATGTGAGAAATCATTAAGGCAAGTGTGATGACCCATTTTATGCCCCGTTTTATTTCGTTAATTATATTATGTGAAATCAAGTTGAGTAAGTTGCACTCGAAGTAAATTGGTAGGAAAGGAGACACTTGGTCTCTTTTAAGAAAGCTTAAGTCGTAAAAGTCAACCATAGGTTGACTTATGAGTTAGAAGGTTCGGATGTGAATTCCGATGACTCGGTTAGCTTCAGGAGAGGATTTATGACTTAGAAGAGTGACCGGAATATGTTTTGGAGACCCCGAACAAAACTAGGCTTGAATTGGTGAAGTTCGAATTTCCGATTGATAGGCGGAATTTTGATCCGGAAGTCGGAACGGAATTCCGAAAGTTGCTGTAGCTTCATTATGTAATTTAAGACTTGTGCGCAAAATTTCAGGCCATTCGGACATGGTTTGGTCAGGTTCGGATCAAAAGAACGATTTAAAAATCTTCGGAGTCCTTAGGCTTGAATCTGATGCGAACTTGATAATACGATGTTGATTTTGGCGTTCCGATGGTTGGGACAAGTTTAAGTAAGATTATAGAATATGTGTTCATGTTTGGATAAAGTCTCGGGGATCTCGGATGAATTTTGAATGGTGACGGGACTTAGTTTGCCGTTTCAAGAAAACGTCAACATCGTAGCTTCAGGTATAATTAGTATAAAATTTATTAAAAGAACTCAAAATTCATATTTGTTTGAGGCATTAGATCTGTATCGAAATTTCGGAGCCATAGCAAAAAGAAACGTCCAAATCGGACTCCGTATGAAAAAGTTAGGCTTATTTTCGTAAACGAGAAAGAAATCAGTTGACAGGTGAAGGTTCGCGACCAAAAAGCGATTCGCATATTGGAAATGCGAATCGCGAAACCAACAATGAAGTCGCGAACTGAAGCAGAAGCTTAAGGTCAGAATCGCAACGAAAAAGCGGTTCGCATAATCGAAAAGCGAACCGCGAAATCGCCAACCACGTCGCGAACACGGACAGAAACCTGAGGGATGATTTCGCGACGAGAAAGCGATTCGCTTAATTGAAAAGCGAATCGCGAAATCGACATGGGGATTGCAAAGTGAGGCAGAAACTTGGACAAATTTATTGTCCAATCCGCGACGAG
>MCJB01040184.1:16672-90926 GCA_002018475.1 Nicotiana obtusifolia | reverse complement strand
ACATTGTATCGGTATGATTCTTCTGAGTTCTTGAATCTCAGGCCAGCCATAGGAGAACTTCCCTAAAACAGCAAATTGTAGACCTTCGATGCAATTCATGCGAGTGACTTCTGCTTCAGTAAATTTCACAATCGCTTGGCCATGCAGATAAGTAGCTCGCCGGAAAGTGATTGGGTCAATTTGTTGGCTAGGGTTTTTTGTGTTCGAGCTATTTAAGATTGCTGGCTTTAGGATTTTAGTGAAATCTAATGGTTGGGATGGGGATATGTTAGTGTCTTGGGTTGGGTGAGCAGGGGGTGTGAGTGGCGAGGGCTGGCCAACCGGGAGATCGCCGGCCGGCATCGCCATTAGTGACCGTTGGTGAGCTTCGAAGGAGATGGTGGTTCTCTCTTTAGTTTCCTCTGTATTTCTTTCCAGTAATGACCGTTGGAGCTGGGTAAATCTTTGTTTCTGGAGATAAAGGGTGATCAGTTCACTGACTTCGCTGGCCGGCACCGGCACCGGCAAAGGAAGCTTCTGATTTCTTCGCCTTGTTAGATTTCCAGAGCTTCTCTTTCTGTATTTTAACCTGGAATCAAAGACACTTCAAAGAGCAAGTGTGAAATAATGTGTGTGACGGAAAGTTGTACCAAGTATCCACTATTATCCTTAGCCCCACGATGGGCGCCAAACTGTTTACCCTAAATTTCGGATAACAATTGAATTTATACGTGGTTTTAAGGATACGTGGTCTAATTTGATACAAATGACGAATAATATAATGAAAGTTAAAATTAAGTGATAAAGGAAAAGAACGCAAACCACCCGAGTTAGACGGTTTTGATCGTTGGTTGATCCTTCTTGGGCAGGGATTGGTTATAGTAGAAATTGGAACAAGTTCATGAATAAATGATTCAAGAGAACAATATGCGACTATTTCTTTTATTGATGATTGGAAAAGTGTCTACAAATAATTAAACCCTCCCTTTATATGGTAGGGGGGTCGTACATTTGGTACAACTCCATACAAGGTAAAAAATCTCCTAATTTGCTAATTAAGCGGTTCTATTAATTTGTGCCGAGATTCCCGCCGCGATGTTCGTCTCATTACGGATATTCTAGCTTTCCGTCATTTAGGCTTGGGTGATCTTCCCTCGGGCATTTTCGGAGTCAGGATCGTTTCGGACCATGGGCTCGATGTTCTTCGAGTTTAGACATTCTGGCATCGTGTTTCGCTTCGATGAAACTCAGGTTCGATCTTGAACCCTACGCATTCTGAACCCGATCTGCCGTGCAATAGTCGAACTCGATGTTGACTATATCGAGTCGAGCCCGATTTCGACCACATACAGTTGGGCCCGACTTCGAGCTTATACAATAACAGTTTGTGAGGGGAATGAAAAATACCAGTTTTTCAAATTTCATCTTCAATTTTTTTAATCATTCCAATATAAAACCAAACAATATTTTGTTACTTATAAGTGCTTATTAAGATCACTAGAATAATTAATTATAAGTTACAACTTGTAAGAATCTTTGATGAAGGCTGACAAATTAACGTTAAGTTTAATGCTTAAAATTAGAAATCCTTGCTGACTTAACATTTCATTGAACTCTTAAGCTTTAGAGTGAAAAAAAGTATTGCGTACAAAGTCAGAAAATCTCTTGACATTTTGGAATAAATCAAATTTAACAAATCATTCTAGGTAAACTAAGAAAATATCACTATAATATGGACTCAAAAATGTAAATTGACATGGTATTATTATAAGTTGTGACTAGGTTAGTTAATTAGAATTGTAAACCAAGTTTAGATATTAAGTGGGTTATTCAAAGTTTCTTGTAGTGATAATAAAGAATTACAACTCAAATATTCATAATATAATTAATTGTAAGTCAAATACAATTTAATTAATGCAATTTGAAACTGATAAATGATTAAAGTACAAATATAAAATTTATTTGCTTTCAAACTATTATTATAAGCAACGTCAGCTTTTTTCTGCCACTTCCTAACCATGTGGGAACCACCTTGGGTCTTAATATCCCACCTATAGATCTAGCTCCCCTTTTTCTCGATGGGTTTGGCTATTATTCTTTTTATTTTTCACATTTTAATTTGACGTATAAAAGCTTTACTATTTTTCAGAAGCATTAATAGGAAAAGAATGATTTAGTTACAATTAAAAGGCACTACTACGGATATCTATATTTATTATAAAAGCATGAATACAATGCCGATTTACAAAAATAATCTTATAATATTAAGCATAATAACTTATAATAAAAGAACATAACCGGAATTCTAGATATTAGTGTTTGCCCTAAATTTCGAATAACAATTGAATTTATACGTGGTTTTAAGGATATGTGGCCTGATTTGATACAAATGACGAATAATATAACAAAAATTAAAATAAAGGGATAAATGGAAAAGAAACGCAAACCACCCGAGTTAGACACTCTTGGCCGTTGGCTGATCCTTCTAGGGCGGAAACTGATTATAATGGAAATTGAAACAAGTTGATGATAAAATGATTCAAGAGAGCAATATATCACTATTTTTTTTCTATTGATGATTCGTTTCCAAAGTGTCCTGTAAATGGTTCAACTCTCCCTTTATATAGTGGGGAGGTCATACATCTAGTACAACTTTATACAAGGTAAAAATCTCCGCACAAGGTAAAAAATCTCCCGATTTACTAATTGAGTGGTTCTATTGATTAGTGTCGAGATTCCTGCCGTGATGTTCGTCCCATCACGAATTTTCCGGTTTTCCGTCATTTAGGTTTAATGATCTTCCCTTGACATTTTCGGAGTCTGGCTCGATTTCGGATCACGGGCTTGGTGTTTTCGAGATCGGACATTCTGGCTTCGTGTTCCTCGATGAAGCTTGGGTTCAATCTTTGACCCTACGCATTCCGAACCCGATCTATCGTGGAATAGTTGAACTCGATGTTAACCATATAGGGTCGAGCCTGATTTTGACCACATATAGGTGGGCCCGACTTCGACCGTATACAGATAGTTCCCTCGTTTTTTGGAGAGTAACGATGAGAAACGATATGAGCCTCATATTCTCATTCTGATAAGTGACGGTGAACTTATGACGTACGTGATACGGAAATCGAAAACGTTCCATCAGAAAAGCCAAATTGTCATTCTGATAAGTGACGGTGAACTTATGATGTACGTGATACGGAAATCGAAAACGTCCCATAAGAAAAGCCTTTTTAAGCATCAAGTGTGCGTCAGTTGGTGTTCTGCCGCTTTGGGATGTGAACAGCCATTTTGAGAAGCTATAAATACCCTCTTTCACCCTTTATATTCAGATGTTCGTGCTTTTTTATAAAATTACATCGCTCTTATCTTCAAGACCTCCTGCTTTCTAGTTTTCTGAAAATACCTCGCAAGCTATCTTCACACTATATTTCCGTGTTATCTGTATCTTTTAATTTCTTCATCTGTTCAAAACAATGGCGATGACTTCATAATCCGTTCCTCAAAGACAATCTCCCTCTTCTTCTCAACCCGCTGATGACGTTTCACCTGTCGTCGTTGAGGAGCCTACAGCGGAGCCCCCTCTGAAGGCATTTGTACCAACCGGGTGTTCGACCAGAGCCGATTTCAAGGTCGATAAAGCTTCCTCGATACCGGGCCGATGCGAACCGGTCATGAGATACATCTGTTCAATCACCGACAGAGTTCTCGATAAAGTAAAGGAAAACTGTAACTGGGTTGGTAAGTGTGTGGTGGTTCCTGTGCCTGAAGAGGCAATCACTACCCACGTGGAGGGTTCTTTAAGTGTTTACACTTATCCCTTCACGTTGGGCCCTTTGGACCCGGTCGTTATTGCTTTTTGCAAAAGGTACGAAGTGACCCTGGGCCAAATTCATCCTTCTTTCTGAAGGATAGTCATTCTTCTTCGTTTTTTTGTAAACAAGATCGAGGGGTATCCTTTCACTGTCGATCATCTCATACGATTGTACAGTCTCCGACTCTACCGAGGGGGGTTGATAAAAATTACTCATCGAGCAAGCAAAGCCCCGTTCTCAAGTATTGATGAGGATAGGGATCGGGGTTGGTTGGGTCGATTTGTTCGAGTAAAAACATCGGATCTAATCCCGGCCGAGGATATGCCATATCCCAAGAAATGGAATATGAAGTGTAAGTGTGGCCCTGCTTATCAATTTGTTTACTGTTCTCCCTTTCGACCTTCCTCTTATCAATTTTATATGGCGCAGCTATATCCCGGATGCCGGCTGAAATTCCTCATCTTAAAGAATGGGTCGAGGGGATCGTATCCCAAAGACCATATTCCGAGCGCACATGGCGCGAGCTTTCGAAAGGCCGGTAGGAGGCCCGACTTCATGGTGAGATAAGTTACACTCGAGATTAGTTCCTTATGCTTTCGACTTCTAACTTCTTTTACCTTTCTTTTACAGGTCTATCAAAGGATGTCAAGATGAGACTCGCGCCCATAGGCGATAATCTTCCCAGCGAGCCCCTTGCTTCGAAGCATGATAAAGGGAAGAAAAGAAAAGAGGCCTCAAGTTCCTCAGACCTCAGAAAGAAGAGACCGAGGAAAAGATTGGCTCGCTAGCCCAAGGGCAGTGCTAGTGATCGAGTGTTACCTTCGAACTCGCTACGTTGATTGAGGGATGAGTCTGAGGAGGAAGAAGAGGATTTCGACCTTGTGTCTAGTGAGCCAC
Source organism: Nicotiana obtusifolia (assembly GCA_002018475.1). Taxonomy (NCBI): domain Eukaryota; kingdom Viridiplantae; phylum Streptophyta; class Magnoliopsida; order Solanales; family Solanaceae; genus Nicotiana; species Nicotiana obtusifolia. The sequence continues at coordinate 86,235 of MCJB01040184.1, read as the reverse complement.
CACAATCTGAAGGGCGAGGGGTCTCCGAACCATGGGCTAGTTAAGTGGACCTTCGCCAAGTTGGGGAACCCGAGGTGGAGACAAGAACTGGGGCTTCCCCTGATACGAGGAGAGAACCGCTGGGAGTCTTGGGTCCAATTCAGATGGTTGATTCGCCTCTTTCTCAGAATCAACGTTCAATGAGGCCCAAATGGCAAAGAACATTCCCCGGGCGGAGATTATAGATCGAAAGACCCTTTTTGCAGTTTTTTCGATGGTGTGGATTCGCCATTTGCGGAAGACGTTCTTGGGCTCGGTAATTTAGAGGTACCGAGGAAAAGCTCATCTACCGATACAAGCAGGATTTCCTTCAGTCCAAAATTGGTTGATCGATTTTCCGCACCGAGCGCTTACCCTGATCGAAAATGATCCATATATTTCACCATTCCCGAGGATGCCAGGTTTCTTTCTGCTCCTGTTAGAGTGGTAAGTTATCTTCGGTGCTTGGTGACCGAGGAGGATCAGGCAAAAATGAACGAGGTGGATGCATGCTGCCTGTTCAATGAAGCTCAACAAGCGTTGAATCAGGTAATTTCCGATAAGCTCAATTCAATGTCCTTTGTTTTGTACTTTAAAATTTTAATTAATTATAACATCCTCCTTTATGCTTGTAGGCCTCGGTACTTCACCATGAATCCTTTCTCCGATTTCGGGAAGAGTCGAGACACTATGAACGGCTCGAAAGGGAGATGATGAATCTTCGTGCCGAACTGGAGCTTGCACGGAAGGATAATGCTGGCTTGGTCGAGCAAGTAGAGGAAAAACTTGATCAGATTAATTAGCTTCGATCTGAAATAAGCATGACTAGAGCTGAGCCGATGAGCGAAGGAGCAAGATGGATCAACTGGCCTCAGAAAAAGAGACTTTTCAGGCACAGTTAGCTTCAGCAGAGGCTCAGCTTAGAGAGGCATAGGAGAAAATCGAGGCTCATACCAGGAACACCGACAAGCTCTAATCTCGGATCGGCATGGTTATCTCAGATCGAGATAATATGTCTAACGAGCTAAAAACAGCCAAGTCGGAAGTTGACGTGGTCAAAGCCGAGGCTGACGAACTGGTGGCTCAATATAAGGCTAATGCTGAAGCTGCTCAAGATCAATCAAGGAATATGGTTGATCATATGAAGTGGCAATCTCACAGACTCGTCCTTGAAGAGATTCATGTTCGAGGCTTTGATTTATCGTCGGAGATCGAAGATGCCAGGATAGCCGAGGCTGAGGCCATAAAATTGGCCTTCCCGGAGGAGGATGATTCTGAGGATTCAGTCGGATCTGAAGAATGAGATGACCTCGAAAATTCTAATATTGAGGCGGGTTCCAATTGAGACCAAGTCGCTCCCCACCGAGTTTTATCTTTTCCCATGTTTGGTATGTGTATCGAGATTGCTCAATTTTGTGGAATGGATTTTTGATGTATATATATAAAGCTTTCTTTTTGCAACTTTTGAAATATCTTAGCCCTCAAATACTATTAATTTGGTATGGCCTTAACCTTTAATGTTCGGGGTTTGCCTTAATAAGTCTCATCCCCCCTCGAGTTTTGTTAACTCAAAACAGCTTTAACTTTTAAAGTTCGGGGTTTTGCATTATTAGGTTTCATCCTCCCTCGAGTTCTGTTAACTCAAAATGGCCTTAGCCTTTAAAGTTCGGGGTTTTCCTTAATAGGTATCATCCCCCCTCGAGTTCTGTTAACTCGAAACGGCTTTAGCCTTTAAAGTTCGGGGTTTGCCTTAATAGGTCTCATACCCCCTCGAGTTCTATTAACTCGAAACGGCCTTAGCCTTTAAAGTTCAAGATTTGCCTTAATAGGTCTCATCCCCCCTCGAGTTCTGTTAACTCGAAATGGCCTTAGCCTTTAAAGTTTGACGTTTGCCTTAATAGGTCTCATCCCCGCTCGAATAAGTTTGTTTATCGGACAAGTCTCAGAGAGAGAGAATGGTTATTCGAACTAAAATTAAAGTGGCCCTTAGGCTCATTTGATCGAAAGCAGGATGTTTGTATACAAGAGACTTTTCTTTATTCTCATTCACACATGTGTACAATTTGTGTTAGGGTTCAATCGATCTATTTGGTCACGGTTCATTTGACCGTTTGGCCCTTATATTGAATCTTATTGATCTTTGACCCTTCGATCCTAGAATATGTTTCCAAGCTAAAGTGGCCCCCCAGTATTCGGGGTCGATTGAAGATAGGCTTCGAATACTGTCGTCACCAATTTGCTAATGGCCTTTGAATCTAAGTTAGAAGATTTACTAGTTTCCTCATTAATAACCTTGCCATAAAACCCATTTTGGTACAAAACCAGTTCAAGAGAAAAAGAGTGCAAACCGTGCTTTCAGACTTAATATCTCGTATCCACCGATCCAGGGTACATCATTTGAGACCTGCAAATGTTAGTTCGTGATGCAAGAAAAAATAAAGAATAGGGTCGTACCTTAGTAGTAATACCATTTCAAGTGACTTATGTTCAAGTTGTTTACCATCCACTGTTCCGAGCTTGTAGGATCCCTTTCCGGTGATTTTAATGATACAGTAAGGTCCTTCCCATGTTGGTCCCAGCTTCCCTTCATTCGGGTTCCGCGTGTTTGGTGTAACCTTCCTTAGTATTAAGTCCCAGAAATTGAAATATCGAAGGTTGGTCCTTCTGTTGTAATACCTTTCGATCCTTTGCTTTTGCGCAGCTAGACTAACAAGGGCAGCTTCACGTCTTTCATCTAACAGTTCCAAGTTCGTATTCATGGCTTCATAGTTCTATTCCTCTGTCGCATACCGAAACCTGATACTTGGCTCCCCAATCTCGACCGGTATCAAAGCTTCGGCGCCATAAACCGGAGAGAATGGGGTAGCTCCGGTGCTGGATTTCTCAATCGTACGATATGCCCATAGGACTTTGGGTAATATTTCCTTCCATCTCCCTATGGCATCGGTTAATCTCTTTTTGAGATTATGAAATATTGTTTTGTTGGTAGATTCGGCTTGTCCATTCCCACTGGGGTGGTAGGGCGTCGATAGGATCCTTTTGATCTTGTGATCTTCGAGGAATTATTTCACTTTGCTACTGATGAATTGCTTCCCGCTGTCGCATACGATCTCGACTGGCATTCCAAATCGGCATATGATGTGATCTCAAATGAATTCGATCACTTCTTTCCTAACCTTCTCATACACCTGCGCTTCCACCCATTGAGAAAAATAATCAGTCATAAATAGTATAAATTGAGCCTTACCTGGTATGTACGGAAGAGGGCCAACGATGTGCATTCCCCATTTCATGAACGGCCATGGTGATAGGGCTGAGTGGAGTGTCTCCCCCGGTTACTGGATCATCGGGGCGTACCTTTGGCATTCGTTACATTTTCAAACGAACTCTTTTGCGTCTTTTTCCATGTCGACCTAATAATAACTGGCTCTGATTATTTTCCGAATTAGCGACTCGGCGCCGGAATGGTTCCCCCAAGTACTTTCATGGATTTCCCTTAAAATGTACTCATTGTCGCCCGATCCCAGACATATCGTGAGTGGGCCGTCAAATGTTCTTCTGAACAAGGTTTCGTCATCGGACAAGCTGAACCGGGCCGCCTCCGTACGCAAGGCCCTCGACTCTTTTGGATCCGAGGAGAGTTTGCCGGAATTGAGATATTCTATGTATTTGTTCCTCCAATCCCATGTTAGACTTGTCGAATTGATCTCAGCGTGTCCTTCCACTACCGACCTCATGAGCTGTACGACCTTTCCAGAATCGACCTCGTCATCTTCGATCGACGATCCCAAGCTGGCCTCCCTGTTTTGATCCCGAGGTATATGTTGTAAGGTCCATTCTTTGAACCGATGCAACGTCACTTGCTATTTGTCTAAGTATCCTTGCATTTGCCCTTCCCTGACCTGGAACGTTCCATTGACTTGATTTACCACAAGAAGGGAGTCGCACTTGGCTTCGATCACTCTGCTCCCAGGCTCTTGGCTAGTTCTAGGCTTGCAATCATGGCTTCATATTCTGCCTCGTCGTTAGTTAGTTTCACAGTCTTAATAGATTGTTGAATTATGTTACCAATTGGCAGCTTCAACATGATGCCATGTCTGGATTCCTTCGCGTTCGAAGCGCCATATGTGAAAAGAGTCCATATTCCAGAAGGAGTTCCTGAGCCAGCTAACAACTCTCTTTCGACCTCGGGTATTAGGGATGGTGTTAAATCGGCCACAAAGTCTGCCAACACCTGAGATTTGATGGCGTTTCGAGGTCGATATTCGATGTCGTATCCACTTATTTCTATGACCCATTTGGCTAATCGACCTGAGAGCTCGGGCTTATGCATCACATTTCTTAATGGGTAAGTTGTTACGACGCATATGGGATGACATTGGAAGTACGGTTTCACTTTCCTAGAAGCGCTTAACAAAGCGAGCGCCAGTTTTTCAAAGTGAGGATAGCTAGTTTCGGCTTCGCCTAAGGTTCTGCTGACATAATAAATCGAAAATTGTGTACCTTGTTCTTCTCGGACTAGGACTCTGCTTACCGCTATCTCTGAGACTGCCGGGTAAAGGTATAATTGCTCGTCCATCTTTGGTGTATGAAGCAACAGCGAGCTCGATAAATATCTTTTGAGATCTTCCAAAGCATGCTGGCATTCCAGAATCCATGAAAAGTTGTTCTTCTTTTTCAATAGAGTGAAGAACCGATAGCTTTTATCGGACGGCCTCGAAATGAATCGCCCTAAAGAGGCTATCCATCCGGTCAACTTTTGTACGACTTTCACATTATCTACGACCATGATGTCCTTGATAGCCTTAATTTTTTCAGGGTTGATCTCGATTCCACGATTCGAGACAATGAATCTGAGGAATTTACTTGAACCCACACCAAACGTGCACTTTTTAGGGTTCAACTTCGTGTTGTACTGCTTGAACACACTGAATGTTTCCTGCAAATGATTTAAATGGTCCTCTGCTCGCAGGGATTTAACTAGCGTGTCGTCAATATAAACCTCCATTGTCTTTCTTAGTTGTTTCTTGAACATTCGTTTTACTAAGCGTTGGTATGTGGCTCCAACATTTTTTAACCCAAATTGAATTACATTGTAACAGTATGTGCCATATTATGAAGGAAGTTTTTTCCTGATCACCTGGGTCCATCCGTATCTGGTTATAGCCGGAGTATGCGTCGAGAAAACTAAGTGTCTCATGGTCGGCGGTAGCATTGATCATGCGATCGATGTTGGGTAAGAGAAAAGAGTCTTTTAGACATGCTTTATTCAAGTCTTTATAATCTACGCACTTTCTTAATTTATTCCCGTTTTTAGGGACTTTCACTACATTTGCCAACCACTCCGGGTATTTAACCTCCTAGATAGACCTTATTTTTAGAAATTTAGTTACCTCATCCTTGACGAACGCATGTTTGATTTTGGACTGAGGCCTCCTTTTTTGTTTGACTGGATGGAACTTCGGATCCAGGCTCAGCTTGTGAGTGGTTATCTCTGACGGTATACCTTTTATATCAAGGTGGGACCAAGTGAAGCAGTCTTTGTTAGTTGTAAGGAATCGAATAAGTTTTGTCCTAAGATCGGAGCTCAACCCCGAGCCCAGGTATACCTTTCATTCGGGCAAGTCTTCTCGTAGTGTGACTTGTTCCAGTTCCTTGACAGTCGATTTGCTGGCATCTTAATTATCGGGGGTGATGAAAGATCTGAAAATTCCATAATCATCATCCTCGACATATACTTGTTTATCCACATTTTTTGAAGATGGTATCTGTGATTGCTATTTTGTCTTGCTCTCGACCCTTTGGTTAGGAACTATTGGTGTTGGTGTCATTTTTTCCACCGCGAACATCTCTTTCGCAGCTAGTTGCTCCCCGTAAATCGTGTTAACTCCATCGAGCGTCGTAAACTTCAACACCTGGTGTGATGTCGAAGGTACCGCCCTCATGTCATGGATCCATGACCTTCCAAATAGAGCATTGTATCTCATGTCCCCTCCAATCTCACAGAACTTTGTTTCTCGAACGGTTCCAGCTGTATTTATTGGCAACGTTATTTCACCCTTGGTGGTGTCACATGCCATATTGAACCCGTTAAGTACTCGGACTGTAGGAACGATCTGGTCTGATAGGCCGAGTTGCTCCACGACCCACGATGGGATTATATTGGCCCAGCTACCTGGGTCGATTAACACACGTTTTACTCTAACTTTATGTATAAGTACAAATATTACCAGTGCATCATTGTGGGGTTGTACAATTCCTTCGGCATCCTCATCGTTAAAATATAAAGTCCCCTCTGTCGTGTAATCCCGAGTGCGCTTTTCCCAAGTGATGGATATTTTGGTACGCTTCAACATCGGACCTTGAGGGGTATCGAATCCACCAATGATCATGTTGATTGTATGTTAAGGTTCTTCTTGGCCTGTCTGTTTATTCCTATTTCCGAAGTGATTTTTTGCTCGGTCGCTCAAGAATTCTCGAAGGTGTCCGTTATTAAGTAACCGGGCTACTTCTTCTCTCAGTTGCCGACAGTCTTCCGTTTTATGACCGTGAGTGCCGTGATATTTGCATATCTGATTAGGATCCCTTTGGGTTGGATCTGATTGCAATGGTCCAGGCCATTTAGTATCTTTGATGCGACCGATAGCAGATATGATAGTGGCAGCACCAACATTAAAATTATACTCCGATAATCGAGGTGCTTCTTTATATCCGATAGGCCTTTTGAAATTGATTTTGGTCATGAGCCCTCGGCTGTTCTGACCTCGGTCATTTCTCCTTTCATGTCTTGGAGAGTTTTGCACAGATATGCCGATTTTTCTATCCCCGTGATATGGCTGATGTTGTTCTCTATTCGATCTTGGTTCATGATAAACTTCCCTTCATATTTTGTCATAAGCTCTAACAGGGTAAATGGATCCCGAAGGGGCTCCGAGCTGATCGTCTTTGACTCTGATTTTTGACTGGTACCGGTTATGTACGTCAGCCCATGTGACGGTAGGTTACTCTATTAAGTTCTGTTTTAGTTGTTGCGAAGCGGCCGAACTTCGAACATTAAGCCCTTGAGTGAAAGCTTGAATAGCCCAATCGTTTGTGACCGGTGGCAGATCCATCCGTTCCATTTGGAACCGGGATACGAATTCTCTAAGCATCTCGTTATCCTTCTGCCTGACTTTGAAAAGGTTCGATTTTCGCGTTTTGACCTTGATGGCACCTGCGTGTGCCTTCACAAAAGAATCTGCAAGCATGGCAAACAAATTAATAGAATTAGGGGGGAGTCGTGATACTATGTCATGGCTCCTTTCGACAGGGTTTTCCCAAATTTTTTCAACAGAACGGATTCGATCTCGTCATCCTCCAGGTCCTTCCCTTTGATAGCGCATGTATATGCGGTTACATGCTCATTTGGGTTGGTCATTCCGTTGTATTTGGGGATTTTTGGCATATGAAATTTTTTGGGTATCGGTTTCTGAGCCGTGCTCGGTGGAAAAGGTTTCTGTACGAACTTTTTGGAATCTAGGCCTTTTAATACTGGGGGTGCTCCTGGGATTTGATCCACCCTGGAGTTGTACATTTCCACCTTCTTGTTATTTGTCTCGATTTTCTTCTCCCCAGATTCTATTCGTTTAGTTAGTTCTTCTAGCATCTTCATAATTCCGGGGTTTGCCCCCGATCCACACTCATTCAGCCCTCCTACAACCGATCCATCCCTATGGGTATTTTCCCGAGAAGGGCTAGGCTCAACCCTGTTCGAGATTTGGCTTCGGCTTTGTATCTGAGCTATCTCTGCCTGTTGGGCTTGCAACATTTCGAAGATCATCCGGAGGCTGATCCCGTCCCTTTCATCATTTTGGGGATTTTGTGTCACCGATCGAGTTCCCCTATGAATGCTATTTGAGGGGCCGATAAGCTGATCTGCATCAAACTACCACTTGTGAATTTGCATTGATTGGAATTTCGTCATCGGGCGCTGTGTTATTATTTTCGCCTTGATGATCGAACTCGTTATCAACGTGTAGAGGTGCCAATTGAGAGTTTGACATTTCCATGTTGCAACCTAGAATCAGAAACACTTCAAAGAGAAAGTGTGAAACAATGTGTGTGACAAAAAATTGTATCAAATATCTTCTATTATCCTTAGCCCCACGGTGGGCGCCAAACCGTTTACCCTAAATTTCGGATAACAATTGAATTTATATGTGGTTTTAAGGATATGTGGCCTGATTTGATACAAATGATGAATAATTTAACGAAAATTAAAATAAAAGGATAAATGGAAAAGAAACGCAAACCACCAGAGGTAGACACTGTTGGCCGTTGGCTGATCCTTCTTGGGCAGAAACTGATTATAATGGAAATTGAAACAAGTTGATGATAAAATGATTCAAGAGAGCAATATATCACTATTTTTTCTTTCTATTGGTGATTCATTTCCAAAGTGTCCTGTAAATGGTTCAACTCTCCCTTTATATAGTGGGGAGATCATACATCTGGTACAACTTTATTCAATGTAAAAAAAAAAATCTCCGCACATGGTAAAAAATTTTCTGATTTGCTAATTGAGCAGTTCTATTGATTGCCGAGATTCCTGTCGTGATGTTCGTCCCATCACGGATTTTTTTGATTTTTCGTCATTTAGGTTTAATGATCTTCCCTTGGACATTTTCAGAGTCAGGCTCGATTTCGGATCATGGGCTCGGTGTTTTGGAGGTCGGACATTCTGGCTTCGTGTTCCGCTTCGATGAAGCTTGGGTTAGATCTTCGACCTTACGCATTCCGAACCCGATCTATTGTGCAATAGTTGAACTCGATGTTAACCAGATAGGGTCGAGCTCGATTTTGACCACATATATGTGGGCTTGACTTCGACCGTATGCAATTAGCCTTATAATCCTATTAGTTTTAGGACATAATACTATGCGCTAGCAATCCTACATGATTACCTTTAGGAATCCTATTAGTATAATTACTTTCGGGCTATCAAATTCATATAAAGTTGAACAAGTAAATCTCTTTGGTCATGTAATCCTATTACTTTTAGGATATACTTCTTAGGAATTTATATTACTAATTTAATTTGAAAACGTATTATAATGTCCTATTACTAATTTAACTTGAGAATGTATTATATTGTCCAAATTCATTTAGAAAAAGGAGAGCCTAAATTATTATAAAGGCATAAATACAATATTAATATAACAAAATAGCCCTAAATTATTAAACGGAAGAACTCGTAAGAAGAGGACATAACTGCAATAACCTATTTTTTGGACTACAATACTTTCTATGCTAATTTTTTATATTTAATATATTAAAATTAATAAAAAAAATTTATTAAATTATTATTAAAAATATTTAGGAAGGTTTAATAAAATCAATTTCATAAGAATCCTCCGTATTGGCAATACATTACCACTCTATAATGTCCAATAATAAGAAAAAATAAGAGTAATATTACTGCATAAAGAGTTGAAATTGAGAAAAAAAAAATACCCACACGATAATATATTTTTATATTATATTTGAACTGTTTTTCAACTCAAATAATATTTTTAATTAATTTTTCGTGTAATATTGAAAAATACCCAATTATTAAACAACAACTAAGAAAATATTTAAGAATATAAATGTGTTAGAAAGATAAAAAAATGGTTGGTAAGATTCAATACCCTAATGATTCTACAAACATAAAGATCTAAAAGTGAAATGTCATATCAATGTTGTACTATTTGAAAATAAAATTTATGGTGGATAAAATTATAATTAAGATTAAATATTCAAAACAATATCTAAATCAACATTGAATAAATTATTTTTTATGTTAAAATCAAATAATTATATTTTTTAATTAATTATTTAGCAAGAGAATCCAATTCAATTATTTCTTAAATTCATCATATGAGTAAAATTCATATTCAAGTTAAAAAAATAATCTTATGATACATAAATTTATTCCATAAAAGGAGTGTTAGAACAAAGTAAAAAGGTTAGTATATTATTAAGAATCAAAATGCTGTACAAGTGTCTGAGGAAGCATAATAAAAGCTAAATCCTAAACAAGAACAAGCTTTCAATACTATATTATAAAGAGTCGACTCTGCTATAACGGGATGATTCTTTGTAGATACCTCCAGCGGAATCGAAATAATACTATCATGTCATGCATTATTTACAAATATCATATCAGGAGACATGTCACTGTTAGCAATAATAGCAAGTGGTGTACCAACAACGATTTTATTGTGAGGCCACCCAGTTTAGATTTGATATACCTCTTCAAATAACTTAAATAACCATCAAAAAATTTATCCATGCAGAGCAATGGTACTAAATTTATAAGGAAAGCAAAATCGATAATATGGGATGAAGCACTTATGGCTAAGTGTCAATCGATCGAATAATTGCCCAGAGTTCTAGAGATATATTAGACGTTAATGAACTGTTTGGTGGAAAATTAATGGTTGGGATGTGATCTATGTCAAGTACTACCAGTAGTTCCAAAATCAACAAAAGAAGAGACTGTAAAAGCTAGCTTGCCAAAGTTATATTTCTGACCTCAAATGAAAAAGATTCAACTAACAAGAAATATAAAGTAAGAACAAATCCAGTATTCAGTGTCGTCTTGCTTCGGGTCAGAATTGAAGAAGAGCATCCAATACAAAGATGTTTTGGTTCTTCCTGAACACTTGGTTATCAATCCCAATGGTAATAGTGCTGCATTAATTAGAGAAATATTTCTATCATTAGATTAAAACGCGATTTATACAAATTGCATGCTAGAATTAAAAAGATATCTTAGCTAGCAGAAATGAATATGTTCATCAACTAAATAAAAGGTTGATTACAAAATTTTATAGTAAAAAAAATATTTTTTTTAATTTTGAGTCAGCAGAAAGTGATACCAATAATTACTACCAAGAAGCATACTTAAATACTTTAATACCAAATGACCTTCTACCATATATGTTTGTTGCCAAGTTTACTATTTCTTACATATGTTGGTGTCACCGTTTGTATAATTGTCACGACCCGAATCCCAAACCCGGTCGTGATGGCGCCTCTCGTGAAGACAAGGCCAGCCAATTCGAACCATAACTCATTTTAAGCAATAAATTTAACAAGAGAACAACACAACACAGTTTAATAACAGTCATTTTCGGAAAAAAAGAACAGAGTAAACCATCCCAACAACAGCCCGAAATCGGGGTGTCACAAAGTCATGAGCAACTAATGAAATCCTAAAAACGAGATTACAATTACAATATCTCTGACACAATTGTTTGAAGAAAGTGGAAATACCAATATAAAGAGATATGGGGCTGCGGACGCCAACAGCTACCTTGTAGTCTCTGAGTCACCACTCTGACAATCGTAGTCAATGCCTCGGAGCGGAATCAATAACGCCTGAATCTGCACACATGGTGCAGGGAATAATGTGAGTACTTCCAACTCAGTGAGTTGCACATATAAATATTGACTGAAAGTAAGGAAACACGTAAAGCACAAGGCAATGCATAATGAAGCAGTAAATCATTATTTGAAAACATTAAATCAGTAAGAAATCATCTAAAAATCTTCCCAGCTCTGGTTACCAGTTGCCATTGTTACCAACTGTAACCTACAGTTGTCATTGTTACCAACTGTAATATTCCTGGGCTCAGTATCAATCTCACAGCTCTAGTTACCAGTTGTCATTGTTACCAACTGGAACCTACAGTTGTCATTATTACCAACTGTAATATCTCTGGTTACCAGTTGTCATTGTCACCAACTGTAACCTACAGTAGTCATTGTTACCAACTGTAATATCTCTGGTTACCAGTTTTCATTGTTACCAATTGTAACTTACAGTTTTCATTGTTACCAACTGTAATATCTCTGGGTACCCTGTGCTCACTGGGGGTGTACAGACTCCGGGAGGGGCCCCTTACGGCCCAAGCGCTATATCAAGCCACCTCGTGGCATACATCTAGGCCCTCGGCCTCATATCAATCAAGCCACCTCGTGGCGTATATACAGTATTTCAGGCCCTCGGCCTTGTATCACTCAGTAAAACCTCACACCTGGCCCTCGGCCGCACTCAGTTAGAAAATCATCACAAGCCCCTCGGGCATAGTAAAACAGTAGTTCTCAGCCCAAACATCATTTCAAATATTGTGTAAATCTCAAAACTGAGTAAAAAGTGGCTGAGCTGTACAACAATGGAAACAACATGATTGAGTTCAAGTAATAAGTACAAATAGTGAGCAAATAGTGATAAAAGTCCCCCGAGGGTTCAAACAATTGGCACGAAGCCCAAATATGGCAATCAGCCCAAAACATGATGATATCAAATAGGTTTCAATCAAATATGTAGTAAAAATCGACAATCGGGACGGACCAAGTCACAGTCCCAGTAGGAAACGACCCCACGCTCATCATCGAGCGTGTGCCTCACTTCAATATAGCACTACGATGTGCAAATCCGGGGTTTCGAACCCTCAAGACATCATTTATAATCACTACTCACCTCGAACCGGCTAAATTCCTAGCCCACGACGCCTTTGCCTTTCGAATTGACCTCCACATGCATCGAATCTATCCAAATTCAGAACAATTACATCACAATATGTTGAGGGAACAAAGCCCACGCGAAAACAATCAATAAATACTAAGAAATCCCAAAATTAGCAAAACCCGAGCCCCGGGATCACTTCTCGAAATTCAGTAATTTTTCACCTCAACGGGTTCCTTATCTTCCCACGAGTTAAACCATACAAGATTTATCGAATTCCGACATCGGTTCGACATCCAAGTCTTAAAGTCTAACTCAAGGGTTTTCCACAATTTTCTCCAACTTAAATCACCAATTACATACTAGAATGGCAATAGGTTTGGGTAATTTGACCAAGATTGAGTTAAGAACACTTACCCCAATGTTTCTCTCGAAAATCTTCCAAAATCCTTCAAGATTTCGGTTCAATCCGAGTTCCCTAGCTCCAATTATGTTCAAGATGGTCAAAACCCCCTTGTTTAAGAATTAGTTCAAGAAAAGCTGTTTTGAATATAGTTTTGAGGTTTATTTATTGTGATTTTATGGTGTTTCGAGGTGTCTCTCTTTGTGGATAACGAAAATGGGTTTTTCATGTCAAATGGGCACTAATTTCTATTTATAAAGGGGTCAAAAATCGGAACAAATAAAACTTTCAGGTGTTGAAAATGCTATAGCATTTTCGCGAAGCATAATCAACATGCTGTCCACATTTTGGACAGCTTCACATAGCATTTCTGACATTGTAATCTGTTGCACTTTGCTATAGCATTTTCGCGTAGCATAATCAACATGCTGTCCACATTTTGGAAAGCATCACGTAGCATTTTTGACATTTATGCAGATTTTCCTTTCCAGCGATGAAGTAGTCCGTTTAACCACCCAAAACTCACCCGAGCCATTCGGGACCCCATTCGGTTATACCAACAAGTCTTGCAACATATTATGAACTTAGTCGAGGCCTTAAATCACATCAAACAACACTAAATACATGAATCATACCCTAATTCAAGCCTAATGAAACTAACAAATTCCAACTTCTACATTCGATGCTGAAACCTATCAAATCGAGTCCGATTGACCTCAAATTTTGCACACGAGTCATAAATGACATAACGGACCTATGAAGATTTTCAAAACTGAATTCCGACCCCGATATTAAAAGTCAACTCCTCGGTCAAACTTTTCAAAAATCTTCTATTTTCCAACATTCGCCAAAATGCGTCGATTTGTCCTACGGACTTCCAATTTCAAATCCGGCCATATGCCTAAGTCCGAAATCACCGTACGAAGCTATAGCAACTCTCAAAATTCCATTCCGACCCTCGGATCAAAATCTCGCCCAACAACCGAAAATCGCCAAAAGTACTAACTCCACCAATTCAAGCCTAATTCTACACCGGACCTCCAAAACCAATTCCGATCACACTACTAAGTCATAAATCATCTCCCGAAACTAATCGAATCGTCGGAATTCACATCCGAGCCCTCTAACTCCTAAGTCAACATCTGGTTGACTTTTTCAACTTAAATCTTCTTAAAAGAGACTAAGTGTCTCATTTCTTACCAAACCTAGTCCAAATGCAAACTACTCAACTCGATCACATAAAACACGGATAACGAAGCATAATGAAGCAAAAATGAGGGAAACAGAGCGGTAACTCACGAGACGACTAGCCGGGTCGTCACATTCTCCCCCACTTAAAAGAACGTTCGTCCTCGAACGTGCCAAGAATTATTCCGAGGACATTAAATTTCTAAGTGTATTATTACACGCACTCGCGGGTGATTCCACGTCACCTTAAATTTAACATGGATCCGACAACACCATCTCAATTGAAGATTATTTCTTTTATCCACATTTATAAACTTCAAAGCCAAATTTCTCAAGGCCCAATTAATTCAACACGACATGTTAGTCTCAACCGACTGTAGCAACTCGTGCTTACGTGCCCATCATATGTATGCCCATAACGACGTCTCTGGTTATAATAGCTGTTCATAATTATTTCCAGCATCGTCAATTAACCTCATATTAACCAAAACCTTGTTTCAAATTTTCACAACTCCGACAGCAGTTCACGAGGCATGAAGACCTTATAATTATTTACTCGAATTAATGAGTCACATTTAATGCCACCTGAACACTCCCCTTGTAGGCTAAAACTCAATAATTACAGCACGAATATGGCAAAATACGCACAAAAACACATAGAAGAATATTCAGATAAGCCTAACAGGCATGGCTCCCTATCAATACTATAGTACAAACTTAATTCCACACAGGGAGAATTTAAAACACATAATTTTTCATCACAAGGATCTCGTCCTTATATAACTTCCACCACGGCTCATAGCCCAGTTTAAGCTCTTCACATCATATTAAAAATGCGAGGATCTCGTCCTCAACTCTGAATCACAAGTAATATGCACTCGTGCCAACCGAAATCTATCCATTTCTCCTTTAAAAATAATTTCCTTTACTCGAAATCACGGCACATAATGAACTCCCATACCGGTAGGGCATATAATTCATAAAGCTTTAATCAATTATCCCGAAATTACATGAAAACCCACTGTAGTGAGTAACAGAAAGTCACTCTTGGACTCATAGCCCTCAATAGTGTACAAAACAAAAATGATAGACACGGCTAAGACCATCAAAATCTCCCAATAGAGATAAACACAGTAGTAGAGTGCAAATTCACAAACTCACCATATGAGTCGATTGCCCATAATCACCTCCTCCGACCACAATAGCTGAAATTTCAGGAATCTGGTGCCCACAACACATCGCATGACGCATATAACTCCTGTTCCAAATCTCGCAATACTGTCACGACGAAAGAGACGTGTAGAAACTCATAGCCACCTACCGACTCAGTAATTCATAGAGTCTCTCTTCCTGTCAAGTACCATTACCTCATTCTGAACCGAATAACGATATTTCCTTTTAATGTGCCTTATATAAATCTGATTGCATAGATTTCAGCTCCATTAATCTCGTCTCACTCGGTGCAAGCTGCTCACGCAATAAGCCGCCTCAAACACCGACTCAGCTCTCATATGGCGCCATCAATGCGCCGACAAGCTACAATTTGAACAAGACACATAAAGAGGAACAACTCTGGAAAAGAATTATCCAGCCCGCGTAACGAATAAAACGGTCGAACAGATGTTACGAACCCTTCTCAGAGGGTGAGAAACAAAATACGCAGGAATAGATATATGGGACCATACTCAACATAACACTGTTGTGGCATACAACCCGATCCACACATGATACCGTTGCACCGTAACCCGATCCAACTTCTTTCAAATTACTCTTGACCTGACTTAGAAATATAATAGCTCCATTCACAACATAACGAACTCAATTGGCACTCACCTCGAGTGACCCGAATCGCGAGACATACTCACGAACCATCTCATACCCTCCTTATGTGATCAATATTATATCAGACTGGTACACCCATTCTGCAAGACCTTCTACGAATCCGAAGCTATTTCTTCCTTTCCTCCAATACTGCACCGTATACCTGATGGTAACATAGAATATTCCAAGTTTCGTTCGCAATCCACTGTGAAGACTCGATCCTTAACCACACATCGGACCCGAAATCTTTAGGCACCGCACTTTAATTCTTGAATCCACTAGGATCGCTATCGAGAGTCAGTCACTCTGACCTAGTCTCGAAGATAACCAAATCCAACGCCCTACTAGCATATGACAACCTCTCGAAGAAGCAACCGACTGCGCTCCTTTCCATGTACATCACGTCCACAAACATAAGCTTCGAGTCTCTCCAAAAAACCTGAACATGCATTGATAACGCCGAAAATAGCACACGCCCATCTAGCTCTTTGCTGAATCACCCCTAATACTCCCTTTTTCTTAGTCATAAATACTCCGCCAACGTACCGATAACCAGAAACCGCACAAGCAGACAACCGCGTGATCCAATTGTAAACGGTGGGGCTCCCCCCACTTAGCTCTAAGACACCATCATATAATGTAGAGCCCACGATGATTCCTCCTTCTCAATTACCATGATCTCACATCATTAACCCGACAGACTTCTCGAAGTCTTTGTTAAGCTGTTCATGAACATCCTGGATCACAAGTCATAGTCACACACTCGACCTCTTACTGGGTAGCAAGTAATATACCTCGCAGAAGCTTCATCAACATCACGCCACCGCTAACCTGCTCACAGGAGATAACCCACCTGTGGAATTCCTTACCGACATCTTCTAACGACGCTGCACTGGGTACGACTACCCCGTAATCAGGAAACTCTCCTGAGCTCATGCTCGCCCCCCAGTTGTATAAGTCTGCTCCTTCCCTATTGACATCAACTGAATGTTCAACAATACTTTATGAATCTCAAATCATATTGCACCTTAAACGATAATCAGATCTTCACACCCCAATTCATTTCAGACAAACTCCTTTCTGCCATATTCGATCTTTCTTTGTACGACAACCATCACTCAAAATAAAATACGTAGGCTAAATCACCTTCCATCATGACTCCCAAAACCGTTCTACACTTTCTCAAGGCATGCGGCTATCCTACCACAAAATCCATATGCTAATCTGTCACTCTTATTTTGGTTAAACCATCTCCTTTAAGCAACATTTCAATCTCTGCTTCTCATACTTGGCCTGCTAGTACTTCAACCACCACGAAACACTTCTTGCCATGTCGTTCCTCATACTTCGCTACTCACGTGTTGCATCAAATCGAAATCCATCTCTGTAGCACCCGAACCAATAAAAAGTTACCGACTCTAAGCCTCTTCGAAGATCATCTTTCTTGAGCCATCCACATTAGAAATACTAATTCGATTTTTTTTGAATCGCTGCACACAGCTATCCCCGGCAACCACTCCTCAGGCACCATTTCACAGCACCATGCCCCGAAGGCAAAAATCCAAGAAGACCGTAACACCGACGAACCATAATGCGTTCAAACAAGGACGAAGACGCCGCATCACATTGATAACAAGCGCTTCGCACCGCATAAGATTGAGTAGGAAGGAAATAAAGGCATAAGCCTCAATAGAATCAAACCGCATGACAAGGATATCAAGAATATGAAGTTTTCCTAAAAAGGTTTCGCAGCCTCTCGAAGATAAGTACAGACGTCTCCTTACCGATCCGCAAGACTTCTAACCCGCTCATGACTCGTGAGACCTATGTAACCTAGGCTCTGATACCAAGCTGTCATGACCCGAATCCCAAACCCGGTCGTGATGGCGCCTCTCGTGAAGACAAGGCCAGCCAATTCGAACAATAACTCATTTTAAGGAATAAATTTAACAAGAGAACAACACAACACAGTTTAATAGCAGTCATTTGCGGAAAAAAAGAACATAGTGAATCATCCCAACAACAGCCCGAAACCGGGGTGTCACAAAGTCATGAACAACTAATGAAATCCTAATAACAAGATTACTTTTACAATATATCTGGTACAATTGTTTGAAGAAAGTGAAAATAACAATATAAAGAGATACGGGGCTGCGGACGCCAACAGCTACCTCGTAGTCACTGAGTCACCGCTCTGACAATCGTAGTCAATGCCTCGGAGCGGAATCAATAAGACTGAATCTGCACACATGGTGCAGGGAGTAATGTGAGTACTTTCAACTAAGTGAGTAACAATTATAAATAATGACTGAAAGTAAGAAAACACACAAGGCATAAAACAATCCACAACGAAACAGTAAACATGCAAACATATCAAGTAAAATAACATGAAGCAAAAGAAAACAGCATGACTAGCCACGTCATGTCTCGTGGCGGCGTGCCACCCGTTCCCATGGGTACCCGCGCTCACTGGGGGTGTACAGACTCCGGGAGGGGCCCCTTACGGTCCAAGCGCAATATCTCGTGGCGGCATGCCACCCGATCCATTCACATCAAATCTCGTGGCGGCGTGCCACCCGATCCCCTTTACACCATTTAAAATGTCATTTAAATCTCAGGCCCTCAGCCTCATATCACTCAATAAAACCTCACATTTGGCCCTCGGCCGCACTCAGTCAGAAAAATCATCTCAAGCCCCTCGGGCATAGTAAAACAGTAGTTCTCAGCCCAAACATCATTTCAAATATTGTGTAAATCTCAAAACTGAGTAAAAAGTGGCTGAGTTGTACAACAGTGGAAACAACATGACTGAGTTCAAGTAATAAGTACAAATAGTGAGCAAATAGTGATAAAAATCCCCGAAGGGTTCAAACAATTAGCACGAAGCCCAAATATGGCAGTCAACCCAAANTACTATTACAATATCTCTGGCACAATTGTTTGAAGAAAGTGGAGATAACAATATAAAGAGATACGGGGCTGCGGACGCCAACAGCTACCTCGTAGTCACTGAGTCACCGCTCTGACAATCGTAGTCAATGCCTCGGAGCGGAATCAATAACGTCTGAATCTGCACACATGGTGCAGGGAGTAATGTGAGTACTTCCAACTTAGTGAGTAGCACATATAAATAATGACTGAAAGTAAGGAAACACGTAAAGCACAAGGCAATAAATAATGAAGCAGTAAATCATTATTTGAAAACAGTAAATCAGTAAGAAATCATTTAAAAATCTTCCCAGCTCTGGTTACCAGTTGCCATTGTTACAAACTGTAACCTACAGTTGTCATTGTTACCAACTGTAATATTCCTGGGCTCAGTATCAATCTCACAGCTCTGGTTACCAGTTGTCATTGTTACCAACTGGAACCTACAGTTGTCATTGTTACCAACTGTAATATCTCTGGTTACCAGTTGTCATTGTCACCAACTGTAACCTACAGTTGTCATTGTTACCAACTGTAATATCTCTGGCTACCAGTTGTCATTGTCACCAACTGTAACCTACAGTTTTCATTGTTACCAACTGTAATATCTCTGGGTACCCTGTGCTCACTGGGGGTGTACAGACCCCGGGAGGGGCCCCTTACGGCCCAAGCGCTATACAAGCGACCTCGTGGCATACATCTAGGCGCTCGGCCTCATATCAATCAAGCCACCTCGTGGCGTATATACAGTATTTCAGGCCCTCGGCCTTGTATCACTCAGTAAAACCTCACACCGGGCCCTCGGCCGCACTCAGTTAGAAAATCATCACAAGCCCCTCGGGCATAGTAAAACAGTAGTTCTCAGCCCAAACATCATTTCAAATATTGTGTAAATCTCAAAACTGAGTAAAAAGTGGCTGAGTTGTACAACAGTGGAAACAACATGACTGAGTTCAAGTAATAAGTACAAATAGTGAGCAAATAGTGATAAAAATCCCCGAAGGGTTCAAACAATTAGCACGAAGCCCAAATATGGCAGTCAACCCAAAACATGATGATATCAAATAGGTTTCAATCAAATATGTAGTAAAAATCATCAAGCGGGACGGACCAAGTCACAGTCCCAGTAGTAAACGACCCCACGCTCATCATCGAGCGTGTGCCTCACTTCAATATATCACTACGATGTGCAACTCCGGGGTTTTGAACCCTCAGGACATCATTTACAATCACTACTCACCTCGAACCGGCTAAATTCCTAGCCCACGACGCCTTTTCCCTTCGAATTGGCCTCCACGTGCGTCGAATCTATCCAGATTCAGAACAATTACGTCACAATATGTTGAGGGAACAAAGCCCACGCGAAAACAATCAATAAATACTAAGAAATCCCAAAATTAGCAAAACCCGAGCCCCGGGCCCACTTCTCGAAATTTAGTAATTTTTCACCTCAATGGGTTCCTTATCTTCCCACGAGTTCAACCATACAAGAATTATCGAATTCCGACATCGGTTCGACCTCCAAGTCTTAAAATCTAACTAAAGGGTTTTCCACAATTTTCTCCAACTTAAATCACCAATTACATACTAGAATGGCAATAGGTTTGGGTAATTTGACCAAGATTGAGTTAAGAACACTTACCCCAATGTTTCTCTCGAAAATCTTCTAAAATCCTTCAAGATTTCGCTTCAATCCGAGTTCCCTAGCTCCAATTATGTTCAAGATGGTCAAAACCCCCTTGTTTAAGAATTAGTTCAAGAAAATCTATTTTGAATATAGTTTTGAGGTTTATTTATTGTGATTTAATGGTGTTTCGAGGTGTCTCTCTTTGTGGATAACGAAAATGGATTTTTCATGGCAAATGGGCACTAATTTCTATTTATAAAGGGGTCAAAAATCGGAACAAATAAAACTTTCAGGTGTTGAAAATGCTATAGCATTTTCGCGAAGCATAATCAACATGCTGTCCACATTTTTGACAGCTTCACGTAGCATTTTTGACATTGTAATCTGTTACACTTTGCTATAGCATTTTCGCGTAGCATAATCAACATGCTGTCCACATTTTGGACAACTAGCGTAGCATAATCAAGATGCTGTCCACATTTTGGACAGTTTCACGTAGCATTTCTGACATTGTAATCTGTTGCACTTTGCTATAGCATTTTCGCGTAGCATAATCAACATGTTGTCCACATTTTGGACAGCATCACGTAGCATTTTTGACGTTTATGCAGATTTTTCTTTCCAACAATGAAATAGTCCGTTTAACCACCGAAAAGTCACCCGATCCATTCGGGACCCAGTTCGGTTATACCAACAAGTCTTGAAATATATTATGAACTTAGTCGAGGCCTTAAATCACATCAAACAACACTAAATACATGAATCATACCCTAATTCAAGCCTAATGAAACTAACAAATTCCAACTTCTACATTCGATGCCGAAACCTATCAAATCGAGTCCGATTGACCTCAAATTTTGCACACGAGTCATAAATGACATAACGGACCTATGAAGATTTTCAAAACTGAACTTCGACCCCGATATTAAAAGTCAACTCCTCGGTCAAACTTTCCAAAAATCTTCTATTTTCCAACATTCGCCAAAATACGTCGATTTGTCCTACGGACTTCCAATTTCAAATCCGGACATACGCCTAAGTCCGAAATCACCATACGAAGCTATAGCAACTCTCAGAATTCCATTCCGACCCTCGGATCAAAATCTCGCCTAACAACCGAAAATCGCCAAAATACTAACTCCACTAATTCAAGCCTAATTCTACACCGGACCTCCAAAACCAATTCCGATCACACTCCTAAGTCATAAATCATCTCCCGAAACTAATCGAATTGTCGGAATTCACATTTGAGCCCTCTAACTCCTAAGTCAACATTGACTTTTCCAACTTAAATCTTCTTAAAAGAGACTAAGTGTCTCATTTCTTACCAAACTCACTCCAAACGCAAACTACTCAACTCGATCACATAAAACACGGATAACGAAGCATAATGAAGCAGAAATGGGAGAAACGGAGCGGTAAATCACGAGACGACTAGCCGGGTCGTCACAATAATAGACTAAGTTAAAATTGATCTTCTATTGTATGTAGGTTGATTTTGAAGAAAAATATGTCCATCATGCTACTGAAAAACTTAAATATGCCGAATAGCTTATGTAACAACACACAGATGGTATATAGAAGTTTTGACAATAGTGTCATACATCTAAAAATTATGATGACGGTCAATGTGATTCTAAGTATATTCTTATCCCTGAATTCAACTTTCGTCTTCCGAAACTAAGGAATATCTTTTTAAAGTTGTGTAAAAATAATTTTTAGTGTGTTTATGTTTTGCAAATATAATAAATACAGCAAAAAGACAAACATCCAAAATATTGGACTATATTTACCGCAATATATTTTCTTGCACGAACAACTGTATGTTTCACTTTCAAAAGAATAATAGTTCTGGTTAAGGCAGAACAACCAAAGCATTAAGAGAAAACATACACAAAAAAATATTGTACACAAAGAAGTGTTCGTTAAGATACCATCACATTAAATATTTTTAAAATATAATATATAAGTATCCAACTAATGTGACAAAATTGATCATTTGTGTAAGCTTTGATGATGTCCTTTTATTTTAAATTCATGTATTATGCTAATGTAGTAATATTTTTTGGCATTTAGACGATTGTTGTATTATTATACATAAGATTTCTTTCATTAATTAAATTTTATTGCTCCTTAATATAAATACATGTTTAAATCATCGCTTGCCATTATTAACGTGCAATACACGTTCATAGATACTAGTAAAAAGAAAAAGGTACTACAAAAGTTAAACACTTTGACGTTGCTTGAGGATGAAAATGAATAAATTTAAATTTTTTAATTTTCAAATGATAAAAGAAGATGTTAAAATTATAAGGGGTAATCAAAGTGTACTATTTTCGTTCTCGAGAAAAAAATGTATAAACAAGTTTAAGATAAAAGTATCATATGCTACTGTAATGACCCGGTCGTTCATTTTCTGTATTTGAGCCCTGTTTCCCGATTTGATGTCCCTGTATGTATATTTATTATTATGTGACTTGCGGGGATGTTTAGTTTGGGTTCAGAAAGGTTTTGGAGTGAATTGAAACACTTAATTCCAAGGTTGGAAGCTTAAGTTATAAGAGTTGACCGAGGTTTGACTTTGTGTAATCGGTCCCGGAATGGTGTTTTGATGGTTCTAATAGGTTCTTATTGCGATTTTGGACTTAGGCATATGTTAGGTTGATTTGGTTCTTATTAGAGAAAGTTGAAAAATTGAAGGTTTAGAAGGTTCATAGGTTTGGTCGAGAGTTGATTTTGAGGCTATCGAGTTCGACTTGTTATTCCCAGAGTTGGAATAGGTTCATAATGTCATTTGGAACTTGTGTACAAAATTTGGGGTCACCCCGAATTAGTTAGATATAGCTCGACATGAGTTTTGAAAGTTGGAAATTCATTAGTTCTTTACGCTTGAATTGAGGTGCAATTTGCAGTTCTGTTGTTACTTTGTATAATTTGAGACCTCCAGTAGGTCCGTATTTATGTTTTGGGACTGGTTGATATGTTTGGAGGGGGTCCTAAGGGGCTCGGGAGTGTTCGGAGGGATTTTAGACCATGGTGAAGTTTGGAATTTGCTGTAGTTGTTGGTGTCTGGTGTGCTTCACGATCGCGGAGAAGGTCTCGTGATCGCGAAGCTTTAATTTGGGCTGAGGCCTTTTTGTTCTTCGCGTTTGCAAAGAGGGCGTCACATTCACAGTGAATTGGAGTAGTTGGTCTTTGCGTTCATGACATTGGCATGGAGTTCGCATAGGAGGATGGAAGGCTGGGGGCAGGCTAGAGCTAAGCCTTCGCATGTGTGAGAGGCTTACCGCATTCGCATAGTTTTGGGCTGCTTGTGCATCACGTTCGCTGGGTGGGGTCCATATTCTTGAAGCGTATTTTTTTGGCAGTGTAATTTTTTGCCTCACGAATGCGAGGCATTGGCCTCATTTGCGAAGGATATCGCTGGGCAGATCGTTAAGTTGTTATTTTTGAGACTTTAAGCTCATTTTTTCATATTTTGAGATTAGAAGCACGGATAGAGGTGATTTTTGAGGCAATTTTTACCCACTTAGACTGGGTAAGTGTTATTGACTCGGATTTTATTATTATTCATGATATTTAATTTTTGGCATTTGATTGGTGGATTTAAGAGAGAAAATATTAGGGGTTTTGGAAAAACTTTTAAAGTAAAAAATGGATATTTGAACCACGATTTGGAGTAGGTTTTGAATGAAACTTGTATATTTGGACTTGTATTCAAATGAGTATTTTGGATTTGTGGTTTTTCTCGGTTTTCAGGAGGCAGGCCCAGGTTGACTTTTTTTGTTGACTTTTTGATATTTGATAATTATTAGAGCTTTATTACTTGGAATCAATTTCTATAGCCGTGTTTGATATTATTTAGTTATTTTTAGTTGGATTGACCCGTTCGAAGGGCAAATCGAGAGGTAAAGGCTTTTTAGAGTATTGATTTGGCTTGTTTAAGGTAAGTATCTTGCCTAATATTGTGTGGGGAAATATCCCTTAGGATTTAGCCTTACGTTTTATTCGTGTTATGTGAAAAGAAATATGTACATGGGGTGACAAGCGTGTACACAGTGTCATGTGAGGTTTATGACCAGATTAGACCTTAGAATATTAATATGCCTAAATATGAGGATTTGCTTCATATGAAACATGCTAAACTACTTTGTGACTATATGAATATGATCGCTACAATTGATTTAGCTGTGGTCATGCTTTATATGTTAAACACACATCCGCATTTTTATTCTTGTCATGTCCTTGTTGTAGCGACTCAACCGGTCGTTTTGAGCATTTGCATTCCGTTCAGCTGTTTGAAGTCTTGAGTAGCTTCATATGATGTATTATGACTTGTGCGAATCGTCGGTTTTGGTTTTCAGGTAATTCGGGATTGATTTGGAAGAATGATGCTCAACTAGGAATCTTTAAGTTGGAAGAGTTGACCAAGTTTGACTTTTGTGTATTTGACCTTGGATCGGTGTTTTGATGGTTCCGTTAGGTTCGTATTGTGAGTTGGGAGTTGGGCGTATGCCCAAATTTGAATTTGGATGTCTCTTTAAGGTTTTGGCACTATTTGGCAAAAGTTGGCAATTTGAAGCTTTGGATGTTCATAAGTTTGACCGGGAGTTGACCTTGATAATATCGGGATCAGATTGTGGTTCCGGGAATTGAAATAGCTTCATCATGTCATTTGGGACTTGTGTGCAAAATTTGAAGTCATTCCAAGTTGATTTGATGAGGTTTGGCATGAGTTTTGGAAATTGAAAGTCCAAAAGTTCTTCAAGTTTGATTTGAGGTTGTCACGACCTCGATTTCCCTTCGTAGGATGTTGTTATGGCACCTAGTCTTTAGGACTAGGTAAGCCTAACACTTACTGAATTAATGATGAAATTTAACCAACAACTATTAAATACAAATTAGAAATTTCTATTACAAGCCAACAATCCCAAAAAACGGTAGTACAAATCATAAGCTCTACTGAGTTTACTAGAAAATCTCTAAGTACAATTATTTTGGAATAGAAATAAACAGTACAAAGTAAAATTTCACAAGGTGACTCTGAGGCCTACAAACGAGACGTCAGGTATACCTTGAGTCTCCACAGCAATGCCCGATCAGCTAGCTAATGATCAACAAGCTCCGAAGTACCTGGATCTGCACAAAAATGTGCAGAAAACGTAGCATGAGTACACCATGGAGGTACCCAGTAAGTATCAAGACTAACCTCGATGGAATATTGACGAGGGACAATCAAGACACCTACTAGACTTAATAACCTGTACAAGTATGAATGTGAAGCTAACAGGGAACAATATCAATATAAAGCTAAGCATGATAACAATAATGAAACAATGATGGTAATATGAAGCTAAAAGCAACAATTAGCAACGATACACAACAGGTAATAACGTCGTGGAGTAAGTTGAATACAGTTTAAGTCCGATGAAACCAATTAAGGAAAAACAAGTAACACTCAATAAGAGCAACCACTTTCACACAAGATTTGTTCAAGGACTTTCCGGAAGTACTTCACCTCATAATCACGTTTCATGGGTCTCAACTCATGAACTCTAATCACTTGGCATCTTGTTCCCACATTACAATTCATAACCGCACGTGTGACTCACGTGCCAAGGGAGTGATAATATCTCATACCCGCACGGACAACTCACGTGCCAACAATAATAATGACCTTGACCGCATAGACAACTCATGTGCTAGAATAATAACTTTCACACAGAAGGCAAGTATACGAGAATATATGTAAATGATCAATAGGCATCAGAGTTCATGTTCTCACACCAATATGAGTGATTAATTATGTGTATGCTTGTGCAAGTGTTCTATCACAATTCGAGTCAACATGTAAGAGCAGAGATAACGAATGACTCATAGGAAACAACACAACAAAACATAAAATGCATAACTCACCCCAGGTAGGCACATCACTACACAAATATCATCAATAACAATGCCCCCTGGCCATCACAAGTCATCACAAATCATCCCTGATATAACCCACCTTGCCTCGCCACGTGCGCAACAATAAAGTAAATGTCCGCCTTGTCTCGCCGCACGGGCATACTAAAATTCTCACCTTGTCTTGCTACATACGCAAACCCACATATATACCCCGCCCTATCACATCACATGTGCAAATATCAATAATACCACGTGTGCCCAAAAAAACATAACAACACAACATATGGTCTTTCACGACATGGGCCCATATGCCACCACTTTTCCTCAAACAATTTCATATCACAACCACGCATAGCTCTCAGCTCAACAACACTGAGTACATTAACAACAACAATGACACGAGAGTACGACAAGTAAATCAACACGAGAACTACAGAACACAAAGAAACGGAAGAACGAGCTCACAATGGAAGAAACCACATGTAATAATGGTTTCAACAAGAATAGCTCAAAAAGGGGAGAGATAATGTGTAACAATGATTCCACTTAAGTACAACTCGACGATAAGAGAGATAATATGAATCAAAGATTCCTAATAAGGATAAGTCTGTCACGACCCAAACCAGAGGGCCATGACGGGCACCTGGGCCTTGTGTGCCGAGTACCAATGTACATTTTATCTAACCTTTCTTATTATCTATAAGGGCCGGCGAGATTAGTATGCATGGCAGACAATAATCCTAATCAACCAAAATTCAAAAAAATGACATAAACATATATAACATGGTCGACAAGGCTGTCATGAAAAACTATACAACAAAAATAAATTTGCCGACAAGGCAATCCCAACTATACATGAGTCGACACCTGTCTATGAGCCTCTACAGGAACATAAGTGATGCAACATGGCCGGAATAGGGCCCCGACATACCCATAATGCCTATAATAAAAATGCATACCAAGACCACGGCAAGTCCGGAGAAGGGATCTCGCCAATAACCGCTGAACTGGGCAGCCTACTGTGGTGGGGGAGCTGCACCTGCCTGTCTATCAGGACCTGCAGCACGACATGCAGCATCCACAATAAAAGGATGTCAGTATGAATAAAGTACTGACTATGTAAGGAAGGGAACCATAAGTACGAATAGTAATGTAAGCAGAGATAGAGAATATACAACCTGTAACATCTGGGTACCTCTGAGGGCTACTGACATGAAATGCATGATACATATGTTTATATATACATAAACTTTTAAAACATACGCCTCTGTGGGCATCATCATCATCATATCATACCTGGCCGTAATAGGCTGAGTAAAAACGTACCCGGCCATCATATGGCTCGGTAGGATCGTACCCGGCCACGTGGAGCTCGGTAAAATCCAACTCATCAGTGGTTGTACAATAGGTTCCGTACCCAGCCGACTATAACGAGGCTCGGTAGAGTAAAATAGATACATATATATAATGCATGCTCGACTCATGAAAATACGTTCTAAGCCTTTTGGAGTGACGTAAGGTTGGTATCCTCTGTACACGTTATTAGAACTAACTCTTCACCATGAACCTTATAAGAATCAGGAAGTACCAACAACATTGATAGTATAAGAACAAGAGAAGCAACATCAACGTCAATCGTTCCATAAGAGGGGAAACAATGCAAGTACTGCTAGCTTCTAAGAGTAGAGTTTCTTTGGAAGCTCGTTCATTACATCATGTACCATCGGAGTCGTGAAAAAGAAGGAAAGGGATAACCTCAAATACCTTGTATATACTGTCCGTATCACAAGCTATGCAACTTCCACAACTCCTTAGTCTACAATAAGAGAAACAATACTATCGTTATCATTTAAGCGTCATAACTATTATGTATCGACCACAACCTATTTTACGATGAAACGGACAGCACCTCCCCTATATATATGACTTCACACAATTCAAAAAAATCACCAAACAGCCAAAACAACATCAATAATAATCATATTGAGCCTCCCAAAACAGTCCACGCACAAGCTAATCACTTCATACATACGATGACCACCGTAGTCGTGTCAAACAACTTGGAAATGTTACGAAGAACTATCAGCCCACAACCCTAAATCTATATGGTGTTTCTCCACACCCTTCTTCCTCCAAAACTCCACAAAATAGTAATAAAACACGCAGCCCAACAGCAACACAAAATAGTCTACAAAACAGTCCGCTACAAGTGATAACTCGAACTCACGGCTTCCGATCACCGTCCCGTGAGTTCTTACATGTATAGAACGAATTACCATGAATTCACAGGAGAAAAAATATATGAAAAAGAGCAGTAAACTTACCTTACTTTTTGGATAACTCAGCCCTTTCCTTGGTTCTTCAAACTCTAGGTTTCACCCCCAATTAGAACTTGAAAGAGAGGGAAAATCGATTAGGGTTTGTGTGGGATTTTTTTGGGGAGGGGTTGCAGGGGTTCAATTTGGTTTTGAAGGTTTGAAATAAGGGTTAAATAACTGAGTTTATATTCGCTTAAAATTTTTCTCTTGGCCGACTTTGGTACTTTTAATTTTGTCCTCTAATTTTGGCAAGTAGGTGATGCACCTACTTGTCACCTACCAATCTGTGCAGGTCTGCAGAAATACAATTATCTCTATACTCCAAGATTGTATTGACATACAGTTTAATGCGTTGGAAACTAGACTCATAGATCTTTAATTTGGTAGGTAGATCACCCCGTAATTCCTTGTAAATTGGGAGAAAAGCTTAGAAACATTTGACCCAATGTTTAAGTAAAATTATGAACCTAAGTTGCAACAACTTTTGTCGACTTTTGTTTCATAACTCGTTTGACTTCAAGACTTATGATACGCTTATTATATGATTCAAATAACTTTAAAAAGACCTCTTGGGTGTATTAAGCACCTCTAGGTTTACCCGAAAATATGAGTTATAACATCCTTGATTTGTTTAACTCCCAATACTTGTTAATCACCCTTGTACACCCTTATATCACTTTAGACCAATAGGATTAACTTCTTATCATCTCAAAGATAATTACTTCTTGGATTTATGTTAAATGACACATGGCATGAACCAACACGTGTGGATATGGGTTGTAACACCCTCCCCCTTAGGAACATTCGTCCTCGAATGTAAGGGTTCATGGGGAGTTTAAATCATCGTGGATTCTGGCCGAGTTTCTCTCATAAATAGAGGACGAACTTGCGAGCAGTTAACTCAACGTATGGCCTTACAAGAGTATGCAAATTTATGGTCATGTATATTATCTGCATATCACCATTTTGTATTAAGGAAGAGTATTCTCAAACTATTGCTTACCTCATAGAGCTGTTCCACCGTCTAATGCATCCCGTGTTCCCTTAGCATCCTCGTTATCTTTATTCTTGAACAGGTAAGGGTATTTAGACTTCATCTCCTCTTCTGCTTCCCATGTCATTTCTTCCATATTCTTGTTCCTCCACAATACTTTGACGGAAGCTACATCTTTTGTTCTCAGCTTGCGGACTTGTCGATCTAATATAGCCACTGGCACTTCTTCATATGATAGATCCTCTGTAACTTGTACATCTTTGATAGGGACGACTCGAGAAGGGTCTCCAATACATTTCCTCAACATAGATACATGGAATACCAGATGGACAAATTCCAATTCGGATGGCAATTCTAACTCATAAGCAACATGTCCAATTCGTCGAAGAATTTTATACGGACCGATATACCTTGGACTCAGCTTACCTTTCTTCCCAAAACGCATAACACCCTTCATTGGTGAGATCCTCAGGAAAACCCAATCACCAACCTCAAACTCCAGATCACGACGTCGGACATCGGAATAAGACTTTTGCCTGCTTTGTGCCGTCCTCAATCGTTCCTGTATCACCTTCACCTTCTCAATGGCTTGGTGAATCAAATCTGGCCCATATAATTCTGTTTCACCGACTTCGAACCATCCAATTGGTGATCTACATCTCCTCCTGTATAGTGCCTTGTATGGGGCCATTTTAATACTGGAATGGTAGCTATTATTGTAAGCGAATTCTATGAGTGGAAGATGGGTCATCCCAATTTCCCTTAAAATCTAGAACACATGTTCGTAGCATATCTTCCAATGTCTGAATGGTACGTTCAGCTTGTCCGTCAGTCTGTGGATTAAATGCAGTGCTGAGATTCACTTGTGTGCCTAAACCCTTCTGAAAAGACCTCAAAAGTTAACCATAAATTGAGCTCCTCAGTCTGATATAATAGATACTGGCACACCATGAAGCCTAACAATCTCCTTGATATACAACTTCGCATAATCTTCAGCCGTGTAAGTTGTTTTAACTGGTAGAAAATGGGCACATTTTGTAAGTCGATCAATTATCACCAAGATGGAGTCAAACTTATGATAAGAGCGAGGCAATCCAATAATGAAGTCCATATTAATCACCTCCCATTTCCAGGTCGGAATCTCTATATTCTGAAGCAATCCACCGGGTTTATGATGTTCTATCTTTACTTGTTGACAATTGGGACACTGGGCTACAAATTCTGCAATAGACTTCTTCATGCTATCCCACCAATACTGCTCTTTGACATCATGATACATCTTTGTCGAGCCGGGATGGATGGAATATCTGGATTGATGAATCTAATTCATAATCTACTCTCCCAACCCTGCCATGTTAGACACACATAATCGGCCCTGGTATCTCAATGCCCCATCTCCTCCAATCTCAAAAGTCGTAATTTTACACTGCTGAATGCTCTCTCTCAATCGTACTAAGATAGGATCTTCATATTGCCGTGCTTTTACCTCGGCTACCAAAGATGATTATGATGTATTATGTATAGTAACACCTCCGTCATCAGTGTCTAATAATCTGATTCTCATATTGGCTAGCTGATGAAGCTTTTTGGTCAACCCCCATCTACCTGCTTCAATGTGTACTAAGCTTCCCATTGACTTACGGCTGAGAGCGTCTGCCACAACATTGGCTTTACCGGGATGATGCAATATCTCGACGTCGTAGTCTTTCAGTAATTAGAGCCACCTACGCTGCCTCAAGTTCAACTCCTTCTGATTGAAGATGTATTGTAAACTCTTGTGATCTGTGTAGATGTCAACATGAACGCCGTATGAGTAGTGCCGCCATATCTTCAAAGCATATATTACTGCAGCCAATTCCAAATCATGGGTTGGATAATTCTTTTCATGCTTCTTCAATTGTTTTGATGCATAAGCAATCACCTTCCCACGCTGCATCAATACGCACCCCAAACCTATACCTGAGGCATCACAATATACCACATAACCTTCTGTTCCTTCGGGAAGAGTGAGCACTGGGGCGGATTTCAATCGATTCTTCAGCTCCTGAAAACTACGTTCACAAGCGTCAGACCATTAGAACTTGGTAGCTTTCTGTGTTAACTTAGTCAATGGTGCTGATATAGAGGAAAACCCTTCTACAAACCTCCTATAATATCCTGCTAGCCCTAGAAAAATGCGGACTTCTGACGGTGTCGTAGGTCTTGGCAAATTTTTCACTGCATCGATCTTTTGAATGTCAACACTAACACCCTCGTCAGATATCACATGGCCAAGGAATGCTACTGAGATTGGCCAGAATTCACATTTGGAGAGCTTAGCATACAACTTACGATCCCGAAGGGTATGTAATACTATCCGCAAGTGGCCTGTATGTTCTATCTCTGAACGAGAATACACCAGAATGTCATCAATGAATACAATCATGAACACATCGAGATAGGGCCTGAATACACTATTCATGAGATCCATAAAAGCTGCTGGGGCATTTGTTAGCCCAAATGACATTACCAAGAACTCAAAATGCCCATATCTTGTCCGGAAGGCTGTTTTTGGAATATCCTTCTCCTTGACCCTCACCTGATGATACCCCGAATGTAAGTCAATCTTGGAAAAATACTTGGCACCCTTGAGTTTGTCAAACAGGTCATCAATCCTTGGAAGTGGATATTTGTTCTTTATAGTAAACTTATTCAACTGTCGATAATCGAAACACATCCTTAACGACCTGTCTTTCTTCCGCACAAACAAGACTGGCGCACCCCAAGGTGAAGTGCTAGGCCTAATGAAGCCCTTATCCAGCAAGTCCTTCAACTGCGCCTTCAAATATCGCAACTCTACCGGGGCCATCCTGTACGGAGGGATAGAGATCGGTTGAGTGTCAGGCAACACATCAATGCTAAACTCTATCTCCTTTTCAGGAGGAAGACAGGAGTTCATCTGGGAAAACATCTGGAAATTTATTGACCACGGGGATTGATTGTATAGTAGGCGGCTTCGCCTCCGCATCCCTAACGCGAACGAGATGATAAATGTAACGCTTTGCGATCATTTTCCTTGCCTTAAGATAGGAAATAAACATACCTTTTGGCATAGCAATGTTCCCATTCCATTCGATGACGGGTTCAGCAGGAAACTGAAATCTAACGATCTTCGTACGGCAATCAACATTTGCATAGCATGAGGCCAACAGTCCATTCCCATTATCACATCAAAATCAACCATTTCTAACTCAATTAAATTCACGGAGGTTTGACGACTACAAATCATCACTGTACAACCTCTATATACCCTTCTAACAATCACTGATTCTCCTATCGGAGTAGCTACCACAAGTGGTTTACTTATTAATTCAGGTTTGACGCCAAACTTATTAGCCACAAAGGGTGTAACATATGATAATGTAGATCCCGGATCAATCAATGCATATACATCATAAGAAAACACAGACAATATACCTGTAACAATATTCGGGGATGACTCGAGATCCTGTCGACCTACTAGAGCATATGTTCGATTTTGAGTACCACTCAGACTCGGCACTGCACTTCTACCTCTACCACGACCTGTCGACTGCTGAAAACCCCGTGCTGGAGGTCGAACTGATGAGGAAGAACCAGCCAGAGATCCAGTCTGCTGAGCTATACCACCACCTTCTCTGTTAGGACAATCCCGCCTCATATGGCCAGGCTGTCCGCAAGAATAGCATGCATTGGAACCTCGACGGCATAGTCCAAAGTGGGCCTTGCCGCACTGATCACAATGAGGTGTTAGGGGTCTCGTCTGACTAGTATCCTTATGATATTGTGAGCCTGATGCCCGCGAACTCTGACCTGGACCATAATAGGTAAATTAATCATACTGAGGCCTCTGAAAGTGTGAAGGAGCACTAGCTACAAGTGGCGCCAAACTCCTCAAATACTAGGGCCTGACACTACCTCTGAAGTCACCAGAATACCCCGCAAATCTCGCCCTCTTATGCTGGCCCCTATCCTGCTCCCTGTCTGCTCTTTACTGGCGCTTACGATCCTCTAGTGTATGGGCATAAGCTTGAATATGGGAAATATCCATGCCCTCTATCAAGGAGGCTGTCGTGCACTCACTTATCAGATGTGGTCCCAACCCGTTCACGAACAAATGAACCCTATCACTCATCTCGGCCACCATATGGGGAGCATACCTTGCTAAAAGATCAAACTACATAACTCTCGCACACTCATATTACCTTGTCTAAGGTTCAAGAACTTATCAGCTCTAGCTCGTCGTATCTCAACTGGCAAGTAGTGACGAAGAAAGGCCTCAAAAAATTCCTTCCACACAGGTGGAGGAGCGTACAGACCCCTGGATCTTTCCCAACTATCATACTAGAAAACTGCTAAATCCCGTAACCGATAAGAAGCCAACTCTACTGCCTCCGTATCACTAGCATGCATAACCCGTAGTGTACGATGAACCTGATCAATAAAATTCTGTGGGTCCTCCTTGGGGTCTAACCCGATAAACACTAGAGGATCCAGATTAATAGAATCACGAACTCTCGCACTAACCGGTTTATCAGCAGCACCGGTATTCTGCCTATGAGCCTGAGTAGCTACCAAGCTAGTCAACAACTGTAACACACTTCGCATATCCTGGTCGGTAGTACCAGATGGAGGAACTGGAGATGTTGGGAGCCTTCTTATCTCCTTTGGAGGAGAAGGAGTAAATGAGGTATGAGACTGCATCTCACTCTGAGGCTCACTATGGCCTGCTCTGGCGGGAGGCACCTGACTGGTACCCTCTCTTGCAGCCATATCAAGGCGTCCACTAATCACTTGCTTCCTAGTCGTGGGCATCGCTGAAAACAACATGGTTAATATTAAAGCCGAATACTTATGACTCAGCTCTCCGCACGATCTAGATTCAGGAAAAAGGTAACAACCCTAAATGTCATGCAGCCTCCTGATTATAAATGTGGCGGGCTACACATCCATAATCAAGACTCTACTAGACACGGCTCATAGACAATCCCTAGGACAGACTGGCTCTGATACCAAGTTTGGCACGACCCAAACCGGAGGGCCATGACGGGCACCCAGGCCTTACGTGCCGAGTATCAACGTACATTTTATCTAACCTTTCTTATTATCTATAAGGGCCGACGAGATTAGTATAAATGGCAAACAATAATCCTAATCAACCAAAATTCCAAAAAATGACATAAACATATATAACATGGCCGACAAGGCCGTCATGAAAAACTATACAACAAAAATAAATTTGCCGACAAGACAATCCCAACTATACATGAGTCGACGCCTATCTATGAGCCACTACAGGAACATAAGTGATGCAACATGGCCGGAACAGGGCCCCAACATACCCATAATGCCTATGACAAAAATGCATACCAGGACCACGGCAAGTCCGGAGAAGGGATCTCGCCAATAACCACTGAACTGGGAAGCCTACTGTGGTGGGGGAGCTGCACCTGCCTGTCTATCAGGACCTACAGCACGACATGCAGTGTCCACAATAAAAGGATGTCAGTACGAATAAAGTACTGAGTATGTAAGGCAGGAAACCATAAGTACGAACAGTAATGTAAGCAGAGATTGAGAATATATAACCTGTAACATCTGGGTACCTCTGAGGGCTACTGACATGAAATGCATGATATTTATGTATATATATATATAAACTTTTAAAACATACGCCTCTGTGGGCATCATCATCATCATATCATACCTAGCTGTAATAGGCTGAGTAAAAATGTACCCGGCCATCATATGGCTCGGAAGGATCGTACCCGGCCGCGTGGAGCTCGGTAAAATCCAACTGATTAGTGGTTGCACAATAGGTGCCGTACCCGGCCGACTATAGCGCGGGTCGGTAGAGTAAAATAGATACATATATATAATGCATGCTCGACTCATGAAAATACGTTCTAAGCCTTTTGGGGTGACGTAAGGTTGGTATCCTCTGTACACATTATTAGGACTAACTCTTCACCATGAACCTTATAAGAATCAGGAAGTACCAACAACATTGATAGAATAAGAACAATAGAAGCAACATCAACGTCAATCATTCCATAAGAGGGGAAACAATGCAAGTACTGCTAGCTTCTAAGAGTAGAGTTTCTTTGGAAGCTCGTTCATTACATCATGTACCATCGGAGTCGTGAAAAAGAAGGAAAGGGATAGCCTCAAATACCTTGTATATACTGACCCAATCCCAAGCTATGCAACTGTCACAACTCCTTAGTCTACAATAAGAGAAACGATACTATCGTTATCATTTAAGCGTCATAACTATTATGTAACGACCACAACCTATTTTACGATGAAACAAACAGCACCTCCCCTATATATATGACTTCAGACAATTCAAAACAATAACCAAACAGCCCAAACAACATCAATAATAATCATATTGAGCCTCCCAAAACAGTCCACGCACAAGCTAATCACTTCATACATACGATGGCCACCGTAGTCGTGTCAAACGACCCTGAAATGTTACGAAGAACTATCAGCCCACAACCCTAAATCTATATGGTGTTTCTCCACACCCTTCTTCCTCAAAAACTCCACAAAACATTAGTAAAACACGCAGCCCAACAGCAACACAAAACAGTCCACAAAACAGTCCGCTACAAGTGAATAACTCGAACTCACGGCTTCCGATCACCGTCCCGTGAGTTCTTACATGTATAGAACGAATTACCAGGAATTCACAGGAGAAAAAATGTATGAAAGAGAGCAGTAAACTTACCTTACTTGTTGGATAACTCATCTCTTTCCTTGGTTCTTCAAACTCTAGGTTTCACCCCCAATTAGAACTTGAAAGAGAGGGAAAATCGATTAGGGTTTGTGTGGGATTTTTTTGGGGAGGGGTTGCAGGGGTTCAATTTGATTTCTGAAATAAGGGTGAAATAACTGAGTTTATAATCCCTTAAAATTTCTCTCTTGGCCGACTTTGGGACTTTTAATTTTGTCCTCTAATTTTGGCGAGTAGGTGATGCACCTACTTGTCACCTACCAATCTGCGCAGGTCTGCGGAAATACAATTATCTCTATACTTCGAGATCGTATTGACAAACGGTTTAATACGTTGGAAACTAGAACCATAGATCTTTAATCAGGTAGGTATATCACCCCGTAATTCCTTGTAAATTTGGAGAAAAGCTTAGAAATATTTGACCTAATGTTTAAGTAAAATTATGACCCTAAGTTGTGACAACTTTTGTCGACTTTTGTTTCATAACTCGTTTGACTTCAAGACTTATGATACGGATATTATATGATTCAAATACCTTAAAAAAGACCTCTTGAGTGTATTAATCACCTCTAAGTTTACCCGAAAATATGAGTTACAACATCCTTGATTCGTTTAACTCCTAATACTTGTTAATTACCCTTGTACACCCTTATATCACTTAAGACCAATAGGATTAAATTCTTATCATCTCAAAGATAATAACTTCTTGGATTTATGTTAAATAACATATGGCATGAACCAACACGTGTGGATATGGGTTGTAACAAAGTCAATAATGAAAGGGATAACAAAACTTCAGTTAAGGTTAAGCAATTACGGAAGAGATAATATTTACTTCACTTATGGTTAAGAATTTATGAAAAAGACATCAATAACTTCAATTAAGGATAAGCAATTACAGAAAAAGACATCAATAGCTTCAATTAAGGATAAGCAATTACGGAAAAGACATCAACAACTTCAATTAAGGATAAGCAATTACGGAAAAGACATCAATAACTTCAATTAAGGTTAATGAGATTTTATTGGAAGGGTAGAACATGAATTGATCAACTCCAAGTAAGACATGTAAGAATGAGTTTCGTAAGTGGAGGATTTAACATGATAAGACAATTTCACTTTTAATGGACATTAGAACCTAAGAGTCTAAAACGGTCAAATTCTCACAAATAAGCTTGAGTATGTACTCTTCACCTCGTGTACACGGCCTTCACATGACACAATTAGCACAAATGGCTCAAATCCTAAGGGGTAGTTCCCTCACACAAAAGTTAAACAAGATACTTACCTCAAAGAAGTTAGATGGATACTCTAAATGACCTTCCCCTGTGAAACAACCTCCAGACAGCTCAAATCTAGCCAAAATAATTTCATATCATAAATAAAACTCATAGGAAAAGATTCTGGATAATAAAGCTTTGATATTTAATTAAAATTAAAAAGTCAAGCCAAAAAGACAACTCCGAGCTCGCACCTCGGAACCCGATAAAATTCACAAAATCCGAACACCCATTTCGATACGAGTTCAACCATACAAAAATTATCCGATTCCGATATCAATTCATCATCCAAATCACCATTTTACATTTTTGAAAGTTTTCACAAAATTCCCCTTTTTCGCTAACTCAAACCACTAATTTAATGATAAAAACAAACATAAAATCATGAAATAAAATCAAATCCGGGTAAAGATCACTTACCCCAAACAACCACGTGAAGAACTCCTCAAAATATGCCCAAATCCGAAGCCTACAATTCAAAATATGATAAAAATGGCGAACCCTCGAATTATATGCTTCTACCCAGCCCTCTTCGCATTTGCGTACAAAAATGCCGTGTCTGCAGCCTTGCTTTTGCGAGAAAATCACCGCACCTGCGGCCTTCACTTCAGAGCCCAGAACTCGCACCTGCAACCCAATAACCGCATCTGCGATTGCGCAGAAGTGTGACAAACACCGTAGTAGCGGATTACCACCTAGAACACCTATCGCGCATCTGCGATCACCTTCCACAGATGCGATCTCGCACCCGCGCTCCTCTTTCCGCAAAAGAAACACAACAGGGCCTGCACCAATGTTGTGGAAGCGACCAAGAATCACACAGAAGCGGCAACGCACCTGCGCTCCAAAATTGTGCAAGTGCGACGCACCAGAACCAGACCTACCCTCATGACCAAAAATGATCTGAAACTCGTCCGAAACTCTCTTGAGCCACTCAGGACCACATCCAAATATACCAACGAGTCATATAACATAATGCGGACCTGCTCGAGGTCTCAAATCACATTAAACAACATCAAAACTATGAATTGTACCGCAAATCGAACTTAGTGAATTTATGAACCTTCCACTTCTACAACTCACGCCGAATCATATCAAAACAACCCGGAATAACCTCAAATGCATGTAAGTCCCAAATGACGTAACAGAGCTAATACAACTCTCGAAACCTCAATCCGATCCCGATATCAACAAGTCAACTCCCAGTAAACCTCTCAACCATCCAAAACTTTAACTTTTCCAATTTTCAAAAAATTGCATCATACGGGCCTCCAAATCCAAATCTGAACACTTGCCTAAGTCCAAAATCACCATACAAAGCTGTTGGAATCATCAAACCACCATTCCAAAGTCGTCTACACAAAATTCAAACTCTGATCAACTCTTACCGCGTAAGCTTTTAGAACAAGAATCATCCTTCTAAAGCAATCCCGAAACATCCAAAAATCAAACTCGACCACACACGCAAGCCATAATACAAAATACAGAGCTACTCGCGACCTTAAGCCACCGAAGGGGACACAAATTTTCAAAATAATTGGTCGGGTCGTTACAGAGATGGGATTCGCTGTTTCGATGTTGTTATGTGTAATTTGAGGCATCAAGTAGGTATGTGTTATGTTTTGGGGCTTGTTGGTATGTTCGGACGGGGTATCAATGAGTCCGGGTGTGTTTATGATTTATTCGAATCATTTTGGATTAGATTGGAATTGCTGGGATTTTTGGTTACTTGGTGTGACCACATTCCGTAGGTGCGAAGCTGCAAATGCGGTCATGCGGGCGCAGAAGTAAAGCAAGGCCGTACGATAAAAGACCACAGAAGCGAAAAGCTGGGCACATCTGCGGTGGCACTGATGCGGTGACTTGGAGCGTAGGAGTAAAAACAGCGCAGAAGCGAGGTTTAGTCTCGCACCTGTGATTGTGCAGAAGCGGACCAGTGCCCACAGGTGTGAGAGGTCAGCTAGTTAGTAGAGTCCATAGAAGCGGAATTTGGGTGTCGCAGAAGTGACGCCACAAAAGCGGCTATTGTTTCGCAAATGGGAAAAGTGTTGGGCAGAAGTTATAAATTTGAGGTTTTGCTCATTTTATCATATTTTGACTTGGGGAGCTCGGATTTTGACGATTTTGGAGGCGATTTTCACCACATGGATTGGGGTAAGTGTTTTTTATTCGGTTTTGATTACATTTCATGAATCTATCTTCGATTTTGGCATTTGGAGTATGAATTTTAAAGAGAAATTGGGAGTTTTGGTTTAAACTTTCCTGAAGTGAATTTTTGAGTTTTGGGCATCGATTTAGAGTTGGATTTGAGTGGAATTAGTATGGTTGGTGTCATGACCCAAAAATCCAACTAGTCGTGATGACACCTAATTCAATCCATTAGGTAAGCCAACAACAGTAAGCCTAATCAAAAGATAATGATAAGAGTCAAAAAGTGAAATAACTGAATTTTATACATTTTCTCCAAGAACTGGCAGTACAAGTCATGCGCTTCTAAGACTTAGAATTTATAAAGCTGGTAAAAAATAAATACATTCTCTGTTCGAAATGTACATAAACAGATTTTCAAATCTAAGCTACCATGAACAAGAGACAGCAATAACCAAAACGCAGGTACATCTTCAATGCCAGCTCCTACCATACACAACGACATCAGCTCCAAAATCTGCACGCAAGGTGCAGAAGTGTATTATGTAAAACTGACCCCATGTACTCTAAGTAACAAACCTAACCTTAGGTTGAACGTAGTACAAGATCAGAAAATGGTTAGAGTCCAACACCAATAGCCAAATAAAACCTCGTAATCATATAATGAAGGCAGTACAAGCAATAACTCAAAAGATATTATGCTCAACTCGTTCACAGTTACAAAAAAATAGACATGCTTTTAAGGTATAACAGTAAATCCCAAATCTTTCACATGAGTCACCAAAATTTGAGTATATCAGAAAAACTGTGATTTTTCCCAAACTTTCAACAACAGATGACACATTTCATTATCAGATAACATGCAGAAAGTATATATCTATGCCTACATGTCAATATGCTTGTCAAGTCATCGGTTATCATACACCGCTTAGCATGAGGAATATACATCTCAATACCTACATGTCAAATTTACATGTCAATTCATGAATGTCATAATACCGTCTAGCATGCGTAAAATGCATCTCCATGCCTGCATGCCACGTATGCATGTCAAATGAATGATTTCACGGTGATATTCCTAGGTACTCTCACCCTTAACATGCTCAAGCTGTCTGTCTCAATTACTCACTTCATCACACACATAACCACTCAACATTGTACGGGGCCTGGCTCATAAGCCCCTCAATCGCCTGGCTCCGGAGGGGCGGATCCTGCCCAAGTGCTAATCAAAAGCCAATAAGGCTTGTTACAACGTGCAGCCCGATCCATAATAATAATAATATTAATAAAGCCAATATGGCCTACCGCGGCATACAACCTGATCCATAATAACACTCACAGCACGTCTTTAAGGCCTACCTCAGTCATCAGTCTCTCAAGTCTCAAGGGCTCACAATCTCGTACCACTCAGCCCAAACAATGATAACATGTGATGTAACAGTGAATGATGAATAGAGACTAAGATATGATATGCAAATGAAGAATCATGACTGAATATATATTTACAGTTAGATCAGATCACTCAAAATAATAGAAATAGCCTCATTAGCTCTCAACCAAATAAGCACATAGCCTAAACATGATTTCTAACATGAATCACAGCTCAATTACTCTAAAAAGAAGGAATTACACGTATAGAATAAGATATAACAGCAAAACAAGTCCGGTCATCGTCTAATAGTCAACTTCAATCATGATTACCCTGGATTACGCCCACACGCTTGTCACCTAGCATGTGTGTCACCCCAATACATCTCTTATAACATAGTTCCTAGGGTTAAGTATCCTCAAATCCAAGTTTAGATACGTTATTTACCTCGAACAAGCCAAATCCTATACCGAGCAAGCCAAACAATACTCAAAAAATGCCATCCCGCGCACATAAACCTCTGAACCACTCGAAACTAGCAAAAAGCAACTCAAAAACATCAAATAATGCATAAGGAAACAATACCAAATGATAAAGGTCGAGTCTTTACACATTTGCTTAAAGTCAACCAAAAATTCAAACCCGGGAGCGAACCTCGGAACCCAACAAAACTCACAAAATCTGACAACCCATTCAATTATGAGTCCAACCATACTAATTTCAGTCAAACCCGACTTTGAATCGATGTTCAAAATTCAAAAATTCACTGTAGGAAAGTTTTAACCCCCCCCCCCCACAAATTTCTCTTTAAAATTCATAATCCAAATGCCAAAATCGAAGATAGATTCATGAAATATAATCAAAACCGAGTAGAAAATACTTACCCTGATCATGTAGTGAAAATCGCCTCCAAAATCGCCCATATCCCAGCTCCATAGCTCAAAATATGATAAAATGAACTCAAAATCCCGAAATGTGATGTTTTAATGAACTAGCATTGGTCCTTCTATGCAATCGCGTTCACAAACCTCAAGATCGCGATTCCAAAATTTTCCAGCACAGTTTGTACCCTACACGATTGCGGCCATTTCCTCGCGACCACGATGAACAAATTCCATTATCTTCCTAAACTCTTTCCAGACAGCCTGTATTAAAATGGCCATAACATTTTGTACAAAACTCCAAATGACAAACAGTTTGATTTTCTTGAAAACTAGAAACAAAGGGCTGCAACTTTCTTTTTTGGATCATCTCAGAATTCCTTATAGATTATAAGATATAAACTTCCAAAGTCAGCTCAGTGATAGCAGAATTTCTTCTGAACATGACAACATTACCCAGCTTCAGCTAAGATAAGGTTACCTTGCAACAGTAATATGGCTGAATATGAAGCATGCATCCTCGGGATTAGGATTGCATTCGACATAAATATCAAAGAGCTTCTGGTCATCGGAGACTTTGATTTATTGATACATAAAGTTCAAGGTGAATGGACCACCAAAAATGTCAAGATCCTTCCTTACCTACATTGTGTGAAAGAGTTGTACAAGAAATTCACTAAGATCGAATTCAAACACAATCCCATAATGCAAAATAAATTTGCCGACGCCCTTGCAACCTTGTATTCTATGATCCAACATCCAGATAAGAATTACATCGACCCTATTGAGATAGAGGTTCGGGATCAGTCTGTATACTATTTCCATGTATATGAAGAGCCAGACGGTAAGTCTTGGTACTACGATATCAAAAGGTTCCTTAAAGCAAGAGAACACACAGAAAGTGCCACCAATGGTTAGAAGCGAGCACTCAAAAGGCTTGCAAATTACTTTTTTCTTAACGGGGAAGTCCTGTACAGGGGACCCCGGACTTGAGTCTGTTAAGGTGTGTAGATGCTGCTGAAGCAACCTGATTACTAGAAGAAATATACTCAAGAACATGCGGACCTCATATGAATGGTTTCACTTTGGCCAAGAAAATTTTAAGAGCCAAATACTTTTAGATTACTATGGAAGCGATAGTATTCGTTACGTGCAAAAGTTTTACCAATGTTAGATTCACAGGGATTTCATCCGGGTTCCACCTAACGAGCTGAATGTAATGGGTTCTCCTTGGTCGTTCGCCGCTTAAGGCATGGACGTGATTGGACCTATAGAGCCTGCAACATCAAATGGACACTGTTTCATCATAGTAGCCATTGACTACTTCACCAAATAGGTTGAAGCTTCTACGTTTAAGGCCGTTACAAAGAAAGTGGTAGCAGATTTCGTCTGTAACAACATAGTCTGCGAATTCGGGCTACTGAAGTCAATCATCATTGAAATGCAGCCAATCTCAACAGTGACCTCATGAGGGAGATTCCCGGGAAATTCAAAATCGTCCAGCGTAACTCCACAGCCTATAGGCTGCAAATGAATGGAGCAGTTGAAGCAACCAATAAAAACATCAAAAGGATTTTACGAAAGATATTGGAAAATTACACACATTTGGCACGAGAAATTATCCTTTGCCTTGTTGGGTTATCGGACCACCATGAGAACATCCACTAGGGCAACGCCATACATGTTGGGATATGGCACCGAAGCTATGATACCCGCAGAGTTCGAGATACCATCCTTAAGGGTCATTCAAGAGCCAAGTTAGATGACACAGAATGGATATGGGTCAGGCAGGAGCAACTCATGCTCATTTGGGAAAAGAGAATCGACACGGTGTGCCATGGTCAGCTGTACCAAAGAAGGATGGCCAGTGCACTCAACAAGAACGTGAAACCTCAGCAATTTACACTGGGGCAGTTGGTTTTGAAGAAAATTTTCTATCATCAAGAAGAAGCCAAGGGAAATTTTGGCAGGGTCCTTGTTCGGTCCATCGAGTATTGTCGGGAGGAGCACTGATCTTAGCAGAAATGGACGGAAGAGTTAGCACGAAGCCCATCAACTCAGATGCAATCAAGAGATACTACATTTGAATACAATAGAATTATGGTTTGGTTGTAACAGAACTACGCTTGACCTGACTTCCCCTGGTGCGATACGTAGGCAACCCACGTAGGGTCCGGTCTCCCTCCCCTTTTATAATAGAAAATCCAAATATCATTTTGTATGTACTTGGAACTATTCCACGACTTGATTTCCTTCGGCAGGAATACGTAGGCAATCCTCCTTGGATTCAGTCATCCATTGTAATTGAACTACATTCTGGCCTGATTCCATTTGAATACGTAGGCAATTTGAGCCAGACTCAGCAACTTCATTTTCAAATTCTTATTACTTTGCATCTATTGTAATCGAACTACATTTTGACCATATTCCATTTGGATATATAGGCTACTTGAGTCAGGCTC
Organism: Nicotiana obtusifolia; assembly: GCA_002018475.1. Taxonomy (NCBI): domain Eukaryota; kingdom Viridiplantae; phylum Streptophyta; class Magnoliopsida; order Solanales; family Solanaceae; genus Nicotiana; species Nicotiana obtusifolia. Next base: position 41,635 of record MCJB01040184.1, on the reverse strand, counting down.
GGTCATCATCTTAATTCATTTATCATTACCCTCGAACTACGTTCAGACATTATTCTATTCTAATACGTAGGCAACTTGAAAAGGTTCGTTCATAACCATCGGAAAACCTTTGTAATACATTTGTTTAGATTAGGACGCAATTTCGATAGCAACAAACTACCTCACCAAGGTCATCTCCAGGAATCGACATCAATGGGAGAGAGCCATTCACAAACGATGAAAGAAATTTCTAGACATGTCATAATCCGGAACGACGACGTTTGCCATTAAAATAAACAATTTTCAAAATGTTTTCTAGAAGATATTGTTCCACCTACCGAACTTCATGGCATAATTTCACTAGACCCGGGGCAAGGCCAGGGCTACGATCGACACAAACCAACAACCCCTCTTGCTAAGAATTTTTCTTTGAACACAAGACCAACATGAGACGAAGAATGCTAGGGCACACCTGGGATAATGACGGACCCGCTATTCTCTCATGAACCCTTATCTCTATTGCATTAATTAATTAATTTCCTCATATGACTAAGGACTAACTCCAATTTATTTGTAGGTATTCTGGAGCCAAGCCTCCGATACAATCGAAGCATATTGTAAATAGCTAACCGCATGCTCAACCAAGCAGAGAACCTTGTATATGACAAGCCGCCGACCTTGCTAATCTAAGCCATGTATATAGCAAACCGTCTGCTCAACCAATCAGAGTGCTTTGTTCAAATCAAGCTGTTGGTTTTGCCAGTCAAAGCCCTGTATATAGCAAACTGTTAGCTTTGCCTACTGGAGCATTTAGCGTAGATCACACCATCACTCCGCCATATCGGATGTTCCAAGTAGATAGTTCCAAGCTTTGTCTCCAACTTTGCCAATCGAGGGAAGAACCGTTCGATCCCACCATACGTTCTACCAATCGGCAGTCGCAATCTAGTTTTGCAGTCAAGAGTATCTCTTGATCATGCTCCTTATTTCTTTATTTTATCTTGAATGTCTTGATGTTCTGTTCATACAACCTACATGCATTTTACATTTTCAAGTCTGATACTTCCATCGAGATACTTTTACATTTCAAGGCAACTACTCCCATCACTTGGAGATACTCCCATCGTGCGGAGATATTTGACATTTCAAGTCAACTACTCCCATCGCGTAGAGATACTCCCATCGTGTGGAGACTTAATGCTTCGATAGCTATGGAACGGTACACAGCCCAGCTAACAATCAAGTCAAATCTATTATCCCGTCGCCCCAATACCAAATAACGGCTAGCCGGAAGCCAGACATCATCATTCCTGCATTATTTACATCATATCTTAACATATCTGCATTACGATATATGGGTATGCGTATAATTTGTTTTTGTAGGATCAAACATCACGACGTGGAACTTCTTCGAAGCAACAAACCAAGCTACAACACTATAGGAACAACAAACTCATGAGCGGACCAAGGATCCAAACTCAAGCTCAAATACAATCATCAGAACTCTAAAATCATCAAATCTTTCAAGTCTCATAATCAAGCCGCAATCTGAGATCATTCTTGGTACTAAATATTTTCATTTTACAGTATCATCATAATACGATACTGGGGCAATTCTTTCAAGCATCACCTTGTCCAAATCATCATTCCAGAACTGCATGAGGACTGACCCTTATTAAGCCCAAGTTATGTAGGCAATTTAAAGACAGAATTCAGCCCCAAATTTCCCAAAATTCCCCCCCCCCCGAAACCTTCCTCTTTCCTTAATTTTACAAATCTTAATCTTCCTCAAATCCATATGCCATTCCTGCAATACATGCCTAAAGTCGACAAAATTGGTTTTGGTTTGATTTCTTTGCCCGAAAATTCTTTTATCATATCCGGTCAAAGAGGGGCAGCTGTTGACGACCACTTTTGACCCTCACTTCAAAATTAATTTATTCATACTTAATGATTTTCAATAAACGTGTTGACAATATTTTCTACAAATAAAGCGTACATTTGTATAAATTCGTAATTAATAGTGTTGAAAATTAATAATTTTTTATAACATTATTATAAGATATATTACACTCACTATTTTTAAAACTATTAAAATAACCTTTATATTAATTACATAAGTTTTATAGCTAATTTAACAAACTATTCCTTAATTTCAAATTTACTAGCCTACTATTTCAAATAATTCAAAATTAAAGTTGTAATTGGAAAAAAAAGGCATTTTAATAAATAAATAATTAAAGTAATTGGTAGTGTATTTGATGATTATAATTTTTACTATATTATATTGGAATTAAAGAAGTTTAATTAAATTAATTTTAAAAGAGGTTAAAGGCTAAATGGCTATAATTTCAATTGCACTCTTAAACACGAACTAGCGATCTTTTAAATTAAAATTAGCCCAAAATGTTGGCCCAATTCACATCTGACCCAGTCCAAGTCCAACACTCCAATCCTGTAACGACCTGTTCGGTCGTTTTGACTTGCCGGGGTAGTTGGTTTGGTTACGGAGATGTTTCAGAATGAATTCTGAAACTTAATCCCAAGGTTGGAAGCCTAAGTTGTAAGAGTTGATCGGATGTTGACTTATATGTAAATGACTCCAGAATGGAGTTTTGATAGTTCCGATAGCTCCATATGGTGATTTAGGACTTAAGAGTGTGTCCGAATATTGATTTGGAGGTCTGTAGGTCATTTTGGCCTGTATTGGCAAAATTTGGAAGGTTGAAGGTTTGGAAAGTCGAGAAGTTTGACCGAGAGTTGATTTTGTTTATACTGGGCTTGATTTTTTTTTTTGAAAGTTGGAATAGGTCTGTTGTGTCATTTATGACATGTGTGAAAAATTTGAGGTTAATCGAAATTGGTTTGATAGGTTTCGGCATTGATTGTAGAAGTTGGATATCCATTAGTTTCAATAGGCTTGAATTGGGGTGCAATTCGTGTTTTTGATGTTGTTGGATGGGATTTGAGGCTTCGACTAAATTCCTGTCGTGTTTTAGGATGGGTTGGTATGTATGGATGGGGTCTCGGGGCCTCGGGTGTGCTTCGGATTGAAATCGGAATGAGAATTTGACTAGTGAAATTTCTGTTGTGATCAGTTCCAGTGCAACTACACCTGTGAGAAGTGGGCCGCAGGGCGGAGTCGCAAAAGCGGCCAAGGGGTCCCAGAAGCGGCTCTGAGTGAAGTTGGGGCTTTGCGCAGGTGCGAGGAAGATGCTGCACCTGCAAGCTCGCAGATGGGGGTATATGGTCAAAGAAGCGAATTTGGATGGGGATGCCGATCGCAGAAGCGGAGGGTACTATGCAAGTGCGGTCCTGTAGAAGCGGACCGTTGACCACAGGAGCGAGATTTGTGCCGTAAAAGCTGCTGGTCGGGGAGTTAATGAAATACCGCAGAAGCGAAGGATTTGATGCAACAGCAGAGCTGCAGAAGCAAAAATGCTGGATAGAGATATAAGAACAAGGGTTAGAGTATTTTCTTGATTTTTGGACTTTGGGAGCTCGGATCGAGGTGTTGTTTGGAGGCGTTTTCACCTAGATTGAAGAGGTAATCGATTTTTCATCATTTTTGTCCATGAATGTTGAATACCCATCGATTAGTTCACCTATTTATCATGAATCTAAGTTAGAATTTGGGAATTTTTGACCAATGTATTGGAGAGTAAGATTTGGGGACTTAAGTGTCAATTTGTGGTCGGAATTGGATGATTCTGGTATGGTTGGACTCATTTTTGAATGGGTGTTCGGATTTTGTGAATTTTTTCGGATTCCGAGGTGTGTGCCCGAGGTTGACTATTTGGGTTGACTTTTTGAATTTGGTTAAAGAACTTAGGTTTATTGTATGGGATCGATTCCTATAGCTTATATTGATTATATTAAGTTGTTTGTGACTACATTCGAGTCGTTCAGAGGCCGATTCGTGAGGCAAGGGTTTGTTGGAGCTTTGAGTTGCGCACTTTGAGGTAAGTAACACTTCTAAACTTGATACTGAGGGTATGAATCCCTGAAATACGTGTTATGTGGTTGGTGTTGAGGTGATGTACATGCTAGGTGATGGGCGTGTAGGCGTGCATCGTGGTAATTATGACTCGGTTATTTTTGTGGTACTGTGTAGTTATCGAATCTTGTTTCTATCCATGTAATTCCTGCGTGTTAGACTAATTGAGCTGTGATCCATGTCAGGAATCATGGTTAGGCCATATGCTCATTCTGTTGGGACCCACTGAGGTCATTTCTGCTGTTGAGTTATTTGCTTAAATTGCAATTATGTACTCAGTCATATTCGTTAATTTGCATATCATATCTTAGTCTTTGTTATCATTTACTATTACATCATGTTATCATTATTCAGGCTGAGTGGTATGAGAAATTTGAACTCGTGAGACTGGAGAGATTGATGACTGAGTTGGGGCCTGAGAGCTGGATTGTGAATTATTTATGGGATCGGGCTGCACGCCGCAACAGGCTTTATTGACTTATTACGGGATCGAGTAGTACGTCGCAGCAGGCCATGTTGTCTGTATATTGGTGCTTGGGCAGGATCCGCCCCTCCGGAGTTTGACATACCAGTAGTGAGCACAAGTACTATACAATGCTAAGTGACTGTGTGTGATGAGTGAGAGTTGAGACAGATAGATTGAGTTCTTTGAGAGCGTTAGTACCTGGGAGTATCACTGTGATGCATTACATTTGACATGCATATTTAACATGTAGTTATAGAGATGTAACATTCCTCATGCTAGCTGTACTTGGCATATTTCATCAGTGTTGAGCTTAAACTGTTGACTCAAAAGCCTGTCTAAATTTCTGTACTGTGTACGATCTGATTATGGAAATTCTCTGAGTTGTTACTGGCATTTCCCTGTTATATATGTACTGTCATTATCTAGATTTGACTGTATCTTTCTGAGCTCGTCACTACTTTCAGCCCAAGGTTAGTCCTATTACTTTTTGATTACATTGAGTCGGTTGTACTCATACTACACTTTGCACTTCGTGTGTCGATCCAAGTACATCTAGACATGCTGGTTGCTAGTCTTGGTGTAGTATATGTTCGGAGAGTATTGAGGTAGCTGTTATGACGCCCGTAGACCTCGACTCTCCTTCCTTTTAGTTTATTCAGCACTGTTCTATTTTCCAAAAAATTGTAGTAGAGATTTATACTGTGTCGACACTTAGTAGCTCATGTACTCGGTGACACCAGGGTTTTGGGATTTTTATTGTTGAGTTTCAATTGTTTTTATTAGATATCTAAGAGATTCTCCACTATTGAACCTGTTAAATCATGTCTTGAATTTAGAATGCATAGTTATTTTGTGATTGTGTCTTTCTTAGTGATGTGATAGGAGCGATCACGACAAGTTGAGATTTGGGTCGTGACGAGTTGGTATCAGAGCACTTGGTTATTTGGGTGTCACGAGTCATGACCAGGTTTAGTAGAGTCTTGCAGATCGGTACGGCTATATGCTACCGGATCAGGCAGATGGCCAACAATACCAATTAGCTAGGGGCCATGAGTGGCCGGTGCCACAGTAGAGGCTGAGGTGCAGCTCGTACAACAGCTAGAGCAGTACCTGTAGAGCCACCAATTGCTCAAGATCAGGAGCAGATACCAGATGTGGTTGAGCCGGTGGGACCAGCTCAGGTACCAGCTGTGCTTATTGTGATTCAAGGTCTTCAGGAGGCTTTGGGCCAGATACTGAGTGTATGCACTGGCCTTGCTCAGGCGGTTTCAATTCAGGCCCCACCAACCACTTCTCAAGTCGGAAGAGGTGCTCAAACTCTCGCCACCCGTACTTCAGACACCGGAGGGACTACCAGCTCAGCTGGTTGCATCTGCTCGGGCCAAGGTTGGTCCACCTATGAGTGACGAGGAGCAGAAGAGACTAGAGCTATTTGGGAGGCTCATGCCTCCAGAGTTTAGTGGGGTTGAGTCAGAGGATGCTCAGGATTTCTTCGACAGGTGCCGGCGGATCCTTCTCACAGCGGGTATTCTGGAGACTAGTGGAGTCTCATTTACTACTTTTTAGCTGTTAGGGGCAGCCTTCAGATGGTGGGAGGCCTATGAGTTGAGCAGGCCAGTCGGTGCTGCACCACTTACATGGCATGAGATCTCAGTTCTCTTCTTAGAGACGTTTGTCCACAGACCCACGGGAGGAGTGACGTAGGCAGTTTGAGTAGCGACGCCAGGAGGGTATGTCAGTGACCCAGTATGAGATGAGATTTTTAGAGTTGGATCAACGCGATATGGTTGGTTCCTACAGAGAGGGAGAGGATTAAGAGGTTCATTGATGCCTCTATAGATTGAGCTTTGTCATGACTCGGGAGATTGCATCAGGTGCTAGGTCCAATGAGGTGATTGATATTGCTAGACGCCTAGAGCAGGTTTGTAGTCAGGAGTGTGAAGAGAGGGAGGCCAAGAGGCCTCGTGATTTGGGTAGTTTCAGCAGTGCCTCATATAGAGGACAGTCCCACCACAACAGGGGTCGTCCTTATAGGATTGCTCAGATGGATCGTCTGGCTCATCAGCTAGCCATGGTTCACACAGTGCTCGTCCAGGTCAGTTATCTCTTAGTGCGCTCCCAGCTCATAGTTTGTCTCGTGCTCTATCAGTTCAGGGTTCATCTGTACCAGGCCTTTCTAGTAGTTATTATGGTTCTCGGAGTCCGATTGATGGATTAGAGTTTCTTTAAGTGTAGAGAGTTTGGGCATAAGAAGAGGCATTATCCCCGCCTTTTGGGAGGTCCAATTCAGTAGAGGGGTCAGGCTATGACTTCCACACTAGTTACTTCACCACCGGCACAGTCAGCTCGGGGTGGGTCTCTGGCAACTAGAGGTCGCCCTAGAGGGGGAGGCGGATCAAGTGTAGGTCAGGCTTGATGCTATGCCTTTCCCACTAGGCTAGAGGCCATTGCTTTAGATGCAGTGATCACAAGTATTGTTTCAATGTGCCACATGGATGCTTCCATATTATTTGACCCTAGTTCCAATTAATCATATGTATCATCGTATTTTGCTCACTTTGGATATGCCTCGTGATTCCTTAGTTACACATGTTCATGTGTCTACACCGGTGGATGATTCTATTATTGTGGACCGTGTATATCGCTCGTGTGTGGTGACTATTGGGGGATTAGAGACAAGAGTAGATCTCTTATTGGTATGGATTGGTTGTCCCCAAGTCATGCTATTCTTAATTGTCATGCTAAGACCATGACACTGGCGGTGCCGGGATTGCCTAAGATTGAGTTGAGAGGTTCTTTGGACTATGTTCCCAGTAGGGTGATTTCATATCTGAAGGCCCAACGGCTGGTTGGGAAAGGGTGTTTGGCATATTTGTCTTTTGTGAAGGATGTTGGTGTTGATACTCCTACCATTGATTCTGTTCTGGTAGTGCGACACTTTGTGGATGTGTTTCTTGCAGACCTGTCGGACATGCCACCCAACAGGGACATTGAATTTTGTATTGACTTGGTGCCGGGAACTCAACCCATTTCTATTCCACCATATTGTATGGCCCCAGCAGAGTCGAAGGAATTGAAAGAGCAACTTCAGAAGCTTCTTTATAAGGGGTTCATTAGGCCTAATATGTCGCATTGGGGTGCACTGGTTTTGTTTGTGAGGAAAACATATGGTATTATGCGGATGTGCATTGATTATAGGCAGTTGAACAAGGTTAAAATTAAGAACAAGTATCTGTTGCCGCACATTAATAAATTATTTGACCAGATTAAGGAAGCTAGAGCGAGATTGATTTGAGATTTGGGTATCACCGGTTGAAGATTCGAGACTCTGATACTCATAAGACGACGTTCAGGACTCGCTATGGTCACCATAAGTTCCTTGTGATGTCTTTTGGACTGACCAATGGTCCAGTAGCATTTATGCATCTAATGAACAGTGTATTCTAGCCATATCTTGATTTGTTATTCATAGTATTTATTGATGATATCCCGGTGTACTCACGTAGTCAGGAGTAGCATGGACAGCATTTGAGGATTGTACTACAGACATTGAGGGAGAAGAAATTTTATGCTAAATTCTCCAAGTGTGAGTTTTGGATCGATTCTGTGGCGTTCTTAGGGCACGTGGTGTCGAGTGAAGGGATCAAGGTAGATCCGAAGAAGATTGAGGCGGTTCAGAGTTGGCCCAGACATTCTTCAGCTACTGAGATTCAGAGTTTTCTTGGCTTGGCCGGATATTATCGCCGCTTCGCGGAGGGTTTCTCATCCATTGTCGCGCCTTTGACTAGGTTGGCCCAAAAGGGTTCCCCATTCAGGTGGTCATATGAGTGTGAGGAGAGATATTAGAAGCTCAAGACTGCCTTGACCACAACTCAAGTTCAAGTTTTGCCTTCAGTATCGAGTTCATATAGAGTGTATTATGATGCTTCTCGGATTGGCATTGGGTGTGCCTTGATGCAGGAGGGTAGGGTGATTGCTTATGCTTCATGCCAGTTGAAGCCCCATGAGAAGAACTACCCCGTTCATGATTTAGAGTTCGTCGCCATTATCCATACATTGAAGATTTGGAGGCATTATCTCTATGGCTTGTCTAGTGAGGTATTTACAGATCATCGGAATTTACAGCACTTGTTCAAGCAAAAGGATCTAAATTTAAGGCAGTAGAGATGGTTGGAGCTATTAAAAGACTATGATATTACCATTTTGTATCATCCCGAGAAGACCAATGTGGTGGCCGATGCCTTGAGTAGAAAGGCGGTGAGTATGGGTAGCTTGCTTATATTCCTGTTGGTGAGTGACCGCTTGCATTAGATGTTCAGGCCTTGGAATTAGTTCGTGAGGTTAGACATTTCGGAGCCTAGTTGGGTTCTAGCTTGCGTGATTTCTCAGTCTTCATTATATGAATGCATCAGAAAGCATCAACATTACGACCCCCATTTGCTTGTCCTTAAGGATACAGTTCAGTACGGTGATTCCAAGGAGGTTTCTATTGGAGATGATGAGGGTTTTGCGGATGCAGGGTCGGATTTGTATGCCCAATATGGATGGGCTACATAAATTGATTCTTTAGGAGTCCCATAGTTTGCAGTATTCCATTCATTTGGGTGCCATGAAGATGTATCAGGAGTTGAGGCGGCACTATTGGTGGAGAATAATGAAGAAAGATATAGTGGAGTTTGTACCTCAGTGCTTGAACTATTAGCAGGTGAAGTACGAGCATTAGAGGTCAGACGGTTTGCTTCAGAGGCTTGAGATTCCTAAGTGGAAATAGGAGCGTATCACCATGGACTTCGTTGTTGGACTCCCATGGACATTGAAGAAATTCGGTGTTATTAGGGTGATTGTGGACCGGTTGACTAAGTCCGCACATTTCTTTCCGGTGGTGCTACCTATTCTTCGGAGGGGTTGGCTAAGATCTATATCTACAAGATTGTTCGTCTTCACGGTGTTCCGGTGTCCATTATTTCTGAGCAGTGCAAGAGAGTTAGGCACACGGGTTGAGTTGAGTACAACATTCCACTCTCAGACGGACGGACACTCCGAGCGCACCATTCAGATATTGGAAGATATGCTATGTGCTTGTATTATGGACTTTGGGGGTTCTTGGGATCAGTTTCTACCCCTTGCAAAGTTTTCCTACAACAACATCTACCAATCGAGTATTCAGATGGCTCCGTATGAGGCCTTACATGGGAGGAGGTGCCGATCTCCAGTTGGGTGGTTCGAACCGGGGGATGCTAGGTTGTTGGGCACGGATCTAGTTCAGCATGCCTTGGAAAAGGTCAAGTTGATTAAGGATTGGCTTCGCACGGCACAGTCTAGACAGAAGAGTTATGCCGATCGGAAGGTCCGTGATGTTGCCTATATGGTGGGAGAGAAGGTATTACTTAGAGTTTCACCCATGAAGGGTGTTATGAGGTTTGAGAAAAAGGGCCAGTTGAGCCCTCAGTATATTGGCCCTTTTGAGGTGCTTGAGAGGATTGGAGAGGTGGCCTACAAGCTTGCATTTCCACCTAGTCTATCTAGTGTTCACCTAGTTTTTCATATTTTCATGCTTCAGAAGTACTACGGTGATCTGTCTCATATTTTGGAGTTCAGCACGATTCTGCTAGATGGAGATTTGACTTAAGTTGGGGAGCTGGTGGCTATTTTGGATCGGCAGGTTCGAAAGTTGAGATCAAAGAATATAGCTTCAATGAAAGTTTAGTGGAGAGGTCATCCAGCCGACAAGGCTACTTGGGAGACCTAGCGGGAGATGCAGAGCAACTATCCTCACCTATTTGAGACTCTGGGTATGATTCTAGGCCCTTTCAAGGACGGATGTTTATTTAAGAGGCGGAGAATGTAACGACCCGGCCGGTCGTTTTAAGTATTATAGCCACGTTTCCCCATTCATTGCTTATTCTATGTTCGATTGTTGTTATACGACTTGCCGAGGTGTTTGGCTTTGTTCCGAGGATGTCTCAAAATTAACTGGGACACTTAGTCCCAAGGTTGGAAGTTAAAGTTATAAGAGTTGACCGCATGTTGACTTATGTGTAATGACTCTGGAATGGAGTTTTGATGGTTTCGATAGCTCCATAGTGTGATTTTGCACTTAGGATTGTATTCGAATATTGATTTGGAGGTTCATAGGTTGTTTTGGTATATATTGGCGAAAGTTGGAAGGTTGAAGGTTTGAAAAATCGAGAAGTTTGACCGAGAGCTAACTTTTTTGATACCAGGCTTGAATATTGGTTCTGGAAGTTGGAATAGGTCCGTTGTGTCATTTATGACTTGTATGCAAAATTTGAGATCAATCGAAATTGGTTTGATAAGTTTCGACATCGATTGTAGAAGTTGAAAATCCATTAATTTATATAGGCTTGAATTGGGGTGCGATTCGTGTTTTTGATATTGTTGGATGGGATTTGAGGCTTCAACTAAGTTCGCGTCGTGTTTAAGGATGGGTTGGTATGTTTGGATGGGGTCCTGGGTGCCTCGAGTATGTTCGGATTGAGAATTTGACTTCTGAAATTTCTATTATGATCAGTTCTGGTGCAACCACACCTGCGAGAAATGGGCCACAGGTGCGGATAAGCAGAAGCGGCCAGGGGGTAGCAGAAGCGGCTCTGAGTGAAGTTGGGGCTTTGCGTAGGTACGAGGAGGATGCCGCACCTTCGAGCTTGCAGATTCAGGTATGTGGCCGCGGAAGCAGATTTGGACGGGGAGGCCAATGTCACAGAAGCTGAGGGTACTCTGCAGGTGCGGTCCCGCAAAAGCGGATCGTTGGCCGCAAGAGTGGGATTTGGGCCGCAAAAGTGTATGGTCGGGGAGTTAATGAAATATCACAGAAGCAAAGGATTTTTCCGTGAAGGCGGAGCCGCAGGTGCGGTTGGTGCGCCGAAGAAGCAAAAATGCTGGACAGAGATTTAAGAACGAGGGTTAGAGTATTTTCTTTATTTTCGGACATTGGGAGCTCGGATTGAGGCTATATTTGGACGGCTTTTCACCTAGATTGAAGAGGTAAGTGATTTTTGATCACTTTTGTCCATGAATATTGAATTCCCATTGATTATTTTACCGATTTATCATGAATCTAAGTTAGAATTTGGGGATTTTTGACCTATGAATTCGAGAGTATGCTTTTGTCATGGTTGGACTCGTTACTGAATGGGTGTTTAGATTTTATAAATTTTGTCGGGTTCTGAGGCGTGGGCCAGGGGTGACCTTTTGGGTTGACTTTTTGAATTTGGTTAAAGAACTTAGGTTTATTGTATGGGATTGATTCCTATAGCTTATATTGATTATATTAAGTTGTTTGTGACTAGATTCGAGTCGTTCGGAGGCCGATTCGTGAGGTAAGGGTTCGTTGGAGCTTTGAGTTGTGCACTTTGAGGTAAGTAACACTTCTAAACTTGGTACTGAGGGTATGAATCCCTAAAATACGTGTTATGTGGTTGGTGTTGAGATGACGCACATGTTAGGTGACGGGCGTGTGGGCATGCACCGTGGTAATTATGACTCGGTTGATTTTGTGTTATTGTGTAGTTATCGAATCTTGTTTCTATCCATGTAATTCCTGCGTGTTAGACTAATTGAGCTGTGATCCATGTTCGAAATCATGTTTAGGCTATATGCTTATTCTGTTGGGACCCACTGAGATCATTTCTGCTGTTGAGTTATTTGCTTAAGTTACAATTATGTACTCAATTATATTCGTTAATTTGCATATCATATCTCAGTTTCTGTTATCATTTACTGCTGCATTATGTTATCATTGTTCAGGCTCAATGGTACGAGAATTGTGAGCTCGTGACACTAGAGTGATTGATGACTGAGTTGGGGCCTGAGAGGCGGATTGTGAGTTATTTAAGGGATTGGGATGCATGTTGCAGCAGGTCTTACTGGTCATTTATGGGATTAGGCTGCACGTCGCAGAATGCTTTATTGACTTATTATGGGATTGGGTTGCACGCCGCAGCAGGCCATGTTGGATGTATATTAGCGCTTGGGCAGGATCCGTCCCTCTAGAGTCTGACATACCAGTAGGGAGTTCAAGTACCGTACAATATTGAGTGACTGTGTGTGATGAGTGAGAGTTGAGAAAGAAGATTGAGTACTCTGAGAGCATGAGTACCTAGGAGTATCGCAGTGATGCATTACATTTGACATGCATATTTGACATGTAGTTATAGAGATGTAACATTCCTCATGCTAGCTGTACTTGGCATATTTCATTAGTGTTGATCTTAAATTGTTGAATTCGAAAGCATGTCTCAATTTCTGTACTGTGTACAATTTGAATGTAGAAATTGTCTGAGTTATTAATGTTATTGCCTTGTTAAATCTGTACTGTCATTATCTGGATTATATTGTATCTTTCTGAGCTTGTCACTGCTTTTAGCTAAGGCTTAGTACTGTTACTTATTGAGTACATTGGATCGATTGTACTCATACTACACTCTGCACTTCGTGTGCAGATCCAAGTATATCTGGACACGGTGGTTGCTAGACTTGGTGCAGTATTTGCTCGGAGACTATTGAGGTAGCTGTTGTGATGTCCGCATATCTTGACTCTCCTTCCTTTTAGTTTATTTAGTGTTGTTCTATTTTCCAGACTGTTGTATTAGAGATTTAGACTGTGGTGACACTTAGTAGCTCATGTACTTGGTGACACCAGGATTTTGGGATTTGTTGTTGTTGAGTTTCAGTTGTTTTTATCACTTATCTATGAGACTCTCCACTATTGATTAACAAGCTGTAGTTACTATGTGAATGTCGACTTTCCTAGTAATGTGATAGGTGCCATCACGACAGATTGGGATTTGAGTCGTGACAAATCAATGTTGGCAATCCATGCCACTCTCCCTAAGTCAACAGAATTGCATCACGTCACCGCTCTCAAACAATCACATAAGAAACACACACGCATTTGAGGCGTTAATTCGCTTGATCAACGACCCGCATTTTATCTCAATTCTCCTTTAATTTTTAATGCTGACCAGATCTCATCTCCACCTTTGAAACATAGAGATCCAACGACTCACATATTTCCTCATAAAAATCCTTCTAAATCTTTTAGCATGTGAATTATCATGGCCGTTGATCAAATTTTCCAACGGCCAAGATCTCCTCACATCCATCTTTACCTTAGAAACCGGCCTAAGTTACCCCAAACCCTAATTATTTGCTTCCTAGACCATCCGCCCCCATTCCCTTTTCTCTCTTTCGTCTCTCAACTTCTATCAACACTAATCAATCAAAAACCTTGCACAAATTCGTGCATAGTCACAAATCACCCATAAAATCATCCTCTTTGCCTCCTGAATCTGCAAATCCCACCGGTTTCTTCCCCATTTCATCACTCGAATTCAAAAAGCCCCAAATCCGAACCCTAGCTTAAAAATGAAACTTCAAATCTTCTGATTTCTCTTGTGCTCATCAGAGCATGCATAGAGCTCCTTCAGAGTTTCATCACAAGGATTCTATACTAGAGGTCAAACATAATGACCTCTGGGGTTTAGGTTTTTTCCGATGGAGTTTTGCCTTCAACGGTCGATCTCTCTCCCCTCAGGTAAAAAAAATCCTCACCGATTTCCCTCTATTTTATTGATTTTCCATTGCCTTTGCTTGCATCATCTGGTAGTCATCACTCTCCAATACTGTTATTTGAATCTACCGGAATCCTAAGGTTTAAAGTCACTATAAATAGGATCCTTCAATGCTCTCACCTAACATCACCAATAACACAAAACATTCTGAAAATCTAATACACTGTAGCATCTAAAATCGAAGTTTAGGGTTTTAATTGATTTCTCATTCTCTTCTTTTCCGGTTCCAATTTTATTCCTAGATTGAAGTTTAAGCTTTGGGTTCCTAAACGGCAAAACAACAACCTTTTTTGGTTTGCTGCTCAAAGGAAGGTCGGTGCACATCGACCCTTCCTCTTTTTAATTGTTTAAGTTAAAACCATCTCTTCTCTGTTATTCTCTGTTGATCGTTTTTGTTCATGATGTATTGTTATTGATTTATGCTTGATAATCATGCTTCGATACTGGATATATGAACCGAATGTTTTATTAAAGCAGTGCTAATCGATATGCTGCAATTAAAGCAGTGCTAATCGATTATATTTGTGAACTTAATAAATGCTTCTCTATTTGTTCTACTGATCTATACCTTAATGTTACTTGTCAATTTGTGTCATGCACTTGGGGCTGTTTGTCTAATACCATAAAACTAGGGTAGTTATGAACATTTAAGGGTTAAAAATAAGGCTGTCATTGTAGTTAAAATGTATCAAATGAGTTATATGAGTTGTCTTCTCTCTTCAAATATGTTTCTGTGATTCTTTAATTCTCTGAAATATCATTGTGAAGGTCTCCTCTTAACCTTGATGTATGTATGGTCATATCTGTAAATTTCAATGTGTAAATATGCCTTAAAGAAATTAAACTAAGTCATGATGAGTTTCTACAGTTAATCTTGCATGGCTTCTGTTAGCTATTGTTAACCTAGATCAAGCTATGTTTTGATTGCCTTCAAAATCTGTTTAAGAATTAGAATTTGGTTAAGAGTTATAGTTGTTGTAGTTGTATATCATCTCTTGCATTGGTTATACTGAACTTACTTCATCATGCCTATGCTATCACACTTAACCTGTTTACCTGGGCCAACTATCGTGCTATTAGAACCATGCTCACTTAGTGTAAAACTTTCATTAATATGAACCTTCTATAGTGAGTCAGCTGGTATGATCATGTGCTATTTGGTACTCCACCATGTTTTATAGCCGTGTAACCTTGCAAAGACATCTCACGTATGTGTCTGAGTGCCCTCCCTTTGGTTTTTTGCACTCATCTTGCTCTTAAACAGATTTCCTGTTTGTCTTTCATACTTATACTAGTGCTCTCATGCTGCCTTATCACATAAAAGAAACTGAACCTGCCTAAGCTTATATAAGTTGACTAAGACTCACCTATGAACTTAAGAGAAACTTCAGATGCTTACCTGCTCTGTCAAAACATTACCTTGTGTTTAGATGAATTCCTTAACTCTTAATGAGCCTAGTACGAATATGAATTTATGATCTTTCAAGGAGAAAGTGATCATGTCATTTGCTTAAGTTAGGATCAACCTGCTTACTTACATAAGTACCCCTACTAATACTTTTTTAGAGATTCTGAATGAGGCTGATTAATTCATAAATATAACAAGAAGTGAAGACTTATTCTATGTGTGTGAATCTCTGATGAATTCAAACTTAGTCTGATAAGCTGTGAAATACTGCAAACTCAACTAGGAACTCCTATAAACTTGAACTCATCAGTAGATATATGTATCTTCTCTACTCCTTAAGTTACATGATTTAGTGTTTGAACTTCCAAGCTAGTTTGTTGGTGATTGCCTCTCTTTGTTTGTATCTGTAATTGGTTCATTTTAGTATTCTTAAGCATGTTGGAAGTGTTAACAGTGTACCACACACTTGTGTTTTGGATTGTGATCTCAATGGTGTAATTTGTTATCTCACAATAGTATTTTGTATATTTTTTGTGAGAGGTGTGCATACTTGAATCTTTGAGTTATTGCTACTGTTACATTGGAATTTATAGTGAATGCCTCATTGGCATTTAAGCCTATAGGGAAGAGTAAGAGTGAGTGGTTAAGGGTATTTAGGAGTAAGATTTAGTTTGTGGTTGAGACACCCTCCCTGACACAAGCACTGCTTGAGGTCTATGAGTCCCTTGTGTACTCTGAAGTGCAGGGATCCAAAGGGTGTCTTACCCATGAATGGGATTTACCTTAAGCTCTTAATCATTGACATGTATTAATATCTTTAGGATTATTATTAAATAAAAGAAATGCTTCACTGTGAACATTGTTTTGTGTAATCTATTGGACTTTACATTAACTTTATTGCATCCTTAATCGCAAAACTTGTTACAGTTTTATTTGGGCCTTACATTGGTCTTATTTGCATTTATGTGTTATATTGGGCCTTATCACTAATGTCTTCTTTTCTTTTGCACATGTGATCGAACTAGGCCTGCTAAGTTCTCAAGTACTCAGGCCCAAGTTCTATCCTAGAGTCTGAAGTCACTGAAGCTTGTTGTTGCTGTTCGATGTCTGCTGGGCCTGGCATTTCTCAGGCCCAATGCTATGAGTCCAATTTCCTTTCCTTTTATCACTTTACATAAATTTGATGTTGCTTCTATGTGTATATGACACTAACGTTATTGAGTGAATTCTTTCTCGTTATTATCTTTGAATTACATTAGAAACCTAGGCAAGTTAAAAACCATATGTAATTTAAAACAAAAATCACTGTTTTACTCATATCGATTAAGAACTTCCATATACTTAAGTTATTTATTTATGCTATATGGTTTTCATCTTCATTCACGCAAACCATTTTCTTGAATTTCTTTCGAAGTTTTAAGACAGTATCAAAAGTGAGCAACGCTCCTTCTTTTTAAAAGCTGGAAGTGAAAACAATTTCAAAGTCAAGTTTCTACAAAAATGAAATACAATCGCAATCAAGATTACCTCAATGAGCTTTTTCTAAGCTTGGATACTAGATTTGAAATCAATATTTAAGGTATACTCAAAGCCTACTTCTCTAATAGCTTTTCACTAAAAATTGCAAAAATAGCCACACCATTTCAAAAATCAAGCATTTAAGATCTAGCGACATTTTACAAGGTTTTTGCAAACATAAACACTATAGACATACTTCCGAAACTCTTTCAATCATATAGATGTAAACATTTTTAAGGCTTTTAAAAATGAAACCTATATCCTCTTTTCAAAGTACATATACTATTTTGTTACAAATAATAGACTTTAAATATAGAATAAGCTATACACTTTTAAGCACTAACTAAGTAGAATATAGACATTTAATTCCCTAAACCTAGTCTAAGTCCTATGGAGCTACCTTATGTACATTCAAGGGGGTGCCTAACACCTTTCCCTTAGAAGAATAAGGACCCTTACCCAAATCTCACTAGTTAGTAGACTAATAGGATAATGATTTAACAACTGAATAAGTATCATAGTATACCTTAAATATTAGGTGGCGACTCTCTTTCATCAACAACAGGGAAATCACTAGTTGAATCTTGTTTTGACGCGTGCAATATAGGGTGCAAAAATGGATATGAATTAAAGTAATGCTTAAAGAAAGAGAAAACGGTTTTTGAGTGATATTGTTTGGGAAACTGAAGTTAGGATTGAAGAATACGCACTTAAAGTTGATTTTATGATATGTTAAAGTACATAGGAGAGTTATCCACTATTCCTAAATATATCCTACCCATTTCTTAGCCCACATTACAACCAAGAAAAAGTCGTAATTGATTTTAGATGAAGCGAGCCTACATTAGTAGAGGTTTACATAAACGACAAGCCTATGGTACCCTTTGCATGCATGTCACTTCTTTGTGAGAGTGAGCGATTTCTTTGATATATATGAGTTTTTGAATGATATTTGATCATCAAATTTAAATGTGTGGATGCTACTTACTCTCTTTGATTTTGCTGTGAGGGCACATGCTTTTACGAGGAATAGGTTACGTTATTAGATTTCTCTATGATGTTGAGTGTTCAAGACATGAGTACATTGTGACATTGAGTTGAGTTTTGAGGCTAGGATTATTGTGAGCATTTTGTCTTTATTGTAAATATTTTTGAAATATGGCATAAGTTAAAAGGAAGTGTGCGTTGAATGCATATGCTAAGGTTTAATTATTACTATCAACCATAGTCATAGGTGTAGTGTGCTTCAGTTGTGTTAAATATAAAGTGGTCAAGGATAGTGTAAATTATTGGTTGGCTCAAGGACAAACAACATTTAAGTGTGGGGTATGATGTTTGGCAATAATTATATCTTTTTAGTGCATTTCTTACCTTACATTTTGGTGCTTTAATGTTAAATTATATTATATTTATGCTTAACTGAGTTTATTTTATATATAGGTACTTTAAAGATGAAATTGGGAGCAAAGTAAATATTTAAAGGGTATGTCATGCAATACAATGATGGGCTCATGATTATCTAATGATTGAAGACATAATAATGAGATGATGATTACTAACACTTGAAAAAGAAAACAGGAAACGAGAATGCAAACTAAAGCAAAGTTAGGCAACACTAATTGAAGATGTAATAACTAAGCATTGAGGGCAGCAAATTGAAAAAGCCAGGTGACGCGATAGGTGTGCCTCTCATTTAGCCTCGCGACACGCAGCCCAACGAGAGGTTCGTCGTGTGTTCTTCATGGCGAAGCGCGGGTCCGGTTTCAAAGTTATTTTGTTTTCTTTTTATTTTGGATTTGATTATTTTGTCTAGACTTTCTTCCTACACCTATAAATAGTCATTTAAACACAATTTTTATACAACTTTGGACGAAGGGAGAGCATAGAGCCGCCATGGAGGCCATATTTCATCTTTTCCACCAAACTTAGTATTTTTTTTTATGTTTGTTTGTATAATTGTTGTTTGGTTACCGTGTCTATGTGGAGCTAAACATCATATTCTAGGGTTGTGGGTTTTCCATGAATATTATTATTCGACTATTGATTTTGATTTCTTGATTGATCGTATTGGTTTATTTATTCAATATTGCACTTAATCATTTGATTGCTTGATCACCAGTTGAATACTATCTACGAATCTAGAATTGAACTCGAAAGTGAGAATTCTAGATTGCACATAGGATTTAGGATTTAGATTGCACATAGGATTGAGTAGAGCATGTCTAACTCTATAGACATATAAGCATTAGGTTAGCTTTAATATGCGAGTAAGAGATCGACAAATTCTTATGAGAAATATTAACTCTGTCAATCAATAAACCAGATAAATTAATTAGTCAATTCAATGGAAGAGTATGATAGGATTGTTAGATAGCCCGTGACCCTAGATCCTTTTCATCGTATTGATAACATAAAAATCTGCTCTTCTTTTGTTCAAAGTTCACTATTTGTTTTCTTTTATTTAATTAGTTTAGAATCAAATACTTCTAGGTTTAATTCTTGTTTAGATAAGCAGGATAGTCTAATTTAGTTAATAGTGAATCGCAAGTCCTCGTGGGTTCGACATTCGACTTTATTCACTTTATTACTTGAATACCACGTATACTTGCATGTGTGTTTGGCCGAAACAATTCTTGTTTGCTTTTGCAAAGTGCGGCATTGCTTTTGCGACTGGCAGCTTGGGTGAATTTGCATTTGTGACATTGGCCGGGTCAAATGGGTTTCACATTTGCGAGCTTGAGGTCTCTTTTGCGGGAGTTGTATTTGCTAGCCTTTGGTTGCAAATGTGACATCTGCAGCTAGATTTAAGTTGTGTATTTCGGGATTTTGAGCTCATTTCTCATATTTTGAACCCTAGAATTGGAAAGGGGCGATTTCTCATGGAGATTTTAACACAAGACTTTGGGGTAAGTGATTTCTACTCAGTTTTCATATTATCTCTAGAATCTACATGAATTATTAACACCCAAAATATGAAATTTGAAAACGAAATTTAGGGTTTTGCCTACACTTTGAGAAACAGTAGTTTGAGGATTTGAGTACCGATTTGGACTCGATTTTGGAATCTAATCATACACATGGCATGTTATGGGTCATCGAATTTTGGTATTGGTTGTAAATTTCGGGCACGCGAGCCCGAGGTTGACTTTTGTTGACTTTTTGTGAATCCTTCAATGATTGAGGTTTAGTGATTGTGATTACTTCCTGTTATATGACTTTTTTGGTTGATGTTTGTCTAGATTTGAGCCGGTTAGAGGTAATTTCTCAAGGAAACATGATTTTGGAGTTTTGGACTAGCCCAAATGAAGTAAGTTTCTTACCTAGTTTTATTGAGGGAATTTTTTTTAATACATAATATTGTTTGTTACATGCGGGGGTGATGCATATGCGAGGTGACGAGCGTATATGCATGTGACAAGGCTATCCATGCTCGGGTATATTATATGCTTCTTTGTGCCTTATTGAACTCTGTGAATTTCTTGACATATTTCTTACTTGATTTCAATGATAATTCATGCTAGAGATCATGTTTTTAGTTTATTACATCTTTAATGAATATGAGGGACTATTTTTGAGATTGTTTGTGTACATAATTTGGTTATATCAATACCTATATTAGGAACACTTATCTATGACTGTTATTTTTATGATACTTGGGTATCTATATTTATGCTGAAAATCATATTTATGTTTTGGTGAGTTACTTGAATACTATTGTTCTTGAAACATTGGCTCGCATATTGGTGCAAAAGCTATGATTATCTATCACGAGGTGTATTATGCTTAATCAGTCTTTTTGATATTATTTATGTTTCTTACCTTGTGTGGTAATGTTATATATACATTGTGAGGAAGATTCAATTGGACGAAGGGTGTTTTGTGCTTAGTGAGAAAGAGTGATATGATATTGGCATAGAGGGTATTTCCATGCAAGTGAGGATGTGAGTTCATGGCTCGAGGAGTGTTTCCGTGTAGGAGAGGACGAGAAACATGCATTATATTATGTTATCATTCCCTCACCTATACATTTATGCCTTTTTCCTGAGTTGTTATTGTTGCATTTATGCTTTCTATCTTGTTTATTGTTGTTGCGTTTGTGCCTTCTACTATATATGTTGTGCGATTGTGATGGTATTTTGGTACAAGGTCTTTGTTGTGTGATTGTGATGATATTCAGGCACGAGGTCTTTGTCGTGTGATGTGATTGATATTGTGGCATGAAGTTTTTGTCGTGCGATTGTGATTGATATTGTGGCACAAGGTCTTTTCTGTGTGATTGTGAGTAATGTTATGCACATGTGGAATAAGGTTGGCATTCTTGAATATGCATATGTGGAGCAATAAGGATGGTGTCACGCCCCAAACCTGGGAAGGCGTGGCCAGCACCCAGTGCCATGCTCGGTCCGAGCGTACCACTTTGTAACTGTGAACTCTGGAGCGGTAACCCTTAAGTTGGGCCCACGAGGCCTACCTGCAAACTGACAATACCAATCAAGGCCGATGAGGCCATATTCTAAATCATCTGAAAATAATATCGCTCTCATTTGAGGGTTAAACATACCCAAAAGTTTATATATATAACTGTGCAGGCCAACAAGGCCTCCATGAACGTCTCCATCCAGCAATACCAAATTGAGCATATACACAAGGCTTGCAAGGCCATAATACTGGTATGCAAAATACACAAGACTCATCTACAAGCCCCTAGAGATAACTGGACTGTATCATGGTTGGGACAAGGCTTCGACCTACCCATCAAACCTGTATATATAAAATGGACCCCAAGGTCTAGACCTGTTAACTCCGAGGAAGTGGAGCTTCCCAAGCAAGTTGATGTTTGACTCTGTCTATTAGGAAAGTCTATCTAGCTGTCTATAAGGACCTGCAGGCATGAAATGCAGCGTCCCCAGCAAAAGAGACGTTAGTACGAAATAATGTACTGAGTATGTAAGGCAACAGAATAATTGAAAATTGAAACCGAACTGATAATATGATAACTAAAAGTAACTGAAAGTCAACGGAAATCTGAAGATATGCTTACCTGCTGATAATGACCCAACTCCCTCAATATAAGTAAAATAGCTGTCCAGCCTACAAGGCTCGGTAAGTGTAACTGCTCTGCCGTAGTAGGCTCGCTCATAGGTGATTGGACATACTAGGCTCTGTATATTGGTCATTTTGGGCTCGCTCATAGGCGCTCGGCCACAGTAGGCTCGGTATATAACTTACCATCTGATCGGAGGTTGTCCAATAGGGGCCTGCCCACCGATTAGAGCTCGATGGTGGTGAAAATACTGTAGTATTGCCCTGTAGGGGCCTGCCTAATGATTACAGCTCCATGGTGGTGAAAATACTCTATATATATCCCATGCTATCTTGACTGGAAGGAAATAATACTTAACTGAATATAAAGTCCCGATAAGGGACAATTCTGTAACTTATGAGACTAGGATAATGTAGATAAATTCAGGAACACGAACTTCTCTTTATGTCTTTTATCAGACACATGTAGTTACGAGATCATGCCAAAAATGAAGGAAAGGTCTAGCATTAACAACCTTAACCCCGTTGAGTCCTTAATCCCTTCCAAGAAATTCTTCAAACAACTAAAATCAGTCTACCATCTTATAAGGAGATTCAAAATCAATGCTGAGTAAAGGCTAAAGTCCGCAACGTAAACTAGTAGCTCATTTGTGTAAATTTGGGCAGCATCTCCCCTATAACAAGGGCTTCCTCCAATACCATATACCAACAACAACAACCGGAGCTATAAAATAAGAACAACATCAACAATAGAGCTCAAAATATTTCATTAACAAGTCATTAACATATCAGGACGAGCGGCGAGCTCGGATTGAATCCCTTTAGCACCTTTCAACCCCATTATCATTCATTCTTGAGCTTAGTAATATATTCAGTATAAAAACCAATGCCTTTTAAAGGATTTCCAACCTTCTACTCAATTTCAAAGTTACCTGAAATAGCCCAACACAAGATAATATCACTGTGGACAACTTCCAAGGTCTTTATAGCCATTTCTTTTTCTAGTTACCAATTTCCTCAACAAGTTTGACATGCAAACAAACATAATCATACTAACAACATCCTATCCAACTTATTTTCCATAATTCCAGCTACTTAAAGTTCAGAAGAGCAACTTTCAAATTAATCCATCAAGAACAACAACATCTCAAGCTAATCCAAGTATTATCTTGTAGTTTATCATCCTAACCACTTAACCAACTTACAAGAAAGTTTAAGCACAATTAGTAGGATTTTATACTCACCTTAGCCAGTAGCAACAACTTGAAATTTCAGCCAAACACAGCCCACAACCATCCTCGACGACAACACAACCTCAAAGAGGTGTTGTTCTTCACTAGAACTATCTTTTGATGTTGAAATATGGTGTAATCACTTCAAACCCTTAGGTTTTTATCCAACTAAACTTGAAAATAAGAGAAAATCATTTAGGGTTTTGTATAGAATTTTTGGGAGAATTTTGCTGGGGTATACCTTTGATTTTTTTGCTCTATTATGAGTGTAATATCTGAAGGAAATTAGACCTTAAAAGGGCTCTTTGGCCGACCCAAACTAGCTCCTTTTTGGACATGTTTCGTCCTTTCATTTAAGCAAGTAGGTGACATACCTACTTTTCACCTATGCAGTCTGCACAGTCTCGCAAAAATGCAAATATCTCTTTACTCCCTTTCGTATCAACAAACGGTTTAATGCGTTAGAAACTAGACTCATATCTCTTCAATTTGGTAGGTTGATCATCCCGTAATTTCAAGTATATTGGGAGACAAGATCAGATACATTTGGCCTAAATTTCACCAAATTTATGAATGTAACTTATGATGACTCTTTGCCAACTTTTGTTCCATAACTATCTTGACTTTAAAACATAACACACGACTATCATACGACTAAAATAACTCATAACATAACCTCCTTATAATGTTAAGAACCTTAGTCCCACCCTAAAAGTACATGTTATAACATTCCCAACTTGTCGACTTTCGACGAAATTTATTTTCTTCAATTCGTTTAGCTTCTAAACCTTCCAACCATCTTGGTACTTGTTACTCATGATATTAAATATTTATAACCTCCAAGGTAACATGAGTAACTTACTTTAGGTACTTTCAAAGATGATCTTATTTCTAAGCTTACATCAATTGACTTGCGACATACTCTTACATACGAAAATATGAGGCGTAAAAGATGGCACTTGTGATCATTCACATGTGGCGAAGCAAGGGTGGCATTATTGATTATGCTCATGTGTGTCACGCCCCAACATCGGGGAGCGTGAGTGATGCTCAACCGAGATACCCTGTGTCACGACCCAAAATCCCAACCCGGTCGTGATGGCGCCTCTCATGAAGACAAGGCCAGCCAATCCAACTAAACCTCGATTTAAATAGTTAAACAACGCAAATTAATATAAGTACGATTTAATAACAGAAATTTGCGGAAAAATATAGAGAACCATCCCGACTACAGCCCGAACCGGGGTGTCACAAAGTCATAAGCAACTAATGAAACCCTAATAACAAAATTACTATTACAATGTCTTGGCACAATTGTTAGATGAAAGTGGAAATAACATGATAAAAGAGATACGGGGCTGCGGACGCCAACAGCTACCTCGTAACCTCCGAATCACCGCCCTGGCAGTAGTAGTCAATGCCTCGGAGCGAAACCGTTAATGCCTGAATCTGCACACATGGTGCAGGGAGTATTGTGAGTACTTCCAACTCAGTGAGTAATACATATAAATAATGACTGAAAGTAAGAAAACACATAAGGCTTAGAGCAATCCACGATGAAGCAGTAAACACATGTAAATATTCTAAGCAAATAACATGAAGTAATGAAAACAACACCAACACAACAAAATGCAATGCACGTCATGACTTTCGTGGCGGCGTGCCACCCATTCCCTAGGTACCCGGCGCTCACTGTGGGGGGTTCAGTAGCGCAATATCTCGTGACG
>MCJB01040184.1:0-16652 GCA_002018475.1 Nicotiana obtusifolia | reverse complement strand
GCGCAATATCTCGTGACGGCGTGTCACCCGATCCAACATGTCATATGCAAAGTCATTTAATTTCCAAAACTAAGTTTATGAAATGAATCAATTTAGTAACAAATATCCCTGAAGCGTTCACATAACCGGCGAGATGCCAAATAATACCCCTGAAGGGTTCACATAACCGATGAGATGCCAAATAATACCCTTAAAGGGTTCACATAACCGGCGAGATGCCCAATTATGATGATATCAATAAGTTTCAATCAATCACGTAGTAAAATCATCAATCAGGATGGACCAAGTCACAATCCCCAGTAGTAAACAACACAGTATAACACTACGACGTGAAAATCCGGGGTTTCAAACCCTCAGGACATCATTTACAAGCATTACTCACCTCAAATCGGCTAAATCATTAGCCCGTGATGCCTTTTCCCTTCGAATTGGCCTTCACGTGCATCGAATCTATCCAAATTCAGAACAAATACGTCACCATATGTTGAGGGAAAAAGGCCCAAGCGAAAACAATCAAAATTACTAAGAAATTCCGAAATTAGCAAAACCCGAGCCCGTCCCACTTCTCAAAATTTAGTAATATCCACCTCAACAGGTTCCTTATCTCCTCACGAGTTCAACCATACAAAATTTGTCGAATTCCGTCATCGGATCGACCTCCAACCCTCAAATCTAAACTTAAGGGTTTTCCACAATTTTTCCAACTTAAATCACCAATTAATTGCTAAAAACAGTGATAAACTGAGGTAATTCCTCAAAAATTTAGTTAGGAACACTTACCCCGAGATTCCTCTTGAAAATCCCCCAATATTTGCTTCAAGATTCGCTTCAATCCGAGTTCTATGGCCCCAAGTATGTTTAAGATGATCAAAACTCTTCCTTTAAGAATTTGTCCATGAAAATTTCCTTTGGATATAGTTTTGAGGTTGATTTATGGTGATTCTATGGTGTTTGGAGGTGTATCTCTTCGTGGGTAACGAAAATGGGTTCTTGTAGGGCAAAGGGGCATTGGTTTCTACTTAAAAAGGGGTCAAAAATCGGAACAATTCAGGTGTTCAAAATGCTGTTCGCATAACAAGAATGCTGTCCGCATTTTGCGTAGCATTTTTGACATTGCTTTCGGCCCAACAATCTGTTTCACTTTGCTGTTCGCATTTTGCGCAGCAAAACCAAAATGTTGTTCGCATTTTTTACATCAGGCGTAGCATTTCTAACGTTTATGCAGATTTTGTTTTCCTTGACACAAAAATAAGCATAACTTTCTCATACGATGTCCGAATTGGACGATTCTTTTTGCTATGACTCCGAAATTTCGATACGGATCTAACGCTTCAATTAAAACTGAATTTGGAATCCATTTTCATAATATGATACCGCTTATTCTAGAAGAGACGACATTGACACATTCTTGAAATGCCCAAGTTAAGCTCCATCAACCATCCAAAATCCATTCGAGGCCCTCGGGACTTCAACCAAATATATCAACAAATCTTAAAATATCATATGGACTTAGTCGAGGCCTCAAATCGCATCAAACAACGCTAAATACATGAATCATACCCCAATTCAAGCCTAATGAAACTTAACAAATTCCAACTTCTACATTCGATGCCGAAACCTATCAAATCGAATCCGATTGACCTCAAATTTTGCACACAAGTCATAAATAACATAACGGACCTATGAAGATTTTCATACTGGATTCCGACCCCGATATCAAAAGTCAACTCCTCAGTCAAACCTTCTAAAAATCTTCTATTTTCCAACATTCGCCAAAATGCATTGAATTGTCCGACGGACATCCAATTTCGAATCCGAACATACGCCTAAGTCTGAAATCACCATATGAAGCTATAGAAACTCTCGGAATTCCATTCCGACCTTCCGATCAAAATCTCACCTACCGACCGAAAATCGCCAAAATTCTAACTTCACCGCGAAATCAGCTCAAAGCGAGGTTTGCGGTTCGCATTTCATGTTTTGCGATCGCATTCTCGTCGCATTCCTGATGTAGATTTTTGTCCAAATTGCTGTCTCAGTATGCGATCTCCACTTTCAAATATGCGATTCGCATTTCAGGTTTGCGGTTTGCATTCTGGCAGCATTTTGGTCGCGAATCTTGCCCAGGTTCCTGCTTGTTTTTGCGACCCCACTATGAGATATGCGGTCCGCATTTGAGTTATGCGGTCCGCATTCTCACCTGGTTTTTCTGCAACTTTTGTTTTTCCAACGATGGTTTAATCCGTTTAACCGTCCAAAACTCACCCCAAACGCAGACTACTCAACTTGATTACCTAAAACACAGATAAGGAAATATAATGAGACAGAAAATGGGAAAAACGAAGTGGTAACCTACGAGACGACTGGCCGGGTCGTCACACCCTGGTCAAGAAACCCTACTTGATGCTTTCTACTCTACCTTGCCCATGCATAAAGCGCAGATATGTACCATTCATTATGTAATGATAGAATTTCATGGATGACACCAATTTCATAAGCATTAGCTACTTCATTTATAATTTCCAAAATACATTACACATTCGTAGCTTGAAGTGGAAAATGTGATACAATTACAACAATTCTAGTTTGACTTTCCCAACACCAATGTACAACCCACACTATGTCTACGGATTCTCTAACAGATGCAAAACAGTGCTATGATAGTGCCGGCAACAACGCCCCGCTATACCTCAAAACATTATACATAAGGAAAAAAGGGTACAAGACCCCAAAATGAAGTGGGGCTCACCAAGTCAGCGAAAAAAGGTGTACCGCTATCAGTGATTGATGCTGCCTGTTGTGGAACCACATACATCCATTAAAGATGCAGTGGCCTGGGGAAAAGGGACATTAGTACACATGGAATAGCACTAGTATGTAAGACTAGACACTCTCTCAATAGAACGAGTAACAATTCAATAAGAAAGAAAAATGGAAACCAATGAGAGCCTCAAACCATATAATAATGTCAAGTTAAGAGAAAGATAAATTTCAAGTAAATAATAATGTTTTAGGTTAGGAGATCTTTAGTATCGATATACCATCGTGGTTTTTAGCATGGAGTCCGATCACGGTTCGATTGACTAAGCCATCTCACCTAAAGACATCCAATAACAACACCACCATGTGCGCAACAGCGCGTCCGATCTCAGCCCGATTGGCTAAGTCGTCTCACCACAATGCCGTGTGGGTCGACATCACATCACATTCCTCTAGCAATCATTTCATCCCAAATTAGGGGAATAATATCAACACAACATTACAGGGATTTACCCCTCAATTACTCCTACACCGACACATGTAGTTTTGGGGTTAGGTTATTTCAACATACCCTTCCTCGGTGACTAAAAAATACTCCCAAAACATTTAATATATAAAAGTTTTTCAGCTCATTTCATAATCTTTCACACGACTTTTTATTTCATTTGCACTTGTGGCCACAATTGTAATTCTCATTCTTGGCACGGTGGCCACATTTTATATCTCATATTCGCTTCTTTCACTTTCAAGTATCATCATAGAATATCAACAACAAGGCATTTCTAATCAATACTTTAAGTATATATATGAACAAACAAGAGTCTTAAGCACATTGAACTTTCCTACATAATTTGGCATGATAACTTGCAATTGAATCATGATTAAAGTCATAATATTTCGACACATTGGTCACATTAAAATATATTCCCAAAGGAGAACACAATATGATGGGAACATTTGGCACACATCTTTAGTATATACCTCTCTACATAAGCTTATGCGGAATGGTCAAATTTATAAGGAGTAACTCGGAACATGAGGAATAAAAGCTTGGCCCATCATACTTGAAACTTACGAAAACATCGTGGGATTCGATTCTAGGAGAGAAGTTTAGCCAACATACCTCGCTTGAGATTTTCGTAATTTACTACAACGTCCAAATACTTCTTGTAATTTCAATCAATAGGAAGATGATAAAATCGAATCAAAATTAGAAGGATTCTCATGATATAAGTCTCTTGGGAATTCTGTCGAACACCTATCATGCAAAATTGAATACAACGCTTCTATAATGGTAATCCTTTCCTCCATCAACCAATTTTCAACAAGAATCTACCCAGAATAGTTTAACAACCCCACATACTAACCCTTAATGGAAAATGCATGGCCCATCTCCAACTCCACAACTTACTTTAACCGATAAGAATTGCATGAAGGTTTTAGAACAAGGTCGATAGTTGATGGCCTAGTGATTGATTCCCTCGAATCTCCAAGACTGGGCAAGAATTGATGAGCAAAGGGTTCTCTCTCTCTACAATACTCGACTCTCTAAAATAGCCGTTTAAACCAGCCCAAATGACCCCCAAAGTCGTTTTATAAAAAATGGGATTGGGTGAAATTTTCCCAAACTTAAGCCTAAGAAAGCGGGTCTGTGGTCGTAGACCGAACCGAAAAACGAATTGCGGTACACAAAGGGGACCGCAAAAAATGGTCCCAAATGGGTAGGCCTGGTTAGGTTTGCGACCGTTATGCAGACCACAGAACGGTTATGAGGTCGCATAACACGCCGCAAATCTCCCTCTGAAAATCTTCATGCTGAATCTACAACTAAATGTGCGGCCCGCAAAATGATTATGCGGTCGCATAATGGACCACATAATGATCTTCAAAAATTGGCTAAGGTTTTGTTGCATTCTGCGGCCAATCTGTGGTCTGCCTAGAGGTTTTACGATCGCATAGTGGACCAGCAGAAATGTCATGTTCTGCAATATTTTTCTTTCAACTCCCCGACGTACTGTATACCCCAAAAAGTCCGTACCGCAGTGACCAAATTCACCGTGAAGAATTTCTACAATCCTCAAAAACATTAGCCTACCTCAGTGCTACGAAACCCCGGGTTCTAGGTGAAATTTTACAAGACCTTAGAATGTGGCAGAATAAAGGTGAAATTCTTGGTTATGCACATGTAGAATGTAAAGGTGGCATTCTTTATTATGCACATGAATCTTCATGCTTGTCATGCATTTCATGTGATTTACTTGTATTATCCATGCATATCATTTACATATGATATTTGGCACATTCTTCATATGTCTTGGACTTGTTAGTGGGTTGGTGGACACTCGGACGGTGTCAGATTGATGTGGAGAGAAAGTTATCATCATACATTGTCATGTTGAACTCATGCAAAAGTTACATAAACCTTCCATCTGGAAATTTATGTGAAATTGATTCATTGTCTGGTATAGACCCTTACGTCCAAGTAAAAGTATATAAGTACAAATTACTTGGTGCACGTCTCTTTTTTATGCGAAGATGGTATAACCGTATATGTTTCGACTTGTTTATCGAAAAGCATGCTTATGATCTCCTCTTTGATTGTGTGCTTAAATTTTGATATTCATTATTCTATGACTGTCTTTCTAGATATTTCTCTGTATTATACATGTTATTGAGCTGCACGGGTTATACAAAGTTAGTGTCTTTTGACTTAAAAACCTCATCATTATTTCATTGTGGTTAGTCAAGATAATTACTGAGTACATGGGGAGTTGTACTCATACTACACTTCTGCATCTTCCGTGCAGATCTTGAAGCTGAGCTACTATGGATGACAAAGGCTGGCACTGAAGTTATAACTGCATTCCTGATTCAAGCTACCTATAGCAATTCAGCCGGTCATTTTGTCTATTTGAGCCCTATTTCCCTATTTTATGCTTCCTATGTTCTTGTTTTCTTTTTGTGAATTTCTGGGATGGATGGTTTGGTTCCGGGAATGTTTTGGAGTGAATTGGAACACTTAGTTCATTGTTGGAGCTTAAGTTGTAAGAGTTGACCAAGGCTTGACTTTAGGGTAAATTACCTCAATTTCATTTTTTGATGGTTCCAATAGGTGTGTATAATGATTTTGGACTTCGACATATGTCTAGATTTATATTTGGAGGTCCTAGGTGATTTGGCACTTTCTGCCAAAAATTGGTAATTTGAATATTTTTTAAAGTTCATAGGTTTGACCATGAGTTGACATTGAGGATATCTGGTTTGGATTGTTTTTCCGAGACATAGAACATGTCCATCTTGTCATATGGAACTTGTGTGCAAATTTTGGTCTCATTTTGAGTTGGTTTTGTAGAAATCAGACGCTTGGTTGTGAATATTGAAGTTCTTGAACTTGAAGACTTGCATGATGTGTTTTGGTTTTTAATTCATGGTATGGGTGTTATTTTGATGTTTTGAGGTTGTGATCGAGTTCTTATGAGGTTTATATACTTGTGTACATGTTTGGTGTGGGGCTCGAGGGACTTGGGTGAGTTTCAGATTGGTTTTGGTAAGGTTCAGTTTTTGCTGGTGTTGCAGACCTCGCAATTACAATGGATGCTCGCAATTGCGAAGGTCTGCATTTGCGGAGTTCTGATCACTTTTGTGAAGGATGCCTGAGAAGGCCATCTTCACATTTGCAAAGCTGGTGTTGCAATTACAACATCTGCAATTGCGAAGAGGAGTACGCATTTGCGAAACTTGGTCACGTTTGCGAGCTTCTTGGTCGCAATTGCAATGGATGAAGCTAAGGGATCTAGTTCGCATATGCGAGCCTTTTCTCGCATTTGCAACGCTCGCAATTGTGAATCCCTGGTCGCATTTGCGACTTCTGCAGCTGATTATTAAGAAGGAATTTTGGGAGTGAGACCCATTTTATCATATTTTGAACCTTAGATATGGAGAGGGGCAACCGTTGAAGAGGATTTTCGCACAAAGTAAGAGAGTAAGTGATTTCTACTTGATTTTAATACAATATCTTATTTCCTAATAAATTTTTAACCCTAGATTATGGAATTTGGAAGAGCATTTTTGTGCATTTTTACTATGTTTGATAAATAAAAATTGGGGATATGAGAGTTGATTTAGACTCGCTTGTGGAGTCTAATCACATATTTGGACTCGTGGGGTTATGGCTAGTCGGGATATACCCTTTCACTCGGGTTTTGATCGTGTGGGATTGGGGTTGAGTTTTGTTGACTTTTTGGAAATTGGGTAAAGATTAGAACTTTTTTGTTTGAAATTGATTCCTACAATATTGGCTGATGTTATTGAGTTGTTTTTGGCAAGATTGGAGCCAGACTGAGGTGATGTTTAGAGGAATGTCTATTTTAGAAAATTGATTTGGTCTTAGTAAGGTGAGTATCTTGCATAACCTTGTGTGGGGGAATACCCCTTAGGATTTGGCCTTATTTGCCTAATTGTGTTATGTGTAAAGCGACATGTACGCGAGATGACGAGCTTTTATAGGGGTGCTATGTGTGATTTATGACCGGATTAGACTTTAGGCTTCTAATATGCCTTATTTTGATGGTATGCTTTATATAAAACACGCTTAAGCACTTGGTGACTACATGAACTTGATTTCTACAATTGATTTAGCTGTAGTCATGCTTTATATGTTGACCACTCATCCACATTTTTATTATTATCATGACCTTGTGCAACTTGTTGACAAATTGTGAGCATATGTCCTTTGATGTTAATTTGACACATTGCATTGTAATGAGTCTAGCACATGTGGACATGTTGGGCAGATTGATTAGTAATGTGTAACAAGGTCCTTGTCGTGCAATTGTGATTGATATGGTGGCACAAGGTCTTTGTCATGCGACTGTGACTATTGTTATGCACATGTGGCAAAATAAGGATGTCATTCTTAGGTATGCACATGTGGCGCAATAAGGTGGCATTTGTGATTATGCACATGTGGCAGAATAAGGGTGGCATTTCGCTGTTGACGTTCATGTGGCGGTACGAGGGTAGCATTATTGATAATGTACATGCACCCTTTATGCTTGGTCTTGCATTTTTACATGATTTCACGTTGCTTTTAACATGATGCTCTATGTCGTTGTTATTGAATTGATAAATCTTTTGTCAAACATGATTTACTTGTGATGAGCTAATAACTCGTGTTTTGTTGAGTTGATGGTGTTACATCCTATTATATTCTTGTTGCCAGTTATTGATATACTGCACAAGTTTGTTGAATAGTGAGTATCAGATGACTTGAACCTCGTCACTACTTCACTGAGGTTATTCTTGATACTTACTGAGTACATGTTACCTCATACTCATACTACACTTTTGCACATTTTTATGTAGATCCGGGTGTTGGAGGCAGCAGGCTTTAAGAATGAGTGCATACATTGTTCCGGAGGATTCACGGTAGTGTTACATGACCATTGCAGTCCCTTGGTGTCCCATCATTTATATTTAAACTATTATTTTCACACTAAGACAATATCGTCTTTGAGACTTCTTTATGTATTCAGTTTAGAACCCATCACTCTGTACTACTTGGTTTGGGGGAGTTGTATTGTGTATTGCCATTTATGGCTTATGTTATCACCATTTGCGCTCTTTATGTTAATTCAAACTTATTATATCATGTTTTGATGATTTTATATTGTTAATGCGAATGGGTTACGTAGTCTTGAAGGCTAGGTGCCATCACGATCCCTTGTGGTATGTGAGTCGTGAAAAGTTGGTATTTGAGCCCTACATTAATAGGTTTTACGAGTCATGAGAAAGTTTAGTAAAGTCTTGTGGATCAGTAAGCAGATAACCGAAATGTTAGGAAAACTTCACTTTCATTCATTATTTATCGTGAGATTTGTCATTCCCGAAGTTTGAACCTTTAATATTCTATTCTCTCACATATGGAGAGGACACATTATGTTGAGTCAGCTGAGCAGACACCAGCACCCGCTGTTAGAGCAGCGAGAGGCAGGGGTCGAGGTAGACCAAGGTGGGGCACACGCCACTGCTAGAAGCCCTGCTCGAGCAGCAGCTGTGGAGCCACCAGTAGCTCCATTTGAAGAGTAGGAGCCCGAGCATACACCTGAAGGGCCTATTACTAGACCAAGACTACAGGAAACTCTAGCTCACTTCATGAGTATGCTTGATAGTTTGGCCCAGGATGGGCTGATTTCGGTTGCAACACCTACTTCACATGCTTGGGGAGGAGCCCAGACTACCGCCATCCATACACTAGAGCAGATAGCTCATCTTTATCAGACTCCGGGTGTTATGCTAGTACAACCAATAGTTTGTAGTTTGGCCCGAGATAGGGCCAATTGTATCTGTTGAGGACCATAAGAGGTTTGAGAGGTTTCAGAGACTTTGTTCCCCTTAGTTCAATGGAGGGGCTTCAGAGGATGAAAAGGGTTTCTTTGGTTGGTGTCATCGGATTTTGCATACTTTGGGTTTGGTAGAGTCAAACAGGGTCAACTTTACCACCTTTTTGTTGACGGGGCTAGCATACAAATGGTGGAAGACTTATGAGGCGAGTAGGCCAGCTGGTATAGCACCACTTACATGGTCGTATTTATTTGGTCTTTTCTTGGGAGATTTTATCCCACAAACCAATATGGATAAGCTGCGTAGCAAGTTTGAGCATTTGCACCAGGAGGGTATGACTATGATCCAAATGTTCTATGAGGTTTAAAGAGTTATCCTGCTATGCAGATCCTTTGGTTTCTTCTAAGAGAGAGAGAGAGATAGAGAGTACATAGATTTGTGGAGGGACTCACGTAAAACCTCAGATTTGGGATGGCACAAGAGATGAAGACTGAGATTGCATTTGATCGGGCTGTGGAGATTTCTAGGAAGTTAGAGCGTATCCGTAGGCAGGAGAAGGTGTATTGGGAGGATAAGAAGCCTCGTAATTTTGGAGGATTTAGTTGCTCCTACTATGGGGTCAATTGTAGAGGCTTTGTCAGTCGACCAGTTCATTCCGCACTTCAAGTTTCACATAGCGCTCCAACTAGCTGTGGGTTTCAGAGCACTCGTACCGGGCAGTCATCCTTCAATGCACCTTCTACAAGGGGTTCCTACAGCAGTTATTTCAATCATCTAGGGTAGACTATTCCAGGAGCCACATCAGCAGAGAAGTTATTTTGAGTGTTGTGTTACTAGGCACATTGTCAGAGATTTTCCCAGGCTTCGGATGAGTGTACCTCAGCAGGATACTCATGCAATATTTCCACTCCAGATGCTACACCTCCTGCTCAATCAGCTAGAGATAGAAAACAAGTGTGTAGAGGTCATCCTAGAAGAGAAGGCCAGGCCCGTTGTTATTCTTTCCCTGGTAGGAGTGAGGCAGTTGCATCAGGTGCAATCATTGCATATATTGTTTTGGTCTGTCATTGAGATGCTTTAGTTTTATTTGCTCCGAGTTCTACTTATTCGTATGTGTCATCCTACTTTGCTTCATATTTGGATATCTCTCGTGATTCTTTGGATTATCTTGTTTACGTGCGAACCCATTTGGGATTCTATTGTTGTGGATCATGTCCATCTTTCTTTTATTGTTTCTATTGGGGGCTATGTGGCCAGAGTTGATATGATGTCGCTTAATATAGTGGATTTTATGTGATTTTGGGAATGGAATGATTTGATTTTCACGCTAAGACCGTGACGTTGGTTATGTCGTGTTTGCTGGGATTGTAATGATGAGATTCCTTGGGTCATATTCCTATTAGAGTGGTTTCCTTTTTAA
The DNA here is from genome assembly GCA_002018475.1 of Nicotiana obtusifolia. Lineage (NCBI taxonomy): Eukaryota > Viridiplantae > Streptophyta > Magnoliopsida > Solanales > Solanaceae > Nicotiana > Nicotiana obtusifolia. The sequence goes on along the minus strand of MCJB01040184.1, from coordinate 6,130 downwards.
AGCTGAACGGATGACGGAGAAGGGGTATTTGGCATACTTAGCCATTGTTAGGGATGTTAGTACTGATACTCCTGCGGTTGATTTTGTCCTCGTGGTATGAGAGTCTCCAAATGTGTGCCCTGCAAACCTACCGGGCATGCCACTTACTGGGAACATCGATTTTAGTGTTGATTTGGCATCGGGCGCTCAGCCCATATCTATTCCACCATATCGCGTGGCTCCAACAAAGTTGAAGGACTTAGGAACAATTGCAGGAATTTTTAGATAAAGTTTTCATTAGGTCGAGTATGTCACCGTGGGTGCACTGATTCTATTTGTGTAGAAGAAGGACGAGTCCATGAGGATGCGTATTGACGACAGGCAATTGGACAAGGCTACCATTTAGAATAATATCCACCGCTGTGCATTGATGATTTATTTGATCATCTAAGGGTGCTAGGGTTTTCTCTAAGACGGACTTAAGATCGAGGTACCTCCAATTAAAGATTACGTTTCAGACCATTGTCATTGTGTTCATGTAATGATCCGACCGATAATTTTGTGTATTTGAGCCCCGTTTCCCCTTTTGATGTTTCACACGTGTGCATTTGTGGTTTTATGACTTATGGGGATTATTAGTTTCATTCCGGGAAGATTTTGGAATAATTTGGACCCTTTGGCTCTTAGTTTAGAAGCTTAAGTAGGAAATATACCGAGGTTTGATTTTTTTGAAAATGACCCCGATACGGTATTTTGATTGCTTCGATAGGTTCATATCATGATCTTGGACTTGGGTGTATGCCCGGAGTGCAATTTGGAGGTCCCTAGGTTAATTTGAATATTTATCCCAAAAGTTGGCAATTTGAGGTTTAGAAGTTTCCTTGAGGTTGACTGTAGATTGACTTTATGGCTATCGGGTTAGGATTTTGGGACTTTAAATATATCTGTTTTGCTTTTTGGAACTTGTCTGCAAAATTGGGTGTAATTCGAAGTTGGTTTGATAGAATTCGGACGCTTGGACTCATTTTCAGATTGTTGGTGTGGTGGTGCTCCAGTTATCGCAATTGCAAGCATCAGAATCGCAATTGCGATCATAGCAAGGGGTCTCAGGTTTCGCATTTGCGATACCTTTATCACATTTTCAAAGAAATGCCTGGGCTGGTTAGCCTCGCATTTGCGACCAATCGGTCGCATTTGCAAAGAGGACAGACTTCGCATCTGTGAGGTCTGTTGCAGTTGCGATATTTCCCTTGGCTTGTCAGGTGCTGCATTTACAAGCTATTCTTAGCAATTGCGAGGGTTCACAATTGCAAACCCATGGTCGCAATTGCGACATCTGTACCTAAACAATAGTGCTGCGAAGACGGGATTTGATCTCATTCTTCATATTTTGTAATGCTAGACTGAGTAGGAGGCGAATTGGAGTGAGGATTTTCACATACAACCATTGGGTGAGTGATTTTGATCAATTTTAAATTATATTCCATGATTCTATATGAGATTTAACATCAAATTCATGAGAGTCTAAGAGAAATTTTGGGAAATTGTATATGTTCTGAAAACAGAAAATTTGGGATTTGAGAGTTGAATTTGACTCGGATTTGGAAACAGATCACATATATGGACTCGTGGGGCTATGGTAGTCAAGATCTACCCTTGGACTTGGGGTTTGATCAGGTGGGACGAGGGTTGACTTTTGTTGACTTTTCGGGCATTGTTTAAAGATCTTAGCTTTATTAACCCGAAAAAGGTTTCTCTTGCATTGTTTGATAATATTAAGACCTTTTTATTAGTTTTGAGCCATGCGAAGGCGAATTTTAAAGGAAAAGCTACATTTGGCTGTTGATTTTGCCTAGTTGAGGTAAGTATCTTGCCTAACATTGTGAGGGGAAATAAATCTTAGGATTGGTTTTGATTTCACTAATTGAATTACATGAATGACGTGTACATGATGTGACGACTGTGTACACGGGCTTATATGTGAAAATTGACCAGTTTAGACTCTTAAGTTATTTGTAAGAATTTAATTGAAGTTGTTATTAATTGTTCTATCTTTCGTTGTCAGGTTTATTTGTACATGCTTTAATTGAAGTTGTTGTTTCATGTTCGAGTTTCCATTGTCGAGGATTCCCATATATAAATTTATAAGTAGCTGGTGTTACATGCTATTCTTTCCATTATTGAGTTATTCTCATGCATTTAACCGTAGTCACTATTTCATGCTACCTCTTTTATTTTTAAGCTTATGTTATGCATTAGAATTTGAAGATGCCATTTCACCGAAATACCTTTATTTTTGAGTTATTCAAGTTCTAGTTGTTGAAAGCTATTAGCACGGCTGTGGTTCAAATTGTTGGTTATTGGAATATCTTTCCTTGTTGAGTTATTTCTCTTTCATTTTGTTATTATTGAGATTCTTGTACACATTGTGGTTGAGCTGTAGGCTATGTGCTGTGGTAACGTTTGTATTGTTGATTTTGGCAATGTTGTGGCATATGAGCAAATGTGGTGCTTATTCATTATTGCGTTGTGATATTGATGCTTGTGTGGTGGTATAAGGATAGGGACTGATGTACATGCAGCGAGATAAGGTGGGATTTATATGCGTGTTGCTAGTAAGGGAATTACATGAAGCCACGCGGTGAGATAAGGGGGCTAAAGCGTGTATAACTATTTCATAAAAAATATTTTTTTTTTCAAAATATAAATGCAAGGCTCAGGCGGCGATTTAAGGAAGATTGTGATAGTGAATTGAGAAATGTGAATATGAGGTGTGCTACCTCATTTGTGATTCTTGTTGTACTTCCTATGTTGACAAAGCTTGTTCGTATGAATGATTGCTGTTTTTCCTTCACTCGTTTTACTTGTATTTTGACTGTATTTGATCACTTGTTGTTCTTATCATATTTTCACTCTTTGTTGTCCCTTATTGCCTTAATATCTGTTGTTAGGCTTATATCATCAGTCTATTGTTGTCATATATCTCTTTACTTTCCGTTATCAGATTGTATTAATATTCTGTTCAATTTTCTATGCCTAGTAGGTGTGATGACCTGACCTCGTTACTACTTCACCGAGGTTAGGCATGATATGTACCGGTTACTGTTATGGTATACTCATGCTATTCTTATGCACATTTTTGTGCATATCCAGGTACTTTTGCTCGTGCCGGACGCCAACGAGTTCACCCAAATATTTCTAAGAGTTCAAGTTATACCTGTCCGACGCTTGCAGGCCTCGAAGTCACCTTCTGTTATTATCTTTGCAACTGTTTATCTTGTTATCAAATAGTGTTGGTTTAGTATATTTATGTAGAGCTTATGATTCAGTTCCACAGGGTTTGGGATTTTGTATGACGATTGTTCCACTTTGATATTACTATGATAGTTATCAGTTAAATTTAATATCTTAGTTGTTATTTCTATTCTCTCACAGATGTTGAGGACACACACTGCTGGATCAGATGACTTGACACCCGCGCCCCCTACTAGAGCCGCGAGAGGTCGGGGCCAAGGTAAAGGCCGAGGAGGGGCACGTGCTACAGCTAAAGTACCTACCAAAGCAGTGATTGAGGAGCCACCAGTAGCTCCCCCGGGGGATAGTCACCCGAGGCACCTATTGCTACTCCTGGTCTTTAGGAGACCCTAGCACATTTCCTGAGCATGTTCGTCATTTTAGCTCAGGCGAGATTGATCCTGGTTGTACCAACTTCATCTCAAGCTGGGGGAGGAGCTCAGACTCCCGCGGCCCATACTCCAGAGCAGCGGGTCCAGGTTGATCAGGTTCCGGGAGTTATGCTAGCACAACATGTTATTCCGGCTTAGCTTGAGGTCAGGCCAGAGGCATATGAGGAGGAGCAGAGGAGACTTGATAGGTTTAAGAAGTATGACCCTCCTACTTACAGTGGTACACTTACTGAGGACGTACATGGTTTTCTAGACAAGTTCCACTGTATTATCTGCACCATAAGCAGTGTGGAGGTGCGCGGATTTGCCTTTACTACATTTCAGCTGTTAGGGGCAGCATATAGGTGGTGGCAGGCTTCCGAGGAGGGTGGGCCAGCTAATGCAGTGTCACGACCCAAGCCGGAGGGCCGCGACCGGCACTGGACCCTACTCAACGGGCGCCGGCGTACCCTTCATCTAACTTTCCTTATTATCTATAAGGCTTGTCATATGCATATAATCTCGAACAATAATTATAATGAACCGAGACGTCATGCCATGATACGAACATACTTATATACATAATATGGCCCAGAAGGCTACAATGCAAAACCATAAAATAAAATATATACGTTTGCCGACAAGGCAATTCAACTGTACATAAGCCAACCCATTACTTGTCTATTCATAAATTGACACTTGTCTATGAGCTTCTACAAAACGTACATGATGTAACCTACGTCGGACCAGGGCCCCTACGTGCCCATAATGCCTACAACAAAATGCATACCAAGACTGTGGCAAGTCCGAAGGATGGATCTCGCCAATATCCGCTAAACTGGACAACCTACTGTAGTAGGGGAGCCTCGTCTATCTGTCAGTCCGGACCTGCAGCACGACATGCAGCGTCCACAAATAAAGGACGTCGGTACGGATAATGTACTGCGTATGTAAGACAGGAAACATAATGTAAGAACAATAATAAGCATCAGGGTAAGAGACATACAACCTGTACCATCTGAATGCCTCTGAAGGCGACTAACCATGTCATGCTTGACATGCATATGCATATACATATATTTATATCCTTTTTAAAATCATCATATACATATATACGCCTCTGTGGGCCATCATCATCTCATACATATGCCTCTGTGGGCCTCCTCATCATCATACCCAACTGATCAGTGGTTGCACAATAGGTGCCATACCCGGCCGACTATAGCGCGGCTCGGTAGAGTAACATAGCTGTCGACTATAGTGCGACTAAGTAGAGTAAAACATATACATATGTATAGTTGCACAATAGGTGCCATACCCGGCCGACTATAGCGCGGCTCGGTAGAGTAAAATATATAATGCATGCTGGACTCATAAGGGTCATACTACCATGGTGAAGTAATAACATATCAAGCCTCCCATAAGAGGGGAAACAATATACGTACTGCTACCTTCTAAGAGTAGAGTATCTTTGGGGTTCGTTCATTGCATTGTGTACAGTCAGAGTCGTGCAAAAGAAGGAAAAGGATAGTCTCACATACCTTGCAATACTTTGCAATCTCAAGCTATGAAACTTCCACGACTTCTTAGTCTACAATAAGAGAAAGGACACTAGCGTTATCGTTCAGGCGTCGCAACTACTATGTATCGACTGTAACCTATTTTGCAATAAAACGGACAGCACCTCCCCTATATATATGACTTCACACAAGTCAAAACAGCCACCAAACAGCCAAACAACATCAATATGAATCATATTGAGCCTCCCTAAACAGTCCACGCACAAGCCAATCGCTTCATACATACGATGGCCACTATAGTCGTGTCAAACGACCCGGAAATGTTACAAGCAACTATCACGACACAACCCTAAATATATATGGTGTTTCTCCACACCCTTTCCCCGCCAAAACTCCACAAATAAGTAGTGAAACACGCAGCTTTACAGCAACACAAAACAGTCCATAAAACAGTCCGCTACAAGTGAATAACTCGAACTCACGGCTTCCGATCACCGTCCCGTGAGTTCTTACACACATAGAACGAATTACCAAGACTTAACAGTAGAAAACATTTATTAAATAGAGCAGTAAACTCACCTTTCTTTTTAGATAACTCAGCCCTTGGTTTGATTCCTCGAACTCTAGGGTTTACCTTCAACTAGAACTTGAAAGAGGGAAAAATCGATTAGGGTTTGTGTGGTGTTATTTTGGGGAGGGGTTGCAGGGGTTCTTTTAGGTTTTGAAGCTGTGAAATGATAATGAATTATCAGGCTTTAAAAGCTATTAAAAGCCCTCTCATAACCGACTTGGGGCTTTTAACTTTTAGCACTTCATTTTGGCAAGTAGGTGATGCACCTACTTGTCACCTACCAGCCTGCGCAGTTCTACGGAAATACAATTATCTCAATTCTCCGAGATTGTATTAACAAACGGTTTGAAGCATTGGAAACTAGACTCATAGACCTTTAATTTGGTAGGTAGATC
>MCJB01040173.1:47827-62823 GCA_002018475.1 Nicotiana obtusifolia | reverse complement strand
AACCAAGAGGCTATGAATACCTGCCTAGAACTCTTGGATGAAAGGAGAGAGGTCGCCTTAGTTCGGATGGCAGCTCAAAAGCAAAAAATCGAAAGGTACTATAATCGAAGAACTCGACTCCGGCATTTCAATACAGGGGACTTGGTGCTGAGAAGAACCACACTCAATACTCGAGATCCTAACGAGGGTAAATTGGGACCAAACTGGGAAGGCCCCTACACTATACTGAAAGCCACCGGAAAAGGCTCTTACAAGCTGGGGACTTTGAATGGCGAACAGCTGCCGAACAACTGGAACGTAAGCCATTTGAAGAGATACTACTGTTGAGGTATTTTACTTTACCTTTCTTACTTTCTTCTTACTTCATTTATCAATACTAACACATGCAGGACAGCCCGGCGTCAGACAAGCACCAAATCCTTAGGCTGAAAGCGCGCGCTGCACTCTTTTTTCCTTCGTCCGGTTTTGTCCCAATCTGGGTTTTCCGGCAAGGTTTTTAATGAGGCAGCATGTATATCGAGCTACTATATAGGAATTTAGCTGCATTAATCTTGTTCATATCAATTTCAAGGGGAGCGGAGTAAAAGATTACTAGGGACCGATGTAAGGGTCAAACGGCCAAAGGAGCCGTACCCGGATAAAGCGATCAAACTCACCCCCGATCAAAGAAAATGTACTATTACGCTAATATGAACAAGATCATCTGATACTCATATCTATGTTGTACTGACAAGCCCAAGGGTTTCTCTCTTATCAGTCTCGATATAATTAAAAATAAAGGAAGAAACATATTGAAGTTAGGGAGAATAAGACCGAAATGGTCAATCCCGATCTACGGCTAAGGCCGTACCAACCAAAAAAGGGATACAAGATCGAAATGGTCAATCCCAATCTGCGGCCAAGGCCGAGTTCAACAAGAAATTCTCGTATAAACAAATCGATCCACGGCTAAGGTCGGACCAACTAAAAAAGGGATACAAGATCGAAATGGTCAATCCCAATCTACGGCCAAGGCCGAGTTTAACAAGAAATTCTCGTACAAACAAATCGATCCACGGCAAGGCCGGACCAACTAAAAAAGGGATACAAGATCGAAATGGTCAATCCCAATCTACGGCCAAGGCCGAGTTCAACAAGAAATTCTTGTACAAACAAATCGATCCACGGCTAAGGCCGGACCAACTAAAAAAGGGATACACGATCGAAATGGTCAATCCCAATCTGCGGCCAAGGCCGAGTTCAACAAGAAATTCTTGTACAAGTAAATCGATTCGCAGCCAAGGCTGGACCAATCTAAAAAGAGGTGTAAGACCGATATGTTCGAACCAAATTCACGAACGATGCCAAGCCTAAGGGTAAACATCCACTCAATCGAATTGATTCACGGCCAAGGCCGGCTTATCTCAGGAATTCTTTTCCAATCAAAGCTTGAGAAGACAAGACCCCCAGCTAAGGGTTGAAATCGAATTTATTTTATGAAGAACCAGTGTTATGCTAAGGCACTACCTTGATTCTCTTATATTTAATGATTGAAAGCAAAGCAGGCAAACAGCTTGATCGAATCACTACAGATAAGACTAAGTTGATTATCATTACAAACAAGGCTAAAAGCCTGACCGGATGTTTGATACATTTTCGTATCTATTTCAAAGTCTAAGTAAGGCCTATTGCCTAACCGTTCGTAATTTCAGACAAAGCAAATATATTCAAATGTAAAGGAGTTCAAAATATATTACAGAAAGATCATCCTACAAAATGAAACTACTACACCATCCAAACTACGGCGAGCAAGAACACCGTCAATCAGAGCCATCTTCAAACTCTTCGGGAAATACTTTTCTCCTCATTTCTTCCTCCTTCTTCGCTGCCTCCTCAATATCTGAAGATAATTCAAAACCACGAGCTTGAAGCTCCTCGAGCAAACTAAGTCGAGCCTGACATTGTGTATAGTCGGTCAACGCCATAGATTGTTGTTGGGCCGCATCCGCATCAGCTTTATACTGAGCTATTGTATCCTCCGCTTTGGCTTTGGTAGCGGCTATCTCCGACTTCGCCTCATGAAGCCGTTTGTTTAGGATTGCTCGATCCTGCTTGGACAATTCAGCCTGAGCCCGGTGATATTCGTTGTCCTTGGTCAAAGCAGTTATTGTTTCTTGGGCTATTGAGGCTCGTTCATGAAGAGCCGATGTCTCTACGGTCAAGAGCTCAGTCTTGATCCTCCAATTGCTAGCCTCGGCCTTGGACTCACTTAGCTCGGATTTAAGCCGATCCGACCGGATATCCATTTGCTTCAGCCGTTCAACACAAAGGGAGTGTTCTTTTTTAACGCCCAACAACTCTGTTCGGAGCTTGGCCAAAGTGTTCTCAAGCCGACTACGTCGCTCCCATTCTAGCTCCATTCCTTCTTTGATACGAAGGAATACTTCATGGTTAAGCACAGAGGACTACAAAAATTCAAACAATTCATCTTCAATTTAGGAATAAGAATGAAAATGTTAATACAATCAAGGGGAGTTGAAAAATTCTTACTTTGTTCAATGCTTGCTGTGACTCATTAAGCAGACAGGCCCAATCCACAGCATTCATGGCAGCCTGATCTTCCTCAGTTACCAAACAGGGAAGATAACTTGCTATACCCATCGGCGGACCCAATGCTCGTGCATCCTCGGGGATGGCAAGAGTTATCATTCCACTCCTTTCCGGATTCGAGCTCGGCGCGGGAAATTTGTCCACCAACCTGATATCAGTTGAGAACGCGCTCGACTCTGCCGGAGGGCTTCTTCGAGGAATTTCAAAGCCAAAAGTATCAGACGACGGCACCCCATCAAAAAATTCTTCAAGGTTCCCTGCTGTGACCGGAACTTTGCCCGGTCTATGACTTGCAGTATCTCATTCGTTTTTGAGAAGGACGGTGATTGCGCCATCTCAGGAATGCCCGAAGGTCTTTGCGTCGAGCTCTGCATATCAGCCTGATTCTCGGCCCTTATCTCTTTTTCGACGTCAGTCTGAGGAGAAGTATTGGTTCCCCTCGCAACGGGTCCGGGGGCTTCCCGAGAATTTTTATTGTGTTTGGGACTCCCTGCCTCATCGGAGCCCTCACTCAGTTCAACGGTAGCAGTGGGAGTTTTGGCTTTCCGGGCCGCCATCTTTCTCCTTTTCTTTTTCTCGGGCTCAACATGATCGGAAGCCCCTCCCTTTTCTTTCCTCCCTCCTTCACTGACGCAAGAAATGAGCGAGGAACTGTCTCATTAACAACTGCCGATCTCAACTCGGCATCTCTCGACAAGCCTGTAAAATAAGTTTGTAGAGTGTTAACGATCAGTATCAGTACCGACCGGTCTGAGGAAATTGGGTACAGATGGAGTGTACCATGATTCTTGGCCTCCCATAGGCCTTTGGATATCTCTCTCCAAGCCCGTTCGGAATATGATCTCTGGGGCCACGATTTTTCTGACCCAATCCTTCAAGTCGTCGATCATGCCCGGTGACTGACAGACAGCTGCACATAATCACAAATCAGTTATACATCAAAATCGTTAACAAAAAATTTAAGTACAGGAATACTTACGCGCCATATTCCACCTCTCAGGAAATGGCATGCTATCAGCAGGGATCAGGTCGGAAGTTTTTATTCGGACAAATCGACTCATCCAACCCCTATCCCTATCCTCGTCTATGCTCGAAAATGGGGCTTTATTAGCCCGACGAACCAATTTGATTAGCCCCCCTCGAAACATTCGGGGACTGTATAGCCTGAGAAAATGATCGAGGGTAAAGGGATGCCCTCCCTCGATCTTATCTATGAAGAAACGGAAGAGGTAGATTATACGCCAAACAGAGGGATGCATTTTGGCCAAAGTAACTTGGTATCGCCTACAAAATTCTACTATCATGGGATCTACAGGCCCAAACGTGAACGGATAAGTGTACACACTAATATATCCCTCTACATATGTGGTTATGGATTCTTCAGGGGATGATATTATTACTTCCTTGTCGTTCCAATGACAGTCGGCCTTGACCCGGTCAAGGTATTGAGAAGTAATGGTGCTAACGTAATCTGAAACCGGTTCGCCCCGACCGGGAACGGAAGACGACTTCTCAATTTTAAAATCTGTACCTATGTAACACCCCGGTGGTATGAAGGCTTACAATGGAGGTTCTGCAGAAGATCCTTCAACATCAATGGGCTCAGTCCTTTCAATAGGCTCAGGGGATGATTGACTTTGGGGGACGGACTTGGATGTTTTTGCCATGGAAATAAAGGGAAGCAGAAAGATTTAAAAAATTCTTGCAGCAAAGAAGATGAACAATAAAAGAGGGGCAAAGTGAATTAGTAGTAGAAGACAAAGCGAATTAGTAGTAGAAGACAAAGTGAGTTAACACATGAAGACAAACGAGCCAAGGACGAAGTATTTATACTTTTCCAAAGGCTGTGGCACAAAGTACGAGGCGGGCGGCGATGAAACGCGCGCATTTAATGCGATGGGAAAATACTAGCTTCTGCAAAAGAATAGATAATGATTGCCTACGCCAGCAATTGAGTATGTCACTGCACTGCCGTCATGTATAGAAACCTTCTGAGTAAGGAATGGCGGCGGGCAAGCTTCTGCGACACGATACAAGTCAACATCGGATGTCCGGTTGACAGGCCTAAGGTTAAATAGTTCATGTTTATTGTCCTTACTCTCCAATAAACGAGGGAACTATCTGTATTGGGTCAAATATCACTGGATAAAGCTGGGTCAAATACCACTGGATAAAGTCGGGTCAAATACCATTGGATGAAGGCAGGTCAAAGGTAATACAAAGTCGTTTCTTCGAACCGGGATCACGAAGCCGGATACGTAGGACAAAGCTACCGAGAGGGGATGATTAAACCGGTCGGTCGAGAAATGTCGCATGATCGAGGATCGGCTCCGGCTCATATATCTCGCCTTCCAACAGATGTTTCGCCTAATTTATTACCTTACCCATGGCGACTATTGTATTGTCATTTAAGAATATTAAATGTATTAAATCCCGTAATTAGTGGGACTTCCCTTGTAATCAGTTCCCTATCTTTATTGTAACCTTTACACTTACCCATATAGGAGGGATATTGTGACTTTTGCACTAACCCATGTAAAGAGGATCTGTTTATAAGCAAGGGACGGATCCTTTGCAAGGCAAGTTTGCCGAGACTGAAAAAATCTTCTTTTAACAAAACACCTCGCCTGATCATTGTTCATTATTTTATTGCTCATCAGAATTAAGCTCCCAATTATTGTCAGCTAAGAATTATTTCATTACATACGATTTATCGTCAATTGACGGTTTGATCGCTCTATCTCTCTACCATATTCTAAATGCTTAAGATTTGCTTTCATTTAGTATCAAACTAATTTACAAGTCCTTAACCCTACTTACAAATTCAATTGTTATCCGATTTTAAGGGTAAACAATTTCATTTTCTGGAAACTTGCGATTCAATCATTCTTGCGCGGTTCTCTAGACTTAAAAGAGTAAACTCAGAATTAGTTAATTAGGAATAATCAGGATTTACAAGCTCCTATATTTTAATTAGTCCAAACTTGATTACTTTGTGCGTTTGATAGTAAAGTGCGTGTGATACTGCAATTTTACAAATTTCCTTAAACAACGAATTTAACTTCATTTTATAATTAAAGAAAAACATTATTAAAAATAAAAAGTGACATACAAAAATATCTTGGTTTGTAATGAAAAAAAAAGTGCCGGTTCTTTTGCAAGAGACCTTTTATATTTTTTCTCCCTGCCGTGCAAGATTGTTATGTACTCAGCGGTTTCATTTTATTTGATTTATATGGTTATAGGAGAAATTAATTTATAAATTTAATTAATTTGACTCAAATATATTACTTATATATTTATAATNGTGACCGGAACTTTGCCCGGTCTATGACTTGCAGTATCTCGATTCGTTTCCGAGAAGGAGGGTGATTGCGCCATCTCAGGAATGCCCGAAGGTCGTTGCGCCGAGCTCTGCATATCAGCCTGATTCTCGGCCCTTATCTCTTTTTCGACGTCAATCTAAGGAGAAGTATTGGTTCCCCTCGCAACGGGTCCGGGGGCTTCCCGAGAATTTTTATTGTGCTTGGGACTCCCTGCCTCATCGGAGCCCTCACTCAGTTCAACGGTAGCAGTGGGAGTTTTGGCTTTCCGGGCCGCCATCTTTCTCCTTTTCTTTTTCTCGGGCTCAACATGATCGGAAGCCCCTACCCTTTTCTTTCCTCCCTCTTTCACCGACACAGGAGGTGGACGAGGAACTGTCTCATTAACAACTGCCGATCTCAACTCGGCATCTCTCGACAAGCCTGTAAAATAAGTTTGTAAAGTGTTAACGATCGAATATCAGCACCGACCGGCCTGAGAAAATCGGGAACAGATGGAATATACAATGATTCTTGGCCTCCCATAGGCCTTTGGATATCTCTCTCCAAGCCCGTTCGGAATATGATCTCTGGGCCACGATTTTTCTGACCCAATCCTTCAAGTCGTCGATCATGCCCGGTGACTGACGGACAGCTGCACATAACCACAAATCAGTTATGCATCAAGGATCGGTAACGAAAAGTTTAAATACAGGAATACTTACGCGTCATATTCCACCTCTCAGGAAATGGCATGCTATCAGCAGGGATCAGGTCGGAAGTTTTTATTCGGACAAATCGACTCATCCAACCTCGATCCCTATCCTCGTCTATGCTCGAAAATGGGGCTTTATTAGCCCGACGAACCAATTTGATTAGCCCCCCTCGAAACATTCGGGGACTGTATAGCCTGAGCAAATGATCGAGGGTAAAGGGATGCCCTCCCTTGATCTTATCTATGAAGAAACGGAAGAGGTAGATTATACGCCAAACAGAGGGATGCATTTGGGCCAAAGTAACTTGATATCGCCTACAAAATTCTAATATCATGGGATCTACAGGCCCAAACGTGAACGGGTAAGTGTACACACTAATATATCCCTCTACATATGTGGTTATGGATTCTTCAGGGGATGGTATTATTACTTCCTTGTCATTCCAGTGGCAGTCGGTCTTGACCCGGTCAAGGTATTGAGAAGTAATGGTGCTAACGTAATCTGAAACCGGTTTGCCCCGACCGGGCACGGAAGACGACTTCTCAATTTTAAAATCTGTACCTATGTAACACCCCGGTGGTATGAAGGCTTGTAATGGAGGTTCTGCAGAAGATCCTTCGACATCAATGGGCTCAGTCCTTTCAATAGGCTGAGCAGGGGATGATTGACTTTGGGGGACGGACTTGGATGTTTTTGCCATGGAAATAAAGGGAATCAGAAAGATTTAAAAAATTCTTGCAATGAAGAAGATGAACAATAAAAGAGGGACAAAGCGAATTAGTATTAGAAGACAAAGCGAATTAGTAGTAGAAGACAAAGTGAGTTAACACATGAAGACAAACGAGCCAAGGACGTAGTATTTATACTTTTCCAAAAGCTGTGGCACAAAGTACGAAGCGGGCGGTGTTGAGATACGCGCATTTAATGCGATGGGAAAGTACTGGCTTCTGCAAAAGAATGGATAATGATTGCCTACGTCAGCAATTGAGTATGTCATTGCCCTGCCGTCATATACAGAAACCCTCTGAGCAAGGAATGTCGACGAACAAGCTTCTGCGACACGATACAAGCCAGCATCGGTTGTCCGGTTGATAAGCCTAAAGTTAAAAAGTTCATGTCGTTTATTGTCCTTACTCTCCAATAAACGAGGGGACTATCTGTATTGGGTCGAATATAATCGAGTAAAGCCGGGTCAAATACCTTTGAATGAAGGCAGGTCAAAGGTAATACAAAGCTGGCTCTTCGAACCGGGATCATAAAGCCGGGTACATAGGACAGAGTTACCGAGGTAGGATGGTTAATCCGGTCGGTCGAAGAAATGTTCCATGATCGAAGATATACCCCGGCTCTCATATCTCGCCTTCCAACAAATGTTTCGCCTAATTTATCACTATGACCTTTGAACTGTCATTTAAGGATATTAAATGTATTAAATCCCATAATAAGTGGGACTTCCCTTGTAATCAGTTCCCTGTCTTTATTGTAACCTTTGCACTTACCCATATAGGAGGAATATTGAGACTTTCACACTAACCCATGTAAAGAGGATCTGTTTATAAGCGAGGGACAGATCCTTTGCAAGAGAGGTTTTTCGAGGCACTGAATAAATCTTATTCTGATAAAACAAAACACTTTGCTTGATTATTGCTCATCAGAATTAAGCTTTCAATTATTATTATTTCATTGCATACGGTTTATCATCAACTCACGGTTTGATCGCTCTTTCTCTCCATTAAATTCTAATTACCTAGAACTTGCTTTCATTCAATATCAAATTAATTTACAAGTTCTTAACCCTATTACAAATTCAATTGTTATCCAATTTTAAGGTTAAACAATATACTAAGTTATTTCCTTTGCCATAAATAATCAAGTATATCATTGAAAAACAAATGCACCAAAAGTAACGCCAAACCAAACAAAACTAATATAGAAGTGGGAGTGAAACGGGACGAGCACAGGTAAAATGGTAATTATGAATGTTCGTCATGTGCATTTTTTTTATTTCACTCTTCAACATGGCATTTTCCTGACACGTGTTGGTCTTTGTTTTTTTGTCTCCCACTTCCATTTTTTCACTTCAATATCAGCCATCTCGCTGATTTCCTTCTTCTTCAATGCTCTCTTCTTCTTCTTCTTCTCTGGTTTTCCGCTCTTCTTAATTTTGTTGTTCTTTTCGTTTTGGTTCTTGAGAAACTACGAGCTTTGTTTCACGATTCTTTTTCTATATGTATTCTTGGTCCGTCTGATGTTACAGACTTCTGAAATGTTTCACGTGAGTAATTTCTTTTACTTTATGAAAAATAGAGATTTTAACCTAAGATTTTAAATTCGAGTTTTACGAATTCAATGTGACCAAGCAATTGAAAGACACATTGGGGTTTTTGGAGTGCAAGAGGAATAAACGGGTGAAGGTTGCAAGGAAGCTGCTTCATAGTGATCTGTGGGCGGCTTTTATTGAGAGGTAATGAATGAATATTTCTTCCTGAGAAAACTATTAGGAACTTTTTATGGGCTCTTTTAATTGTTTGTATCGATTATCATGATTTTTGTTAATTGGTAATAAGTGGACTGTACTTACGAGTTTCAGATGCATTGGTATTTCATCTATAAGGAAATGGTTCCAGGATGATAACCTCCTAAACATGCTTCATATAACTTTATTTTGGATGTTAATTTGGTTTCTACTTTTATCCTGTCTGGTTCGTATCTTGCGTGCTGTCATGGGCTGCTTTCCAGCCTCGCCCCATGACCCCTTGGACGTGCCCCGTAGTGTCCTGGCAAGCCTCCCAACGATTAGCGCCACGGTCGGCCCCGTGGTCTCGGCAGCTCCAAGTGACAAGCGCCCATGTGCCTCTGTCGCTTCACTGAAACTCCTTGCCGGCGCCCAGCGGCTTGTGAGTGCCAACAGTGCCGCGTGCACAGACAATGCTGCACGCTCCACTCAAGATCCAAGTGCCAGCGCCCAGCCGCTGGCAGACACAAATAGTGCCGCGCGCCGACAACAACGCGCGTGCAGACCCTGATGCTCAAGACACAGTTGCTGCCATCGGACTTGTTTCTACCTTGTAAAAGACTAAGTCCTTTTCATTGTAAATATAGAGTAGTTTTACTTCATTTACTTTCAGTGTGCTTCTACAGCTTACATAGGTCAAGTCTTGTAACTTTGATTTATTTTTTTAAGCATTATTAGGGGATCAAGCATTCAAACATTCAAGCAATCAATCATTTCTCTTTACTGGTGTCTCTCCCCCTCGACACCGCGTAGCCTTTTGTAATAGCTTACATTTCATCAATGCAATCGGCTTTCATTCATCAATTGCTCATTTCAGTTCTCTCAGACGCTCACGATATTGGTTTTCCCGTACGACACTGACAATCTAGTCTAGCGTGCGGAGGGGACCTCAGTTGGCAGACAGCAATCGCACCGACATCAATTGCTTAGCCTTACGTTGCCCTTCCAAGGAATCTCAGGAAGGCATCACCTAAAAGTTGGTATCAGAGCCTAGGCTCGACATCGGACGAGGGAACACATTGCCATTACCACCATTTATGACCATGGTGAATTACAGGGATCGCATCACGGTCCTCTGACGGTTGACGTATTACGACCCATCGTGGATACGGTGCCAAATTTAAAAATCAGCCTAGTGCAAAGGTTGGATGACTTGGACCGCAGAATGCGGCAGGCCGAAGTTGACATAGCAAACATTAGTCGGGGCTCTGAGGAAGATCGGCAAACAGCAGCCATCGAGGCAGCTGAAATTCATGGCAAATTCGAGGACCTCCAACAGGAGCGTGCCGAAGATTTAGCCCATCGGGAGCTAGAGGCAGACAGAATGACTGCCATGCAGCAAACCATAGACAACTTGACAGGCTAGCTCAATGTTGTCAATGCTGCCCTTCAAAGCCTGCTTAGAGGAGGCGAAAACCAAATCAGGGGTGCCATGAACATTACTCCTGTGCAACAAAAGCTGAAAATTCCAGAGCCCATGCCATACAACGGAGCTCGGGATGCTAAAGAAGTGGAGAATTTCATCTCATCGAACAATACTTCGATGCCATAGGACAATTGGAAGAAGCCAAAAAGGTAGCAACTGCTTCCATGTATCTTCAAGGCGATGCTAAACTCTGGTGGCGCGTGAAATATGAAGCCATCAGGGCCAGTGAAGACACTCTCCATACATGGGAGAAACTGAAGAAAGCCATACGCTTGCAGTTCTTCCCCGAAAATGTGGAATACAATGCACGGAGAAAGCTGCGGGAACTCCGCCTGACCAAGTCAGTGCGGGATTACGTGCGGGAATTTTCCGCGCTCATGCTAAACATACGAGATATGGGGGACAAAGACAAACTCTTCACATTCGTAGAAGGTTTGAAGCCTCATGCTCGTGCAGAGCTACAAAGACAGAGGGTAAATACCCTGCTCAAGGCGATCCAAGCTGCAGAATGCCTTGGGATTATCTTATGGAAACTCAGAAGGATAGGCCCCGGCCGCCTAACCGAGGGGGATACAACGGGAGCCAGCCTAGCAGTGGCGGCCCTAGCAGAAATGGGGGAGATCGAAGTGCATCCAAATCTAAGACTCCTTCATCAAGAAGCAATAGCGCTGCATCAGTCAACAACAATCAGGAGAGAAAGCCCTCTTCAAAATGTCGTCAATGCGGCGGGCAACATTGGAACAATGAACGTCCACATGCACAAATCAACACTCATCAGAATGTTGAAGATGGGTCAGAACACGACTCAGACGACATAGAGCAAGTAGGCGACTTCAATGCAATTATTGGCTCCATCCCTGATACCTTAGCGGGAACCAGTGCTGGTAACCCTAAGAAGAACACATGCCCAATCGCCTAGAAAGGGAAAGAGAAGGCGGATGAGAGGCTGTTACAACTCGTAAATGCGTACGTTAGATTACGTCGTAAGGTAGTCTATATATAGGGCCTAAGAACCAGAAAAGAGTTCAAAAGTTAAGAAAAAGAGCAAAAGACTTCGCAAAGTTGGGTATGCTACCGCAAAACTCACATGCGGGCCGCATATCTAACACTAAAATCGCAGACCAAGACAGACTTCTGGACAAAGACCAGTGCCAGAAATGCAGTCATAAGTGCGATTGCATTTCTGGAATGCGAACCGCAAATCAGACGTCCTCCATCGCATAATGAGACAGATTTCTGGGCCACGGTTCGCGTCCAAAATGCGAACCGCATGTTGGTTCTGCGACGTAAATGTGATTGCAGACTGGTAGGCAACAGACACGTGCATCACTTATTTTACTGACCTATAAAAGGGGCATAGACCAGTTATTTCACCATTTTTCTGAAACCCAAACCGAGTAGAACCCCCTGCGACCCCTTCTCAAAATCCCACACAAACTTTAACCAATTTCTCCCTCTTTCAAGTTCTAATTGGGGGGAAGAATCTAGAGATTGAATAATTAAGGAAAAGCCCTAGCTGATTTTCCTCTCTTTCAAGCCCTAAATGAGAGTGAAACCTAGAAGTTGAAGAACCAAGGAAGAGGGCTGAGTTATCCCACATGCAAGGTAAGTTACTACTCCCTTTCATGCATTCTTTCTCCTGGGAATTCATGGTATTTCGTTCTATGCATGTAAGAACTCATGGGATGGTGATTGGAAGCCATGAGTTCAAGTTAACTAGTGGTAATGGACTGGGTTGTGGTTATTTTGGGTTGTTGTTGAGTTGCATGTCTTACTACTATTGTTGTGGAGTTTTGGAGGAAGAAGGGTGTGGAGAAACACCATATAAACTTAGGGCTATGGTTGATTATAACTATAACGTTTAGAGGATAACGATAGAATCGTTTCTTTCATTGTAGATGTGAGAAAGCACGGGAGAAAGAAAAATATATATTATTGATATTTGATTCAATACAAGAGGTCCTTATTTATAACTATATTCTACAAGCACATACTACTCTTCTACCAATGTGGGACACTATTATATACATATCTATAAAACTAACATGTAAAACTAACACTCCCCCTCAAGCCGGTGCATATAAATCATATGTACCGAGCTTGTTACATATATAACCAATCTGAGTACCAGTGAGGGACTTGGTGAAAATATCTGCAAGCTGATCATTCAACCTCACAAACTTTGTGGTAATCTCTCCTGAGAGTATCTTTTCTCTGACGAAGTGACAATCAATCTCAATGTGTTTAGTTCTCTCATGGAACACCGGATTTGATGCAATATGAAGGACGACTTGATTATCGTACACAAGTTCCATCTGACTGATTTATCCAAATTTCAACTCCTTGAGTAATTGTTTGGTCCATACTAGCTCACATGTTGCCATCGCCATCGCTTGATATTCTGCTTCTGCACTAGAGCGAGCAACTACATTCTGTTTCTTGCTCTTCCAAGACACCAAATTTCCTCCTACTAACACATAATATCCAGACGTAGAACATCTATCATAAGGTGATCCTGCCCAATCAGCATCTGAGTATCCAAAAATCTGCTCATGACCTCGATCTTCAAACAGTAGCCCTTTGCCTGGAGCCGATTTTATATACCGAATAATGCGTATAACTGCATCCCAATGACTATCACAGGGAGAATTCATAAACTGACTTACAACACTCACAGGATAAGAAATGTCGGGTCTAGTCACTGTGAGATAATTCAATTTACCAACCAACCGCCTATAGCTTGCAGGATCGCTAAGAGGCTCCCCTATCCTGGCAGTAGTTTAGAATTCAGATCCATCGGAGTGTCAACAGGTCTGCAACCTATCATCCCTGTCTCCTCAAGAATGTCTAAAGCATATTTTCGTTGAGAAATAACAATGCCTGAGCTAGACTGAGCAACCTCAATACCCAGAAAGTACTTTAATCTGCCTAGATCCTTAGTTTGGAAGTGCTGGAATAGATGTTGCTTCAGATTGGTAATACCATCCTGATCATTGCCAGTAATAACAATATCATCAACATAGACTGCTAGATAAATATAGAGACTTGAAGCAGAGTGCCGATAAAACACAGAGTGATCAGCTTCACTACGAGTCATGCCAAATTCCTTGATAACCGTGCTGAACTTACCAAACTAGGCTCGAGAAGACTGCTTTAGACCATAAAGTGACCAATGCAAGCGACATACAAGGTGACGAGACTCCCCCTGAGCAACAAAACCAGGTGGTTGCTCCATATAAACTTCATCCTCAAGATCACTGTGAAGAAACGCATTCTTAATGTCCAGCTGATAGAGAGGCCAATGACGAACAGCAGCCATGGATAGAAAAAGGCGAACTGATGCCACTTTTGCCACGGAGAGAAGGTATCACTGTAATCGAGCCCAAATATCTGAGTATATCCCTTGGCAACAAGACGGGCCTTAAGTCGATCAACCTGGCCATCAGGACCAATTTTGACTGTATACACCCAACGACAACCAACAGTAGATTTACCTGAAGGAAGATGAACAAGCTCCCAAGTACCGCTAGTATGTAAAGCAGACATCTCGTCACTCATAGCCTGTCGCCAACCTGGATGAGACAACGCTTCACCTGTAGACTTAGGAATGGAAACCGAGGACAAAGCAGATATAAAAGCATAATGGGGAGATGACAGACGATGATAACTTAAACCAACATAATGAGGATTAGGGTTAAGTGTGGTCCGTATACCTTTCTGAAGTGCAATCGGTGTACTATGAAGAGACAAGTCCGCAGTAGGAGCAGGAACAGGTGCAGGACGGGAACCAGTTGGGCCTGATGTAGTGCGTGGACGACGATAATAAGTCAAGAGTGGTGAAACAACACTAGACTCATCATTGGTTGGTATGAGTGAAACTTATGTGGTCGAAGGTAGAGGAGGAGCTATAGTAAATTCCTCAGAGGTCGGTATAGGTAAGACGTCAGATATATCATGGTGGTCAGCAGAGGTAAAGAAGGGTTTAGACTCAAAGAATGTGACGTCAGCTGACATAAGGTACCTACGAAGATCAGGGGAATAACAACGATATCCCTTCTGAACACGAGAATAACCAAGGAAGACACACTTGAGAGCACGAGGAGCTAACTTATCTTTCCCAGGTGCTAAGTTATGAACAAAACATGTGCTCCCAAAAACACGAGGTGGAAGAGAGTATAAGGGTGACTGGGGGAACAATACTGAATGAGGAACCTGATCCTTGATGGAAGATGAAGGCATCCGATTAATCAAATAACAAGATGTGAGAATTGCATCGCCCCAAAAACGCAGCGGAACATGAGATTCAATTAGAAGTGTGCGAGCAGTCTCAATAAGGTGCCTATTCTTTCTCTCTGCAACCCCATTTTGCCGAGGGGTATAAGGACAAGATGTCTGATAAATAATTTCTTGAGAAGTCATAAACTGCTGAAACTGAGAAGATAAATATT
>MCJB01040173.1:24105-44462 GCA_002018475.1 Nicotiana obtusifolia | reverse complement strand
TCATAGACAATAGACAGTGGGTTGACTTACGTACAGTTGGAATTGCCTTGTTGGCAAATGTATCTTTTGTTGTATAGTTTTTGTATGACGGCCGTGTTGGCCATGGTACATTATATATGTATGTTCATGTCGTTGTATGGTATTTCTGCTAATATGTATGAATACGTTGTTATCGGAAAGTTTGAATGGATCATGATTATTGTTTGCCATTTATACTAGCCTCGTCGGCCTTATAAGATAACAGGGAAAGTTTGATGAAAGGTATGCCGGCACTCGGCGAGTAGGGTCCGGGTGCCAGTCGCGGCCCTCCGGCTTGGGTCGTGACAAAACTTGGTATCAGAGCAGGTCGTGTCCTAGGAATTGTCTATGAGCCGTGTCTAGTAGAGTCCTGATTATGGGTGTGTAGCGTGCCACATTTATAATCAGGAGGCTGCCTGACATTTAGGATTGTTACCTTCTTTCTAAATCTAGATCGTGCGTAGAGCTGAGTCGTAAGTGTTCGTCCCTAACATTCACCTTGTTTACCTACAACGATGCCTTCGACTAGGAAGCAAACAAGTAGTAGACGGCTTGGCACAGAAGCGGGAGAGGATACCAGTCAGGTGCCCCAAGCTAGAGAAGGCTAATGTGAGCCTCAGAGTGAGATGCCGTCTCGGACCTCATCTACTCCTCCTTCCCCAGAGGATATTAGAAGCCACCCAGCATCTCCAATTCCTTTATCTGGTACTACAGACCAGGATTTGCGGACTGCGGTACAGTTGTTGACTAGCTTGGTAGCTTCTCAGACTCAGAGGCAGAATATCGGTGCTGCTGATAAATCGGTTAGAGCCAGAGTTCGTGTTTTTATTAATCTAGATGCTCCAGTGTTTACCGTGTCAGACCCCAAGGAAGACCCGCAGACTTTTATTGATCAGATTCATCGCACACTGCGGGTTATACATGCTAGTGATACGGAGGCAGTGGAGTTGGCTTCTTATCGGTTACGGGATTTAGCAGTCTTCTGGTATGATAGTTGGGAAAGATTTAAGGGTCCAAATGCTCCCCCATCTGTGTGGAATGAATTTTCTGAGGCGTTTCTTCGTTACTACCTGCTAGTTGAGGTACGACGAGCCAGAGCTGATAAATTCTTGAACCTTAGACAAGGTAACATGAGTGTGCGGGAGTACAACATGCAATTTGATTCCTTGGTAAGGTATGCTCCCCATATGGTGGCCGAGATGAGTGATAGGGTCCATTTGTTCGTGAACGGATTGGGACCACATCTGACAAATGAGTGCACGACAGCATCCTTGATAGAGGGCATGGATATTTCTCGTATTTGGGCTTATGCCCAGACATTAGAGGATCGTAAGCGCCAGCAAAGAGTAGACTCTGCATAAGAGGATGAGATTTGCAGGATATTCTGGTGACTTCAGAAGTAGTGTCAGGCCCCAGTTTTCGGGGAGTTCAGCGCCACCTATAGCTAGTGCCCCTCCACAGTTTCAGAGACCTCGATATGGTCGACTTACTTATTCGGGCCTAGGTCAGAGTTCGCGGGCATCAGGCTCGCAACATCACAGGGATAATAGTCAGACGAGGTCCCCAATACCTTGTTGTGATCAGTGCGGCAAGACCCACTTTGGACCGTGCCGCCGAGGTTCCGATGCATGTTATTCTTGCGGACAGCCTGGTCATATGATGCGGGATTGTCCTAACAGAGGAGGTGGTGGTATGGCTCAGCCGACTGGATCTGTGTCTGGTACTTCCTCGTCAATCGACCTCCAGCACAAGGTTTTCAGCAGCCAGCAGATCGTGGTAGAGTTAGGGGTGCAATGCCGAGTTCGAGTGGTTTTCACAATCGGATATATGCTCTAGCAGGTCGACAGGATCTTGAGTCGTCTCCGGATGTCGTTACAGGTATATTATCAGTGCTTTCTTATGATGTATACGCGTTAATTGATCCCGGATCTACATTATCATATGTTACACCCTTTGTGGCTGATAAGTTTGACGTCGAACCTGAATTAGTAAGCAAACCATTTGCGGTATCTACTCCAATAGGAGACTCTGTGGTTGTTAGGAGGGTATATAGAGGTTGCACCATGACGATTTGTAGTCGTCAAACCTCGGTGGATTTGTTTGAGTTAGAAATGGTAGATTTTGATGTGATAATGAGAATGGACTGGTTGGCTTTATGTTATGCAAATGTTGACTGTCGTACAAAGACGGTTAGATTTCAATTTCCTGGTGAACCCATCCTTGAATGGAAGGGGAACATTGCTACGCCGAAAGGTAGGTTTATTTCCTATCTTAAGGCAAGGAAGATGATCTCAAAGGGTTACATTTATCATCTCGTTCGTGTGATGGATGTGGGGGCGAAGTCACCTACTCTACAATCGATCCCCGTGGTCAGTGAATTTCCAGATGTTTTCCCAGATGAACTCCCAGGTCTTCCTCCTGAAAGGGAGGTTGAGTTTGGCATTGATGTGTTACTTGATACTCACCCGATATCTATCCCTCCATACAGAATGGCCCCAGCAGAATTGTGAGAGTTGAAGTTGCAGCTAAAGGACTTGCTGGATAAGGGCTTTATTAGGCCTAGCACTTCACCTTGGGGTGCGCCATTCTTGTTTGTGCGGAAGAAAGACGGGTCGTTAAGGATGTGTATTGATTATCGACAGTTGAATAAGGTTACTATAAAGAATAAATATCCGCTTCCAAGGATTGACGACCTGTTCGACCAACTTCAGGGTACCAAATATTTTTTCAAGATTGACCTACGTTCAGGGTATTTTCAGTTGAGAGTCAAGGAGAAGGATATTCCAAAAACAGCCTTCCGGACAAGATATGGGCATTTTGAGTTCTTAGTAATGTCGTTCGGGCTAACAAATGCCCCGGCAGCTTTATAGATCTCATGAATACTGTATTCAGGCCCTATCTTGATATGTTCGTAGTTGTATTCATTGATGATATTCTGGTGTATTCTCATTCAGAGGCAGAACATACGGGCCACTTGCGGATTGTATTACAGACCCTTCGGGATCGCAAGTTATATGCGAAGCTCTCCAAATGTGAATTCTGGCTGAACTCAGTGGCATTCCTAGGCCATGTGATATCTGACGAGGGTATTAGTGTCGACACTCAGAAGATCGACGTAGTGAAGAGTTGGCCAAGACCCACAACACCGTCAGAAGTCCGCAGTTTTCTAGGGCTAGCAGGATATTATAGGAGGTTTGTAGAAGAGTTTTCCTCTATATCGGCACCATTGACCAAGTTAACACAGAAAGCTACTAAGTTCCAATGGTCCGACGCTTGTGAACGTAGCTTCCAGGAAATAAAGAATCGGTTGATCTCCGCGCCAGTGCTTACCCTTCCAGAGGGAATAGAAGGGTATGTGGTATATTGTGATGCTTCAGGTGTAGGTTTGGGATGCGTATTGATGCAACATGGGAAGGTGATTGCTTATGCCTCAAGACAATTGAACAAGCATGAAAAGAATTATCCAACCCATGACTTGGAATTGGCTGCAGTAATATATGCTTTGTAGATATGGCGGCACTACTTATACGGCGTCCATGTTGACGTCTACACAGATCACAAGAGTTTGCAATACCTCTTCAGTCAGAAGGAGTTGAATTTGAGACAGCGACGTTGGCTCGAATTACTGAAAGACTACGACGTTGAGATATTGTATCATCCCGGTAAAGCCAATGTTGTGGCAGATCCTCTCAGCCGTAAGTCAATGGGAAGCTTAGCACACATTAGAGCAGGAAAACGGAAGATGATTAAAGAGCTTCATCAACTGGCCAATATGAGAGTCAGATTATTAGATTCTGAGGACGGAGGTGTTACTGTGCATAATACATCAGAATCATCCTTGGTAGCCGAGGTAAAAGCGCGGCAGTATGAAGACCCTAACTTGGTACAGTTGAGAGAGGGCATTCAGCAGGGTAAAATTTCAGCTTTTGAGATCGGAGGGGATGGAACACTGAGGTGCCAAAGCCGATTATGTGTGCCTAATATGGCCGGGTTGCGAGAGAAGATTATGAAGGAAATTCATCAATCCCGATATTCCATCCACCCCGGCTCGACAAAGATGTATCATGATGTCAAAGAGCAATATTGGTGGGATAACATGAAGAAGTCTATTGCAGAATTTGTAGCCCAGTGTCCCAATTGTCAACAGGTAAAGATAGAACATCAGAAACCCGGTGGATTGCTCCAGAATATAGAAATTCCAACCTGGAAATGGGAGGTGATTAATATGGACTTCATTATTGGATTACCTCGCTCTTATCATAAGTTTGACTCCATCTAGGTGATAGTTGACCGACTCACAAAATGTGCCCATTTTCTGCCAGTTAAGACAACTTACACAGCTGAAGACTATGCAAAGCTGTATATCAAGGAGATTGTTAGACTTCATGGTGTGCCGGTGTCTATTATATCAGACCGAGGAGCTCAATTCACAACTAACTTTTGGAGGTCTTTTCAGAAAGGTTTGGGCACACAGGTGAATCTCAGCACGGCTTTTCATCCGCAGACTGACGGACAAGCTGAACATACTATTCAGACACTGGAAGATATGCTGCGAGCATGTGTTCTAGATTTTAAGGGAAATTGGGATGACCATCTTCCACTCATAGAATTTGCCTACAATAATAGCTAACACTCCAGTATTAAGATGGCCCCATACGAGGCACTATACGGGAGAAGATGTAGATCACCAGTTGGATGGATCGAAGTCGGTGAAACTGAGTTATATGGACCAGATCTGATCCACCAAGCCATCGAGAAGGTGAAGGTGATACAGGGACGATTGAAGACGGCGCAAAGCAGGCAAAAGTCCTATTCAGATGTCCAGCGTCGTGATTTGAAGTTTGAGGTTGGTGATTGGGTGTTCCTGAGAGTCTCACCAATGAAGGGCGTCATGCGTTTTGGGAAGAAAGGTAAGCTGAGTCCAAGGTGTATCGGTCCGTATAAAATTCTTCAACGAATCAGACATGTTGCTTATGAGTTAGAATTGCCATCCGAATTGGAATTTGTCCATCCGGTATTCCATGTATCCATGTTAAGGAAATGTATCGGAGATCCTTCTCGAGTTGTCCCTATCAAAGATGTACAGATTACAGAGGATCTATCATATGAAGAGGTACCAGTGGCTATACTAGACCGACAAGTCCGCAAGCTAAGAACAAAGGGTGTAGCTTCCGTTAAGGTATTGTGGAGGAACAAACATACGGAAGAAATGACATGGGAAGCACAAGATGAGATGAAGTCTAAATACCCTTACCTGTTCCAGAATGGAGATAATGAGGGTGCCGAGGGAACGCGGAACGCAGAACGCATTGAAAGGAGAAACGTCTTTACGAGGTAATCAATAACTTGAGAATACTCTTTCTTAATGCAAAATGATAATATGCTGGTAATATAC
Organism: Nicotiana obtusifolia; assembly: GCA_002018475.1. Taxonomy (NCBI): domain Eukaryota; kingdom Viridiplantae; phylum Streptophyta; class Magnoliopsida; order Solanales; family Solanaceae; genus Nicotiana; species Nicotiana obtusifolia. Next base: position 39,049 of record MCJB01040173.1, on the reverse strand, counting down.
ATGTCCATAAGTTGTCTATTCTTGTAGGACCGTACGTTGAGAAAAATCCCCGTAAACCTATACATTCGAGGACGAATGTTCTTAAGGGGGGAGAGTGTTACAACCCGTAACTGCGTACGTTAGATTACGCCGTAAGATAGTTTATATATAGGGCCTAAGAACCAGAAAAGAGTTCAAAAGTTAAGAAAAAGAGCAAAAGGCTTCGCAAAGTTGGGTATGCTACCGCAAAACTCACATGCGGGCCGCATATCTAACACTGAAATCGCAAACAAGGACAGACTTTTGGACAAAGACCAGTGCCAGAAATGCGGTCATAAGTGCGATTGCATTTCTGGAATGCGAACCGCAAATCAGACATCCTCCATCGCATAATGAGACAGATTTCTGGGCCACGGTTCGCGTCCAAAATGCGAACCGCATGTTGTTCTGCGACGTAAATGCGATCGCAGACTGGTAGGCGACAGACACGTGCGTCACTTATTTACTAACCTATAAAAGGGGCATAGACCAGTTATTTCACCATTTTTCTGAAACCCAAACCGAGTAGAACCCCCTGCGACCCCTTCTCAAAATCCCGCACAAACTTTAACCAATTTCTCCCTCTTTCAAGTTCTAATTGGGGGGAAGAATCTAGAGATTGAAGAATTAAGGAAAAGCCCTAACTGATTTTCCTCTCTTTCAAGCCCTAAATGAGAGTGAAACCTAGAAGTTGAAGAACCAAGGAAGAGGGCTGAGTTATCCCACATGCAAGGTAAGTTACTACTCCCTTTCATGCATTCTTTCTCCTGGAAATTCATGGTATTTCGTTCTATGCATGTAAGACCTCATGGGATGGTGATTGGAAGTCATGAGTTCAAGTTAACTTGTGGTAATGGACTGGGTTGTGGTTATTTTGGGTTGTTGTTGAGCTGCATGTCTTACTACTATTATTGTGGAGTTTAGAAGAAGAAGGGTGTGGGGAAACACCATGTAAATTTAGGGCTATGGTTGATTATAACTATAACGTTTAGAGGATAACGTTAAAATAGTTTTTTTCATTGTAGACTAAGGAACCGTGACAGTACGTAGCTTGAAATTGGCGCAGAAAATACCAGGTATGTGAGACCGTCCCTTTCTTTCTTTTGCACGACTCTAATGGAATACAACGCAATGAACGAGCCCTAAAGATACTCTATTCTTAGAAGCTAGGAGTGCTTATATTGTTTTCCCCTCTTATGGGAGGATTGATGTGTTGTTATTTCTTCGACCTTACGTCATCATGAAAGTATGATTCATATGAGTCCAGCATGCATTATCTATTTTACTCTACCGAGCCGCGCTATAGTCGGCCGGTATGGCACCTATTGTGCAACTATACGTATGTTTATGTTTTATTCTATCGAGTCGCGCTATAATCGGCCGGGTACGACACCTATTGTGTAACGCTATAGTCGGCCGGTATGGCACCTATTGTGCAACTATACGTATGTTTATGTTTTATTCTATCGAGTCGCGCTATAATCGGCCGGGTATGTATATGATGATGATAAGGCCCACGGAGGCGTATGTATATGATGATGATAAGGCCCACAGAGGCGTATGTATATGATGAATTTAAAAAGGATATGTATGTATATGCATGTGCACATCAGGCATGTCATGATTCGTCGCCCTCAGAGGCATCCAGACGGTACAGGTTGTGTGTTTCTTATCCCGATGCATATTACTGTTCCTATATAATGTTTCCTGTCTTACATACTCAGTACATTATTCGTACTGACGTCCTTTTATTTGTGGACGCTGCATGTCGTGCTGCAGGTCCGGATAGACAGATAGACGAGGCTCCCCCACCACAGTAGGCTGTCTAGTTCGGCGGATATTGGCGAGATCCATCCTTCGGACTTGCCGTAGTCTTGGTATGCATTTTGTTATAGGCATTATGGGCATGTCGGGACCCTGTTCCGACACAGGTTGCATTGTCTGTCTTCTTGTAGAGGCTCATGGACAATAGACAGTGGGTTGACTTACGTACAGTTGGAATTGCCTTGTCGGCAAATGTATCTTTTGTTGTATAGTTTTTGTATGACGGCCGTGTTGGCCATGGTACATTATGTATGTATGTTCATGTCATTGTATGGTATTTCTGCTAATATGTATGAATACGTTGTTATCGGAAAGTTTGAATGGATCATGATTATTGTTTGCCATTTGTACTAGCCTCGTCGGCCTTATAAGATAACAGGGAAAGTTTGATGAAAGGTATGCCGGCACTCGGCGAGTAGGGTCCGGGTGCCAATCGCGGCCCTCCGGCTTGGGTCGTGACAGAGGCCTCCCACCACATAACAGAGGACCTTGATGTTCGTCGAAATACAAGTAAACGGTAGACCTTTCGAGCAATGATAGACACGGGTGCTACTCACAACTACTTAGCCTTGACTCAGGTGGAGCGCCTCGGTCTAGTTGTGCAAAAGTGTAAGGGTCGTGTCAAGGCTATCAACTCACCACCCCAGCCAGTGAGTGGAATAGCCAAAGAAGTGCTAATAAAGCTTGGCCCATACAAGGGAAGATTCAACCTCCACATAGCTATCATCGATGACTTTGAACTGATAGTGGGATTGGAATTCCCGAGGCAAACCAATACCATACCGGTACCATATGCCGACATGCTCCTGATGATGGGAGACAACGGGGCCAAATCCCGCAGCATACCATGCATACCCATAAAGATGGCCGCTGAAAACATTTTGGCCATGCAATTGAAAAAGAGGGTCAAAAGACATGAACCTACGGTTCTGACTACCCTCAGCATCAAGAATCAAAAATCATATCATCGGCGTCAAATAGCTGATGGCGCCCCTCAGTGTGTGAAGACTCGTCAAGCATACCAAAAGGACAAGTCGGATCGCGCAGCACAAGCGGGACTCTTGGAGCCGCTACCTGTCCCGCAGAGACCTTGGGAAAGCATTTCCCTCAATTTCATCACAAGGATTACCCAAGGTCGGAGGTCTTGCAACCATCTTGGGTATGGTAGACCGCTTTTCCAAGTATGCCACTTTCATAGCAGCCCCAGAACATATCAGCAAAAGATACTGCTCGACTCTGCTTCTCTCATGTTGTCAAATATTGGGACATGCCCAAAGACATCACTAGTGACTGCGACTCCCACTTCACTAGCAAATTTTGGACCCATCTCTTTGGAGCCTCGGATCCAAATTGACCCACAACTCAAGCTGTCATCAACAGGCAGATAGCCTGATAGAACGGTTCAATGACATGTCGGAGGAATATCTCCGCCACTTTGCAACCGGATCACAGAAGAACTGGGTGAAGCTTCTGGATGCTGCTCAACTGTGTTTCAATTCACAAAAGTGCACCAGTACAAACAAAACCGCTTTCGAAATTGTTACCGGACAGCAACCGCTACTCCAACAGACTGTGAATGCACCAAACAGGCCAAAATCGCCTCAAGCTGCCAGTTTCTCGAAGGAATGGGAGCAAACTTTGGAGATAGTGCGGAGCTATCTTGTCAAAGCCCAAGAGAGGGCAACGAGGTATGTCGAACAAACCCTTCGCTTTATCCAACATCAAGCAGGAGACAAAGTGATGGTAAGAATTCCAAAGCGATACTTGTTTGCAGAGAGGACCCATGATCCTCGCCTATTGCAACAGTACATCGGACCCATTCCATTGAAAGACGCATTGGGAAAGCCACATACCAGGTCAATACTCCAGCCTGGTGGAAAATCCATCCAGTCTTCCATGTCAGCCGCCTCAAATCATTTCAGAAAGACATGGAGCCTCATTCAGAAAGCCACCCCACAAGACCGAGGGGAACAGACATCCCAGCCAACAAAAGCCTGACCAATCATCATCTTGCAGGTAAGGCTCCGAGGACGTCGCCAACTCAGGTGGGGGAGAATATCATGGGATGCTTTCTAGCCTCACCCCATGACCCCTTGGACGCGCTCCGTGGCATCCTGGCAAGCCTCCCAACGCCTAGCGCCACGGTCGGCCCCGTGGTCTCGGCAGCTCCAAGTGACAAGCGTGCATGTGCCTCTGTCGCCCCACCGAAACTCCTTGCCGGCCCCCAGCGGCTTGCGAGTGCCAACAGTGCCACGCGCACAGACAATGCCGCGCGCACAGACAATGCTGCATGCTCCACTCAAGATCCAAGTGCCAGCGCCCAGCAGCAGGCAGACACAAATAGTGCCGCGCGTGCCGACAGCAACGCGCGTGCAGACCCTGATGCTCAAGACACAGTTGCTGCCATCGGACTTGTTTGACTAAGTCCTTTTCATTGTAAATATAGAGTAGTTTTACTTCATTTACTTTCAGTGTGCTTCTACAATTTACATAGGTCAAGTCCTGTAATTTTGGTTTATTTTTTTTAAGCATTATTAGGGGATCAAACATTCAAACATTCAAGCAATCAATCATTTCTCTGTACTGGTGTCTCTCCGCCTCGACACGGCGTAGCTTCTTGTAACAGCTTTCATTTCATCAATGCAATCAACTTTCATTCATCAATTGCTCATTTCAGTTCTCTCATACACTCACGACATTGGTTCCCGTACGGCATTGATAATCTAGTCTAGTGTACGGAGGGGACCTCAGTTGACGGACAACAATCGCACTGACATCGATTGCTTAGCCTTACGTTGCCCTTCCAAGGAATCTCAGGAAGGCGCCGCATAACGGTACTTATGATTACTTTTTTTCCTTCTGTTCTGCTACCTATTCTATACATGCATGTTTTGATTTATCACTGGTTTGCATTTACAGTAACTAAGCTTCCATAGATATTGACAGTTCAATCTTTCTCCCCTTTCTTCTACTGTTCTTAACTTTATTGTTTCTTTGTTCGCATTCCCCCCTCTATTTGGCATAAAGCTTTCTTTAAATGTGTGCGTTTTATTTGGTCAATGTTTAAACATAGATCTACTCTGATTCTCAGGCCAACTAAATTCTTCAAAAAATTAAAAAGAAAACAAAATATGTAAGATAAACAGGGTAAATTGTCCTTACAGAACTAAAAAGACCTACATTTTTGGGTTTGGTTGTTAATTCCCTCGACTGGCAAACTGCGGCCTCTTCATTTATAATAACATGAAAGGACATAAGGGTGTTGTTGCTATCTCTAAACTTGTGAAGCACTCTTCAACGTTGGAGGATTTCAGGTGTTCATCTACAATGATTGGATTTGATGAAGATAAGGGTGTCGTATACTCTTTCTCATTTGAAGTATGCACCAACTTAATGGAGCTTGATTGGCATGACAAGATGTTTACTGAGGAAGCTGAAGTTGTGTTGAGCAAAGTCATATCAAGTCTATTTGTCAAACTTAACTGAAATCCACCCGATTACCTGAATTTGGAGGATAAGGGCTCTACCTTAATAAATTTGTTTCATCTCTGAAGTTCTAGAAGACATCACCATCAAACCTGCTCCTGCTTTGGCCACCTGTATAGCTGCAAAACAATTTCTTACCAAGTTGAACTTTGCAAAGAATGAATTGAAAGATGAGGGTGCTGTCTTAATTGCAAAGTCATAAGAAGATTTGAGCTTTCCTCGAATAGGGCAGAAATGAAAAATTAACTGCTAGACTTTCCAGATTAATGACATTGTGTGTTCCTACTTCCTTTTTCTACCATTTTTGAGCATAAAAAAATTACATAGGGACATGTTTGTGATCCTCTTTCGATTACAGTCATATTCTGAAATATAAATTCACTAGAATAGGAGAACCATCTTAACTGATTAAACTTTTGTTAAGAATGCAAGATAGGAAACACCTCTAATATACTTCAGATGGCTAGAGTTTCAAGCTTTGTAGCATTCTTATTCATAAGTTCTAAAGAATACCGAATATGTAACACTCAATGCATTATCTGTTTATGCCCTTGAACTCTTTTCTTCTTTCTAATTTTCTTTTGTATTGGAAAGCAGGTGCAACTTGAACCGTTTTGTGTCTCTGGGAGTAAAAGAAGGGAGCCTGCTATGCCATGATCCACGAGTATGTCAGTCATCGTGCTTACATAACTTTCAAAATTACAAAATCTCCATTTCTCTCTCTTTCGCTATTCTGCTATTTCCTTCATGCTTTGCTACTTCAACAGTTGAATGAGAAGTTCAGGATGTCATCTTTCTTTCGTTCATGAATTCTGATTTTGTTTTCTTCTGAGTTTACTTTATGCTTGCTACAATCTTCTAGCGTCTACTGTGTTTCTGAAGTCTGGTAAGTTTTCTTCCATGTTTCTTTATTTCTTGCGTTGTGTTCCCACTTCTGGCTTTCACTTTTAGATTTCTATGAACTTTTTGTCTATTTTTTGTTTGATGTTGGTTTCTCTGTTCTTTTAAATAATTTCTTGCAAGATTTTCTGCATGCATGTCTGGTATTTGATTTGATTTTTATATGCATGTTTGGAAAGAAATACCTAGGTGCATATCCTTAATTTCTGATTTTGGTTTTGTTCTAAGTTTAGTTGTATTAATGAGGGTTTTGGTGTAAAAATTTGTTATTTAAACGCGCTGATTGCGTCCTTTATCTACTGGTTATTTACTCTTTTTGAGTTTCTCCATTTTTCTTCTATTTGTATATGGTGTGAGATTTTTGATTGCAAAGTTACTTGTGCAAGCTGCGTTTTTCTAAATAAAAGCTGCTAAGATAAAACTTTCTTTAACTGGGGTAGTGGCGGTTTTTCACGTTACAGCCAACGTCACATTCATCGGTGAGTACTTTGATTCAAATTTCACTTATGTTTGTTTCGTGATACATTGAGGTGCTTGAATTAACCCTATACATTTTATATGTGGATGTTTGATTTCCTGGTCCTATTCTTTTTGTCGTTCTGAAAGAAAACTGTGTTAGAGTTGTTAACCAATTCCTATTGACTTCTGATTTAAAACAGAAGCTTCTGAATTTATAGCTGAATATATTCTGAAGTGGATTTCTTTAACTGGTTTCTATATTCTAAACCATATACATTATACCTTATATATGTCTCCTCAAGTTCCTATAATTTACTCTACAGTACATTTGCATCAGTATTAAAGTAATTAAGTTACCTAATGCTTCTCTAGACACTGACTTAACATACTACCAAGTATAAAAATGACAACAGAGAACTGAAAGGAAAAAAAGACTAAGCTACCTGTTAAAAGTCTGAAAATTAGCGGAGAAGCAATGTTGGCAAAGGAATATGCATGTGATGCATCCTTGAAAGGAGTTGTCACGCCCCAAACCTGAAAAGGCGTGACCGGCACCCGGTGCCATACTCGGCCCGAGAGTATCACTCTGTAACTGTGAACTCTGGAAGGGTAACCCTCAACGTAGGCCGATGAGGCCATATTATGAATTCTCTCATCTGTATATATATATATATTTAACTGTGCAGGCTGACGAGGCCACCATGAACATCTATTGATATACAAACTATATACAGGATTCGTCTACGAGCCTCTAAAGATAGCTGAACTATATCATGGTCGGTACAGGGCCTTGACCTACCCATCAAACCTGTATATATAAAATGGACTCCAAGGTCTAAACCTGGTAACTCTGAGGAAGTGGAGCTTACCAACCGAGCTGATGTTTTACTCTGTCCATTAGGAAGGCCTATCTAGCTGTCTATCAGGACCTGCAGGCATGAAATGCAGCGTCCCCAGCAAAAGGGACGTCGATACGAAATAACGTACCGAGTATGTAAGGCAACAGAATAACCGAAAGCTGAAACTGAACTGATAGTATAATAACTGAAAGTAACTGGGAGTCAAAGATGATCTGAAGATATGCTTACCTGTTGATACTGACTCAACTCTCTCAATATAGTGAGTAAAAATAGCTGTCCGGCCCTATAAGGCTCGGTACATATAACTGCTCTGCGGTAGTAGGCTCGCTCATAGGCGCTCGACCACAGTAGGCTCGGAATATAACTTACCATCTGAGCTGGCCCACCGATTATAGATCGATGATGGTGAAACTGCTGTAATACTGCCCAATAGGGGGCCTGCCCACCGATTATAGCTCGATGGTAGTGAAAATACTGTAATACTGTATATATAGACCCTCTGCTCTCTTGACTGGAAGAAGTCAATACTTAACTGAATATAAAGTCCTGATAAGGGAGAATATGATAACTTATGAGACTAGGATAATGTATATAAATTCAGGAATATGAACTTCTCTTTATGTCTCGTTATCAAACACATGTAGTTATTGGATCAATGCCAAAATTAAGGAAAGGTTTAGCCTTAACATATCTTATCACAATCTGTCCAATAACCATGTTAAACTCGTCTCGTTGCACCTTAATCTACAACGATGATATCAGTACTATCATCAAGTTATGGAAGGTACAACTATTGCACAACGAACGACAAGCTTATTTTATAATAAAACGAGCAGCATCTCTCCTATAATCTTTACTTCCTCCCAATTCGACATAACACCACCAACAACAAGAACACAACAATAACAACGTGTATACATCATTTTCCAACCTTATATCCATCACAAAATACCACAAGACAGTCCACACACTCCAATTAGTTTATACACAAAACGACAACCCTAGTAGTGTCAAACAACTCGAAAATGTAACGACGAACGACCAACCAACCACCCTGCCATTATGTGGTGTTTCTCCACACCCTTTCTTCTCCCGAACTGCATAAAAACAGTAGCAAAAGAGACAACACAACAGCAACATGAAACATCCTACAAAACAGTCCCACAAGTTCAGCAACTCAAAACTTATTTTTCAGCTAACTAAAACACGTTTCGACTTGTCTTTTATTTCAAATTGAGCAACACAACCAATAGTACATAATTAAGCCTCTTATCCTGCAAACCAGCCATGAATTCAACTTAAAAATAAGTTCACGACCAGCCAACAGTGACACAACAACAAACAACATACTACTCTATCGAAACTCGCTAGGTCTAGTCTTTACGATCGAGTTACAACTCGTACAAGCATAAATAATGGAAGGAGAAGCATAAATTTACCTTGGACTGAGTAGAACCCACGAAACCTAGTCCTTATTCATCCAAAATCAGTCCCCCAACGCAGCTACAAGAAGGAGAAAGAGAAACTAGCAAGCTGTCCGGGGTTTTCGCCACTAGAATCACATCGCCACTAGAATCTGATTTTGTTGGTCTGAAAAATGAGTGAAAGAATGAGTTAATAAGTCCTTAAAAATCCCCTCTTGGCCGACTTAGGAGCTTTTAATTGAGGCCTCTCCTTTTGGCAAGTAGGTGATGCACCTACTTGTCACCTACCAGTCTGCGCAGTCTCGCGAAAACACGAATATCTCTCTACTCCAATGTTGTATCAGTGAACGGTTTAATCCGTTGGAAACTAGATTCGTAGATCTTTAATTTGGTAGGTAGATTATCCCGTAATTCCAAGCACATTGGGAGAAAAGCTCAGCTACATTTGGCCTAATTTTCAGCACATTTATGAATGTAACTTCTGATGATCTTTGCCAATTTTTGTTTCACAACTCACTTGACTTAAAAACATAACACACGACTATCGTAAGACTAGAATAACTCATAATATAACCTCCTTATCATTTTAAGCACCCTAATCTCACTCCAAAAGTATATGTTATAACATTTCCAACTTGTCGACCTTCGACGAAACTTATTTTCTTCAATTCGTTTAGCTTCTAAACCTTCCAACCCTCTTGGTACTTGCAGTTCATGATCTTAAATATTTGTAACCTCCAAGCTAACATAATTAACTTACTTTATGTACTTTCAAAGATGATCTCATTTCTGAGCTTGTATCAATTAATTTACGATGTACTCTCACGTACGAAAATATGGGGCGTAACAGGAGTACATGATAATACGATCAATTTGTGGCCAAGGTATATAGACATGCTCAAATAAGTCTTGATATGAATTACAATTTGGGGAATACATTTAATAAAAAGTTCTCAAGGACAGAAACATGTGGGGGAGGGGAAAAAGAGAGTTAATCAGAAAAAGAAAGCAATGTTGATAGCGTCATGGTAATATTCCTATAGTTTTGATCTGTGCCTCACATTTCCACCCATATTATTGATTTCTCTCTGACTGCTATGTCTCCAACTGCAGGATTTTGTGCCTGTCTTTAGATTCTTATTTAAACTCTACGTTGAGCAAAACTTTTAGTGTAATTTGTACGCTAATAAGATGAAGAAAGGTCATCGAACCCAGAAAGTGCTGAATTCTCCACTAAATCTCATTGTGATAATCAGGTTTTAAATTATTTAAGCGATCTGATACATTAACATACAGAACATCATCAACTGTTAGTGATCTTAGCCTGTTCTGTTCTATGTTTTGCTGTGTTATTTTCCTCCCATGTGCAACATTAGTCCAATGCATTTGTGCAAAAGGGCTGAAAACTTCTTGATTAAATCGAGCTATAAAGACACTTCCTCATTGCATCTGAAAACTTCCCAAATAAATCTCTCTTTTTTCTGGAATTTTCCAAGAGGGAAGCATAATTTCTCTCAAAGAACTGCAAACGACAGCTTTACTGCAAAGACAGTTGGTGGGGAAGCCTCTGAAAGATACATTCCATAGTCAACTCAGGCAAATTCAGTTAAAAAAAACCTTGGTTCATCTCCGCCACTCTATGGTTTTGTCTGAACAAGTTTTTTTAGAGGCAAATTCAAGTAACCAACAGCATCCCTACCTTTCATGAAACCATTAAGCCGAACAATCTTAATCTAGGCTTATTTATGACATGTTCAGGAAAGCATTTGATGGTGATTTCTTAAATAAGTTGTCAGCCGAAGTCATAATCTGATTCTCTACACCTAAATAGGTGATTTGACTTTTGAAAATTTGCAAATCAATCGTCATTTAGTGTTACTTTTGTTCATACTATGCTTTGTGAACCTCTGTGCAGATGAAAGTGCGCGATGCTCTAGATTCTACTCTTGATAGAAAATTTATGGGATCCTGAGGTCCTTATAATGGGAGAAGAGATACCCTTGAAGCTCTTAAAAGTTTGTAAAATGCAGTTTTGTATTTCTTCAATATTTTCTTTTAAAAATTGATCACTAAATTAAGTTTGGCAAAGTTCTCTAGACGTAGAGTATTAACTGAACTCCTGTATTTCATTACACTTGATAATCATTTTGGAGGTACTGACCAAAAATCTGCAGCTGCTAAACTAAAATGAAGCAGCAACTTCGTGGCAGCATCCCTGTAACAACTTTATTCAATTTATCCATCTTGTGGCTCTGTCGCTGACAACTGAACCTTGGTAAGTTCACCATTTTGTGCACACAGAACATATTGGATATATTGCATTTGGAAGCTGTCTTTGGCAGTGATAATGAGCACATCAATATGCAGTTAACACCAGTGATGATTATAATGTAATTGCTCATACCATTATTAATTTGAAAGACATACAATATGTAAGATAACTTGGCCAAAGGAGTCTAAAGTGTTGTACATCTTTTGCAGGTTTCATTCCAAAGTTCTGCTGCTCCAGCTCAACTCACCATCTCTTGTGCTGGGACAGTCTTTGATGCCCCCTGAGAAGGTACCCCTCTTTACCTGGGCACGCACACAAACTGATACAATGAAAGGCCTACCTTACACCAAAAAGAAAGAAAAATGCAATGAGTAGAGAAGTTTCTCTATGGTTTATGTTCTTCCTGTGCGTATTATGCAGGCATAGGTTATTATGTTTTTGGTTCGAAATGGTTGTACTCCTAATTTGGTGCAACCAATGTTCCAAGTTCAACTTTCTGTAGTGGCACTGGTACAAACCAAACCCCAAAAATGATGCTTGCCTCAGGTCTTTCCGGCCGTATGTCTGTTTCTTCTCATCGCATTGGTCAATCTGATAGCAGTTCTTCAAACAAATATGAAGTGAAAATATCTAAACCTGAACATTTCAGTGGCTCCTCGTGGCACATTAGAGACTGCAAGTTATGAAATCACTAGAATTTTTGAACTGTAGATTGTAAAAACAAAATGTTCCAAACAGCTACTTTGAGCATCTTTTTCTTAAATGTTTTTTTTTAAATTTTTGGTCGTAGGTTGTTTTGAGTTTTGCCAGATTTGATATCTTTTCTTTTCTTAATGGTGAGATATCAGATATGTACTTAGTTTGAAGATACTTTTGGTGGGATAGATTTTGTAGAACATGATGATTGTATACTGGTAAAACCGAGACAGTGGGACGCCTCGGTTTCCGAAGTGAACGGAGCAAGAACGTAAAGGCAAGGGATCGAAATCGAGGCAAGAAGCCCCTTGGTCCGGGGTCCTAGCACAACACCCGCTCTCGGATGTATCGGGGCCATGACCCCAGGTCCGGTTCGAACCCCAAAAGCCTCAGAGAGCATTACCACACAATCGAGCACGACCAACAAAAGGCCATGATATCCGTGACCGGCCGGATATCACTGCGTGGATCTCGGCACATATTGACAGAGAACCGGTGATTAGTTAAATGAAAGATTTTTACCTTTTATGGAATTGTACTTAGGGTAAAACTCCCCTACTATACTAAGGGGGAGGGGGAGGGGGCTGATTATTCATTAAGAATATTGTAACACGCATATCAAGGCAATGTACTCTTATTTTCTCTGTCATTCAAAGTTCTTATTCTTGTTCATCAGTGCTTCGTTATTGTGAGTCCGGATCGAGGGCAGACATCTCATTAAGGCTGTTACTAAATCTGGGATCACCTCTCTTGATCGATTTGATAATTTATCACGTCCTTTATCTTTTTAATCTAATGCAATTTATCGTTTGTATTAAATTAATCCATGTATCCTTAAAATCACTTACAAATTTAATTGTTGTCCGTTTTTTAGAGTAAACAGTTTGGCGCCCACCGTGGGGCTAAGGATAATAGTGGCAATTTGATACAAACTTTCATAACACACTCTATTTTGCACTTGTTCTTTGAGCTTTTAATTTCAAGTCCGATTAAAAATGTCGAGCTCTCAATATGCCCATTTGAACGTGGATGTTGAGTCGTGGTACCCAGCAACAGGGTGCCCCCTGCTGACCCTAATGTAATCCCAGTCGCTGATCCGATCGATGCTAACTCACACGTGGCTATCGAAGCAAACTTGCTTACTAATCTCGAAAATATAACATTTTCGGGGTAGGGTGATAGCCCAGAGCTCACACGATGGCGAAGGTGACGGGATCAACTTGCGCGTGATCTTCGAAATGTTACAGGCTCAAGAGGCAGCGATAGCCTAGTTACAGAATCAAAGCCGAGCCCCCAACAGAGTTGGGTCCAAATCGTTCCGGGAAAACGCCCGCAGGAATGAACCGGCCACAGAAAGGTCGGGTGAAGCAGAATCCGGGACCAACCCTGAGATAATAAAGATGCTTGAGGAACTGACAAAATGGTGAAATCGGGAGAAAAGAAAATCGACGCCAATGACAAAAAAGTGGAGACCTGTAACTTGGGTCGACCAAATCCCGGGAGCACCACCGACACTAAAGGTCCAAAAAATTTGTCCAAAAGCCATTCCCTTCGAGCACAGCTCCGAAGCCGATCCCGAAGAAGTTCCGTATGCCCGAAGTAATGAACCCTTAGACCAATTAATTCCCCTTTTACGGGAATCCCCTTTTCGAGAGCAAAGGATAAGGCCTGAGATCTTGTATTATTTTCCAGTTAGAGAGAGCTGGTCTAGCCGATTCACATTCCCGCGATCGGGTAAATTAAGGAATCCTTGAAGGATTTCTGTGGGGAATGCTACTTCAACTACAGCAAGAAGGACGAAATAACCCTCTCTATACTGAATTGATCCAGTATTTTAGAACTGGTAGTGGGAACTGAACAAAAGTATAATGGGATAACCGATCCCAACGAACATGTGACCTCTTATATGTGCACCATCAAAGCAAATGACTTGGAAGATGATGAAATCGAATCCGTTCTATTGAAAAAGTTCAGAGAGACCTTGTCGAAAGGAGCTATGATATGGTATCACAACTTACCCCCTAATTCTATTGACTCATTTGCTATACTTGCAGATGCCTTTGTAAAAGCACACGCCGGGGCCGTCAAGGTTGAAACCAGAAAATCGGGCCTTTTCAAGGTAAAGCAAAGAGATAACGAGATGCTCAGGAAATTTGTATCGAGGTTTCAAATGGAACGGATAGACCTGCCTCCGGTCGTAGATGATTGGGCTATTCAGGCCTTCACCCAAGGACTCAATCCCCGAAGCTCATTGACTTCACAGCAGTTGAAGCAAAATCTGATAGAATACCCGATAGTAACTTGGGCCAATCTCCATAACCGATACCAATCAAAAATCAGGGTCGAAGACGATCAACTCGGGGCCTCTTCCGGGTCCATTTACCCCGTCGGAACTGGCGACAGATCCAAAAGAGACATTGATCGTGAGCCAAGATCGAATAGAGATCGGTATCAACCATATAATGGAGATTGAAGGGGTAATGGGTCCGGAAGCATTGATCGTGAGCCAAGATCGAATAGAGATCGGTATCAATCATATAATGGAGATTGAAGGGGTAATGGGTCCGGAAGCAACACTGTGAGAAGTGAAAGAAGGAGCGACCGAGGTCAAAATAACCGGGGACTCATGAGGAAAAGCGGTTTTGACAGACCCATCGGGTCTAAGAAAGCGCCAAGGTTATCGAAGTACAACTTCAACGTCAACGTTGCTGCCATCGTATCAGCCATCGGACGCATCAAAAATATTAAGTGGCCTCGACCATTGCAATGCAATCCTGCCCAAAGGGACCCCAACCTAATGTGTAAATATCATGGCACTCACGGCCACAAAACTGAAGATTGCCGACAACTGAGAGAGGAAGTAGTCCGGTTATTCAACAACGGACACCTCCAAGATTTTCTAAATGATCGAGCCAAAAATCACTTCAGGAATAGGGATTCCAACAAGCAGATCGAGCAAAGAGGAACCTCACCACGTCATCAACATGATTGTGGGGGGGGGGGGG
>MCJB01040173.1:0-24085 GCA_002018475.1 Nicotiana obtusifolia | reverse complement strand
GGGGGGGGGGGGGGGGGTGACGTCCCCTAGGGGCCGATGTTAAAGCGCACTAAGGTGTCCATTACAGAGAAAATTGGACTCGTGATTATGTATTGAAGGAACCGTATCTTTCATCCTCAAATTCAACGATGAGGATGCTGAAGGCATCATGCAACCACACAACGATGCACTAGTAATATTTGTACTCATGTACTATTGAACAAATCTCGAGTTAAGCGCGTGCTAATTGATCCAGGTAGCTCGGCCAATATCATCAGATCGAGGGTCGTGGAATAGCTGAGTCTACAAGACCAAATTGTGCCTGCAGTCCGAGTTTTAAACGGGTTTAACATGGCATGTGAGACCACTAATGGGGAGATAACCCTGCCGGTAAACACAGCTAGAAAACAAAGTTCTATGTGATCAAAGGGGATATGAGATACAATGCTCTGTTTGGGAGGCCATGGATTCACAACATGAGGGCAGTACCCTCGACATTACACCAGGCATTGAAATTCCCCACACCAGGGGGAGTTAAAACAGTTTAAGGGGAGCAACCAGCCGCAAAAGAGATGTTCGCGGCCGATGAGGTGGTCCCGATATCTGCATTCTCGACATCAAATAACTCGAGTTCGGTCACCAAGGAAGAAACCAAATAGCAATCACCGACACAAGCCCCGACCGAACTAGAAAAGCAGGGGACGGGCGAGGATGACGACTACGGAGTTCCTACATGTTTCATACCTGACGATTCCGATGCCACCAAGTCAATAGTCAAGGAGTTGGATCAAGTCATATAGATCGAGCACTTGCCCGATCGGAAGGTATTCCTAGGCACAGAGTTAAGTCCCGAGCTCAGGAAAAAACTCATTGAATTCCTTATAGCTAACATAGATTGTTTCGCTTAGTCCCATCTTGATATGACAGGGATTCCACCGGAATTAACTACTCACAAGCTGAGCTTGGATCCGAAGTTTAACCCTGTTAAACAGAAGAGGAGGCCTCAATCCGAAGTCAAGCAAGCATTCATCAAAGATGAGGTATCTAAACTTCTTAAAATAGGTTCCATTCGGGAAGTTAAGTACCCGGACTGGTTAGCAAACGTAGGAGTGGTCCCAAAAAGGGGAAATAAATTAAGAATGTATGTAGACTACAAAAACCTGAACAAGGCATGCCCCAAGGACTCTTTTCCTCTGCCCAACATCAATCACATGATCGATGCGACGGCCGGCCATGAGATCCTCAGCTTTCTCGATGCCTATTCCAGGTACAACCAAATCCGGATGGACCCGAGCGATTAGGAAAAAACTTCCTTCATCACTAAATACGGCACCTATTGTTAAAATGTAAGGGTGTCACTTACCAATGCCTAGTGAACCAGATGTCCGAATAACAAATAGGAAAATCGATGGAGGTTTACATTGACGACATGTTAGTAAAGTCCCTGCGAGTAGAGGACCATTTGGGACATTTGCAGGAAACCTTCAACATACTAAAGATATACAATATGAAGCTGAACCCGGAGAAATGCACATTCGTGGTCGAATCCGGAAAGTTCGTCGGATTTATGGTGTCCAACCAGGGAATCGATATCAAGCCCGACAAGATCAAGGCCATAGAAGACATCACCATCATGAACAATGTCAAGGTCGTTCAAAGGCTAACCGGGCGCATAGCCGCCTTGGGCCGGTTCATTTCAATGTCTTCCGATAAGAGCCACCGACTTTTCTCGTTATTAAAGAAGAAGAATAACTTCTCATGGACCCCGGAGTGCCAACAAGCTTTGGAAGAACTCAAGCGGTACCTTTCGAGCCTACCTTTGCTTCATATTTCGAAGGCAGACGAGCAGTTGTACCTATACTTAGCAGTATCCGAGATAGTTGTAAGTGGATTCCTAGTCCGGGAAGAGAAAGGTAGGCAATTTCTTATCTATTATGTTCGCAGGACTCTAGGCGAGGCAGAAACTAGGTATCCTCACCTGGAGAAATTTGCGCTCGCTTTGCTAAGCGCCTCCCGGAAGTTAAAGCCGTATTTTCAGTGCCATCCCGTATGTGTCATAACTACTTACCCGTTAAGAAACATAATGCATAAACCCGAGCTCTCGGGATAATTGGCCAAATGGGCCGTGGAAATTAGCGGGTACGATATCAAATATCGACCCCAAACCGCCATCAAATCCCAAATTTTGGCAGACTTTGTGGCCGGTGTGACGATATCAAATATCGACCCCAAACCGCCATCAAATCCCAAATTTTGGCAGACTTTGTGGCCGACTTCACGCCGGCCCTAATACCCGAAGTCGAAAGGGAATTGTTGTTGAATTCGGGGACTTCCCGGGGATCTGGACCCTCTTTACGAACAGTTTCTCGAACGCAAAAGGCTTCGGGCTTGGCATCGTGTTGAAGCCACCCATGGGTAACGTAGTTAGACAATCTATTAGAACTGTGAAATTGACTAACAATGAGGCCGAGTATGAGGTCATGATTGCAGGTCTCAAATTGGCTAAAAGCATCGAACTGATCGAAGCTAAATGCAATTCCGTCCTTGTAGTGAATCAAGTCAATGGGACATTCAAAGTAAAAGAGGAACGAATGGGAAGATACTTGGATAAACTACAGGTAACGCTACATTGATTCAAGGAATGGACCCTGCAACATGTACGCCGGGATCAAAACAGCGAAGCCGATGCTCTAGCTAACTTGGGGTCGTCCGTTGATGATGATGAGTTCAACTCGGGAATGGTCATACAACTCATGAAATCGATAGTGGAAGAAGGCCACGCCGAGATAAACTCGACAAGCTTAACCTGGGACTAGAGAAACAAGTATATAGATTACTTGAAGACCAGGAAGATACCTTCGGATCCTAAAAAATCAAGGGCTCTGCGCATGAAGGCGGTCAGGTTCAGCCTGTCCGAAGATAATACCCTATTCAAAAGAACATTCGATGGCCCACTCGCCATATGTCTGGGGCCGGGAAACACCAAATACGTTCTGAGGGAAGTTCACAAAGGCACCTATGGAAACCATTCAAGGACTGAATCGTTGGTTCGTAAAATAATCAGAGCCGGCTATTATTAGATCGATATGGAGAAAGATGCTAAGGAGTTCGTACGGAGATGCGACGGCTATCAGAGGCACACATCGATGATCCACCGCCCTGGGGAGCTTCTGCAATCGGTCTTGTCACCTTGGCCATTCATGAAATGGGGAATGGACATAGTTGGCCCCTGCCATGGGCACCCGGTAAAGCTCAATTTATATTATTTATGACTGACTATTTTTTTAAATGGGTTAGAAGCTCAGGTATTTGAGAAAACTCAAGGAGAAGGAAGTTATTGATTTTATTTGGGACCACATAATATGTCGGTTCGGAATGCTAGCCGAGATCGTATGTGACAATGGGAAACAGTTATCGGTAGTAAGGGGAGCAAATTTTTCGAGGATCATAAGATCAAAAGGATCCTTTCGACACCCTATCACTCTCGTGGGAACGGGCAGGCAGAGTCTACAAACAATACCATACTCCAAAACCTTAAGAAGAGACTGACCGACGCCAAAGGAAAATGGAAGGAAATTTTGCCCGAAGTCCTGTGGGCATACCGTACGACCTCAAAATCTAGTACCGGGGCCACCCATTTCTCGTTGGTCTACGGCCGGGAAGCGCTAATACTGGTCGAGGTAGGAGAATCGAGTTTCAGGTTTTGATATACGACTGAAGAGTCAAATGGTGAGGCTATGAGCACGAGCCTGGAACTATTGGACGAGTGGCGGGAAGCCGTCCTCGTCCGATTGGCCGCCCAAAAACAACGGATTGAAAGGTACTACCACCGGAGAGAAACCTCTGACACTTCAATATCGAGGACTTGGTGTTAAGAAAGGTGATACTGAACACCCGAAACCCCAACGAAAGGAAGCTGGGACCGAATTGGGAAGGTCCATATCGAATTATCGAGATTACTGGTAAAGGTTCATACAAACTCGAAGCAGGGAGCGGTGAACTACTACCAAACAACCAGAACGTAACCCACTTAAGACGATACTACTACTAAGGTACGACCCTATTTATTCTTTTCTTTACATGTATTGCGAATGGGACTAACAGTTGCAGGCAACATCGAAAGAATGATGCAGTTGTTAGGCCTGAAAGCACGCATTGCACTCTTTTTCCCTTGGACCGGTTTTGTCCCATATGGGTTTTCCGGTAAGGTTTTTAACGAGGAAACATTGGATCGTGCTACTCAGAATCAAAGACTGGTTATGAACCGGAATCGATGGTCGCATCAACAGTAACTGAGCCCTCTCGACGATCGACCTCGAATACTGGGGGCCATCACCCTCAGGTAATAATTCTAGCAACGAAGGAAACTTTGTGCTTGAACAGTCTAGGCTCGGTGGATAGGATTTATTGTAAGGGCCAAATGATCAAAGTGAATTGTGCCGGCGTAGACCACCCAAGCCATAACACGAAGCTTGTACATACTTACAATCTTGTAAATTGCGCACAGGATGAAAGAAAGTTTCTACCTTGCAGACACATATTTTGCTCCTTAAGATAATTACATTTTTTCTTAAGGATATCGAGCCCAAGGGCCGGCTCTATTCGGATCCAAGAGATCACCCCCACTCAGGGACTGTCATCCAAGACAAGTTCGGACAGCTCAGGTATTGAAGCCCAAAGGTACAAAGCCTATTAGGTAGTACCTGAACTCAAAAGGCTACGGTCACCCTAGAAACGGCTCGGAGATGTCCGAAGCCCGTAATCGAAACATAAAGGCCTTCAAAAATTTCAAACCGGTTCAAAGGCTACCCTCGGCAAAACTATAATCTAAAAACATCTAAACAAGCACTTCGGGGAAAGCTTCCAGTCATACCGAGCTCCCCACAAGATTCAAACAAAATTTACATCGAGAACGAGTCTTGTTCGAACCTCCGAACAAGACCTTATTTCTACGTTTTATTTCATGCTAAGGCATTTGAAAATTTTGCAATCATTGAAGGGAAGTCAAAAGAAACGAACTTAAAAATTGTCAAAGGGAAAACAACCTTATATATATTGCAATAAATGTCTCTTACAAAGGCCAACGATAACAGCCTCAACAAAATGAACAAAATACAAAAACAAAGAAAAATCCCTAAGGTACCTAAGCCTGATCTTCACCAGAACCTGCCTCGCCACCGGAGCCGTTGGGGTCTTCTCCATCCTCAGGTTTGTCGGAGCCCTCAGAGCCTTCCTCACCCTTGGAGTCAGACAACTTCTTGGCCTCGGCCTCGAGCCTTTTCGCATCTTCGATCTCGGCCAACAGGTCGAAACCCCGGGTATGGACCTCCTCGAGAGTCTCCCTTCGGGACAGCCACTTCACGTACTCGACAGTAACTTTCAAGCGGTCCTTGGCTGCCTCAGCATCAGCCCTGTATCGGGCCACCATCTCTGCAGCATCGTCCTTGGTTATTTTCGACGCAGACTTTGTTGTTTCGAGGTCCTTGCCAAGGGCATCCTGTTCAGCAATGGCCGAGCCCAATTGAGACTGGAGGTCTTCGATTCGTTGAGCCCGTGCTTTGGCCTTCTCTCTCGTCACTCGGAGTTGGACCTCCACCAATGTCAGTTGCTCTCGGGCAGTCTCCTTCTCCGAAGTCAATCGGTCCATTTTTCCTTTCCACCCTTTGGCCATGGCTTTGACCTCGTCATTTCGGCTCGGAGTTGGTCGATTCTGTCAACCTTCTGTTGGACCTACGGGGTTTAGCCGTTAATCGCCATGTCTAACTCATCATCACTAACTTTAAAAATCTTTACATGTTCCACTAGGTCGGCATGCTCCTTCTGAACCGCATCCAACTTAGCCCGGAAACTCTTGGCTTCTTCTTCACGTTGCTCACTGAGAAGCTTATACATGTCTCTCTTCTCAGCAAGCTCCTTAACCTCAGCCTCGAGCTGGTTAACCTCAGCCCGGTACCGGAGGAAACTTTCATGATGAAGTACCGAGGCCTGCAAAAATATAAATGAAAAAAGAAAAGGCATGAAAGATATTAAAAACTAAATCCGAAGATGAAAGATTGTAATGACGCCTTACCCGGTTCAGCGCCTGTTGTGCTTCGTTAAACAAGCACAGCGTATCCACCTCGTTCATTTTTGCCTGGTCTTCTCCAGTTACCAGGAATCGGAGATAGCTAGCTACTCCAACGGGGGTGAAAAAAACCCAGGCATCCTTCGGGAAGGTGATGATTATTGATCACTTTCGGTCGGGATCCATGCTCGGGGCGAGGAACCGGTTGATTAATTTTGTGCTCGAGTTCAGCCCGCCGACCTCCGAAGATGGGTCTTTCCTCGACACCTCCAAATCACCCAACCCGAAGAAGTCTTCCAGGGCGGTTGAGTCCACACCTTCAAAAAAGGAACGGAGGGGATCATCCACACCATGAGCCCTTCCTTGGACTGCTCCTTCGTCGTTCGAGCCCTTCGAGCATAGACTCAGTATAAAAAGGCGACCATAAATGTCTATTACACCAGATGTCTCCTTCGGGGCATGGCGGGCATCCCGGGAAGTATTCGCTCCGGTCTCCTCATCGACTTCCCCAATCTGAGAGAGATCAGCCTCATAAATCTCTCATTCAGCATCCACCCGCTCTTCGGGGGAGATCGATCTATGGGCCATGAGAATATCATCCTCCTCGAGCTCATCTCTGAGCCGATAAAGCAAGTCCGAGTCGGGTGCTCGAGAGCCAGAACTCTCCTTTGGCTTGCGGGCCAATCTTCTCCTTGGTTTCTTCTTCTTCAAGCTCGGGGAACTCGGAGCCTTTCTTTTTTCTTCTCTCCTGCAGCAGTCCTGGGCTGTCCCGAGGCGGAGGGATCAACGGACAAGTCTTTATCCCCTACTGAAGGCCTAAGCTCAATGATCTTAGGCAAGCATGCGAAAAGAACAGAAAGGAATTGAGAATGTGATGCTAAAAGGGGAGCCTAATGTTACTTATTCGGGGAAGAGATCTTACCGTGAGAACGAGCCTCCCAATGGCCCTTCGAGAGCTCGCGCCATGAGCGCTCAGAATAAGGCATCTGCGAGCAAATGCCCTCGATCCACTCCTTGAGCCGAAGAATGGCATTCAGGACTCGAGCAAGGGGTGCACCACAGCAAATACCGATGAGAAAAAGAGAGATAAAACATAAAATCGGCATTTAAAAGAAAGTTATGCTTACGTGATACATTTCACTTCTCGGGGAATGGCCTGAACTCAGCAACGATCAAGTCTGCGGTCCTCACCCGGACAAAGCGGCCAGTCCCGATCCTGGTCCTCGTCAATGCTTGAAAATGGGCTTTGCTGGCCCGGCGTACGAGCTTTATCAGTCCCTCCCCCCCCCCGGAAGATTCAGGGACTGTACAGACGGAGTAGATGATCGATGGTGAACAAGCAAGAGTCGATTTTTTTCACAAAGAATTGGAGGAGGATTACAATCCTCCACAGCGATGGGTGGATCTGACCGAGGCACACTTCATACCTCCTACAGAAGTCCAGAATAATGGGGTCCACCGGGCCCAGTGTGAAGTGGTAAGCTTAAACACTCAGATACCCTTCCACACGGGTAGTAATGTCGTCATCGGGCCCGAGGATTACTATGTCCTTATCTGCCCAGCCGCAATCCTTACGAACCACAGGAAGGACGACCTCGGTGATGGAGCAAATGTACCTAGATACCGCCTCGCATCGGCCTTGCGCCGATGAGGGTTTTTCGACCTTAAAGTCATTCGCAATCGAACACCCGCCGGGGACGAACATTTTCAAGGGAGGCTCGTTTGCCGGTTCATCAGTAGCCACGCCCGGATCGGACCTCTCAAGGTCAACCACATCGGGAGTGGTCTCCTCGACTTCGATAGTCGGCCGTGAAGAAGAAGTAACAACTTTTTGGGGAATATTCTTAGAAGTCTTTACCATTGTTATCTAGGAAAAAGTTAGGAGAAGTGAGAAGGAAGATTGGGAGATGAAGGGTAAAAGCTTGCTGAGAAAATCAAACGCACTGGTTTGCATAAAAAAAGATAAATGAAAACTTGTTATTTGCTGAAAACTCTTGAAGAACGAAGGTAAAAATGTTGGGGATATGAAGAAAGGCAATAATATCCTGAAGGTACAAAGGTAGAAGCTTGGTCAAAAGTAAAATTGAACGAAGGAGGGGAGTATTTATAGAGGCTTCGCGCCGTTTTGTGTCCAGGGACGGTTTGCCGATGGCCGACATGCGTTTGAGGTCATTATGATGCGACTGACGGGACGTTTTGTATTCTTTGTCGTTTTTATCACGGCGTATTGAAGAAGGAATTGAGGTGCTCGTGTCGTTTCTCGTTGTTTCCATAAACTTACTCCGAAAAACGAGGGGACTATCTGTATACGGGTGAAACCGAGTTCGTGGGACCCCTCGGTTTTCGATAAAGTGAACGGAGCAAGAAACGTCAAGGAAAGGGATCGAAATCGAGGCAAGAAGCCCCTTGGTCCGGGGTCCGGGTAGAACATCCGCTCCCGGAAGTACCGGGGCCATGACCCCCAAGTCTGGTTCGAACCCCAAAAGCCTCGGAGAGTATTACCAGACAATCAAGCACGACCAACAAAAGGCCGTGATGTCCGTGACCGGTCGGATATCACAGTGTGGATCTCGGCACATATCGGCAGAGAACCGGTGATTAGTTAAATGAAAGATTTTTACCTTTTATGAAAATTGTATTTAGGGTAAAACTTTCCTACTATATAAATGGGGGTCTGATTATTCATTAAGAACATTGTAACACGGATATCAAGGCAATATACTCTTATTTTCTCTGTCATTCAAAGTTCTTATTCTTGTTCATCAGTACTTCATTATTGTGAGTCCGGGATCGAGGGTAGACATCTCATTAAGGTTGTTACTAAGTCCGGGATTACCTCTCTTAATCAGTTTGATAATTTATCACGTCCTTTATCTGTTTAATCTAACGCAATTTATCGTTTGTATTAAATTAATTCACGTATCCTTAAAACCATTTACAAATTTAATTGCTATCCGTTTTTAGGGTAAACAATGATTTCCTGCAATTTTGTAGCTTACACGGCTTAACGATTGCTTGCAAAACTCTGTTCACACTATAATCCTACCATGTATGCACGGGCATTTCTTGCTAGTACAGGAATAAAAAGAAAGCAAAACCAAACCATGTTAGGAGATGCATCAAAAGATACCAAGAAGAGAAGTTTTTGACATGCATATAGCCAACTACAAATTACTATACATATATGACAATAGATATGTAAATCAAATACTAGGTTTATTTATGTACATGTAGCTTTAGATGATTTGAAAATGTCTACGGCAAATAGGCACTGTATAACCATTTATATGGTAAGAGGGTATTCCTATCTTGGAGGGATTTAGTATGGCTTTACAGCTTCAATAATAAGTAGGAAACTTTATTCGTATAAGAATTCCAAGCAAATTTGTAATAGGATGAGGTTTTGATGTGAAAATTTACCCAAGAAGCAATTCTCGTTTCAAAATATATTTTAATTTTTAGAAGACTAGTTTTGGAATACGCGTTTCGCATTTATCCTACTTCATTGAATATAGATTTTAAAAGATTATATAAATAATCTATTAAAACTTATGTTAGAGTTATAAAATTAAATTAACAGAAGTGTAGGTTTCTAAACATTATAGATCCTAATTAGCTAACTTTCAACGAAAGAAGAAAATTTTAGGACAAAAATACAATTATTCTCTTTCTATCAATAAGAAATATCATATGAATTATTTCCAACATATTAGAAAAGGCTAAATACTATTGCAAAAGGTATTATTCAATCGCTACTTTGATTTACTTCATTTTGGAGGGAGTTTTCTTTCTCCGCTCAGGCACATAACCATATGCACCTGAGTATTTTCTTTTATGGAAGTAAAAGAAATTATAATGGAATTGCTTACCGTTAAAAGATTCTAAAAGGAGCGAAAAATATGAAGCTTATTTTTAAATAAAAAAATCTATATACTTTGCACAAAATTAGTTACACCCCTAAACAAAATTATATACAATTGGCTATTTGATCCAATTGTATGTTCTATTTTTTGGGGGCTAAATTTGTAAAAACTTAGCTGGAGTTTCACCATATATATATATATATATATATATATCGAAATTGGGCTCGACTATTGCACAATAGATCGGGCTTGGAACGCGAAGGATTGAAGATCGACCCCGAGTTTCATCGAAGCAGAACACGAGGTCCGAATGTCCGTCCTTGAGAACATTGAGCTCGTGATTTGGAATCGATCGTGACCTTAAACATGCTCGAGGGAAGATCGTCGAACCTAAATAACGGAAAGCCAGAATATCCGTAATGGGTCGAGCATCGCGGTGTGAATCTTGGCACGAATCAATGAAACCGCTTAATTAGCAAATCAGGAGATTTTTTACCTTATATAGAGTTGTACCTAAAGTAGAATTCCCCTACTATATAAAGGGGGATCTAATTATTTGTAAGGACAATTTGGATCTGATCACGAAAAATAGCAGTAGACTGATCTCTTTAGTTATTATTGTCTCATTATTCTATTTCCGACTCCGATTGCAACGTTTTTTGGCCCAAGAGCGATCATCCTACAAAGTTAACGCTGCCTAACTTGTGTGATTTGCATTCATCTTTTATCATTAATTTTAATTTCAATTTGATTTTTCATTTTTGTATCAAATTAGATCATGTATCCTTAAAACCACGTATAAATTCAATTGTTATTCGATTTTGAGGGTAAACAGTTTGGCGCCCACTGTGGGGCTAAGGATAATAGTGGTTATTTGATACAATAATCTCCATAACACGCACACTGCTTCACACTTGCTCTTTGAAGTGTCTTTGATTCCAGGCTATAATACTGAAATGTCAAACTCTCAATTGGCATCTCTGCACGTTGATAACGAGTCCGATCACCAAGGTGAAAATAACAACATAGCGCCCGATATCGAGATCCCGATTGTTGACCCGATTGATGCTAATTCACACGTGGCAGTTGATGCGGATCCGCCTACCGACCCCTTAAATTGCATTCATAGAGAAATCTGATTAGTAACTCAAAACCCCCAAAACGTTGAAGGGGACGGGATCAGCCTCCGGATGAACTTCGAAATGTTACAAGCTCAACAAACGGTAATAACTCAGTTACAAAACCGAAGCCAAATCCCGAACAGGGTTGAGCCCGGCCCTTCCCGGGAAATTACCCGCAGGGATGAATCAATCGTAGGAAGGTCGAATGAATATGAATCAGGGGTAAACCCCGGAATTATGAAGATGCTCAAGGAGCTGACAAAACATATAGAATAAGGGGAGAAAAAAATTGAGGCAAATGACAAAAAGGTGGAAACCTACAACTCCAGGGTAGACCAAATCCCAGGGGCACCCCAGCCGATCCAAAGCCTAGATTCCAGGAAGTTCGTGCAAAAACCTTTTCCACCGAGCGCCGATCCAAAGCCGATCCCCAAGAAATTCCGTATGTCCGAAATACCCAAGTATAACGGAACGACCAACCTAAACGAGCATGTAACCTCGTATACATGTGCTATCAAAGGGAACGACCTGGAGGACGATGAGATCGAATATGTTCTGTTGAAGAAATTTGGGAAGAGCCTGTCAAAGGGAGCCATGATATGGTATCACAACTTACCTCCTAATTCTATTGACTCATTTGCTATGCTTTCAAATTCTTTTGTGAAGGCGCACGCGGATGCCATCAAGGTCGAAATGAGGAAATCAGACCTTTTCAATGTCAAACAAAAGGATAACGAGATGCTCAGAGAGTTCGTGTCCCGGTATCAAATGGAACGGATGGATCTGCCGCCAGTCACTGACGATTGGGCTGTTCAAGCTTTCACTCAGGGATTCAATATTCAAAGCTCAATGGCTTCGCAGCAACTAAAGCGGAACTTAATAGAATACCTGGCTGTTACATGGGCTGACATATATAACCGGTACCAATCGAAAATCAGAGTCGAAGACGATCAGCTCGGGGCACCTTCGGGATCCATTTATCCCGTTAGAGCTCTTGACAGAGTTAGGAGGGATATTGATCGCAAACCAAGATTGAACAGAGATCAACATCAGCCATATCACGGGGACAGAAAAATCGGAGTATCCGGGCGGAACTCTCCTAAGAAATGAAAGGAGAAATGACCAAGGCCAGAGCAACCAGGGACTCATGACCAAAAGTAGCTTCGAAAGGCCCATCGGGCATAAAGAAGCACTTCGGCTATCGGAGTACAACTTTAATGTCGATGCTACCACTATTGTATAGGCTATCGGTCGCATCAAAGATACTAAATGGCCTCGGCACTATGATCCGACCCAAAGAGATCCCAACCGAATGTGCAAAATATCATGGCACTCACGGTCACAAAACGGAAGATTGTCGGCAACTGAGAGAGGAAGTAGCCCGGCTACTCAATAACGGAAATCTTCGAGAATTTCTGAGCGACTGAGCCAAAAATCATTTCGGGAACAGGAATTCTGACAAACGGATGGGGCAAGAAGAACCTCAACACGTCATCAACATGATCATCAATGAAGTCGATACCACTCAGGGGCTAATGTTGAAACGCACCAAAATATCTATAACTAGGGAGAAACGGACTCGGGATTACACGCCGAAGGGAACTTTATCTTTCAAAGATGAGGACACAGAAGGGATTGTATAACCCCAATGATGCACTGGTAATATCTGTACTCGTACATAAAATTAGAGTTAAACGTTTGTTAA
Organism: Nicotiana obtusifolia; assembly: GCA_002018475.1. Classification (NCBI taxonomy): domain Eukaryota; kingdom Viridiplantae; phylum Streptophyta; class Magnoliopsida; order Solanales; family Solanaceae; genus Nicotiana; species Nicotiana obtusifolia. Next base: position 11,353 of record MCJB01040173.1, on the reverse strand, counting down.
TCGATCCAGTTAGCTCGGGCAACATCATTCGATCAAGGGTCGTGGAGCAACTCGGCCTGCTAGACCAGATCGTTCCTACAGTCTGGGTTCTTAACGAATTCAACATGGCATGTGAGACCACCAAGGGTGAGATAACGTTATCGATAAATACCGCTGGAACCATTCAAGAAACAAAGTTCTGTGTGATCGAAGGGGACATGAGGTACAATGCTCTGTTCGGGAGACAATGGATCCACGACATGAGGGCGGTGCCTTCGATGCTTCACCAAGCGTTGAAATTTATGACTCTCGATGGAGTTAAAACGGTCTATGGGGAGCAACCGGCCGCAAAAGAAATGTTCGCGGTCGAAGAGGTGACGCCAGCACCAACCGTTCCAAACCAAGTGATCGATGACAGGACGAAATAGCAATCACAAATACCATCTTTGGAAGATATGAACAAACAAGCGTAGTATGTCAAGGATGATGATTATGGGATTCCCAGATCTTTTATCACCCCTGATAATTTCGATGCCACTAAATCGACGGTCGAGGAACTGGAACAAGTTATGCTGCGAGAGGACTTGCCCGATCAAAAGGTATACTTGGGCACGGGGCTGAGCCCCAAGCTTAGGACAAAAATTATTCAATTTCTTACAACTAACGAAGACTGTTTCGCTTGGTCTCACCTCGATATGATAGGTATCCCATCGATTAAGAATGTGTGTAGATTACAAAGATTTGAATAAATTTGAATAAAGTAAGTCCTAAAGACTCTTTTCCCTTGCCCAACATCAACCGCATGATCGATGCTACTGTCGGCCACGAGACCCTTAGTTTTCTCGACGCATATTCCGGATACAACCAAATACGGATGGACCCAGGTGATCAGGAAAAAACTTCCTTCATCACTAAATATGACACATACTGTTATAATGTAATGCTATTTGGGTTAATAAATGTTGGTGTCACATACCAACGCCTAGTAAACCGAATGTTCGAGAAACAATTAGGGAAGTCAGTGGAGGTTTATATTGACGACACGTTAGTTAAGTCCCTGCGAGGAGAGGACCATTTAAGATATTTGCAGGAAACATTTAGTATACTGAAGCAGTGTAACATGAAACTGAACCCGAAATGCGCGTTTGGAGTGGGGTCGGGTAAATTCCTCGAATTCGTGGTATCAAATCGGGGAATCGAGATCAACCCTGAAAAGATCAAAGCTATCGAAGATAGCACGGTCGTAGACAATGTGAAAGTCGTGCAAGAGTTGACCGGGTGAATAGCCGCTCTAGGGCGATTTATTTCGAGGTCGTCCGGCAAAAGCTACCGGTTCTTCGCAACTATTGAAAAAGAAGAACAACTTTTCATGGACCCCGGAATGCCAGCAAGCTTTGGAAGAACTCAAAAGGTATTTATCGAGCCCGCCATTGCTTCATACAACAAAGGCGGATGAACAACTGTACCTTTACTTGGCGGTCTCGGAGATAGCGGTAAGAGGAGTCCTAGTTCGGGAAGAACAAGGTACGTAATTTTCAATTTACTATGTTAGTAGAACCTTAGGCGAAGCCGAAACTAGGTACCCCCACCTAGAAAAACTGGAGCTCGCTTTGTTAAGTGCCTCTAGGAAACTGAAACCGTACTTCCAATGTCATCCCATATGTGTCGTAATGACTTACCCATTGAGGAATGTTATGCATAAGCCCGAGCTCTCGAGCCGATTGGCCAAATGGGCCATAGAAATAAATGGGTACGACATTGAGTATCGACCTCGGACCGCCATTAAATCTCAGGTGTTGGCAGATTTCGTGGCCGATTTCACACCGACCCTAATACCCGAGGTCGAAAGAGAGTTGTTAGTTGACTCAAGAACCTCCTCGAGAATATGGACCCTCTTCACAGATGGTGCCTCGAACGCAAAGGGGTTCCGGACTTGGCATCGTATTGAAACCACCAGGGTGTAACATAATTAGACAATCTATTAAAATTGACTAACAACGAGGCCGAGTATGAAGCCATGGTTGCAGGCCTAGAACTAGCCAAGAGCTTGGGAGCGAAAGTAACCGAAGCCAAGTGCACTTCCTTCTTGTGGTAAATCAAGTCAATGGAACGTTCGAGGTCAGAGAGGAATGGATGCAAAGGTACTTAGACAAACTGGAAGTGACATTACATTCGTTCAAAGAATGGACCTTACAACATATACCACAGGATTAAAACAGCGAGGCTGACGCCATCGCCAGCTTGGGATCATCGATCGAAGACGACGATTTTGATTCATGAAGTGGGGGATGGACATCGTTGGCCCTCTTCTGTGGGCACCAGGTAAAGCTCAATTTATACTATTTATGAGGGACTATTTTTCTAAATGGGGTGGAAGCTCAGGCATATGAGAAGGTTAGGAAAAAAGAAATCATCGATTTCATTTGGGATCACATCATATGCCGATTTGGAATGCCAGCCGAGATTGTATGCGACAACCGAAAGCAATTCATCGGTAGCAAAGTAACCAAATTCCTCGAAGATCACAAGATCAAAAGGATCCTATCGACACCCTACCACCCTAGTGGAAATGGACAAGCCGAATCTACCAACAAAACCATACTCTAAAACCTCAAAAAGAGGTTAACCGGTGCCAAAGGGAGATGGAAGGAAATATTACCCAAAGTCCTATGGGCATACCGTACGACCGCAAAATCTAGCACCGGGGCCACCCCGTTCTCTCTGGTTTATGGTGCCGAAGCTTTGATACCGGTCGAGGTCGAGGAGCCAAGTATCAAATTCCGGTATGCAACAGAGGAATCGAACCACGAAGCCATGAATACGAACTTAGAGCTGTTAGATGAGAGACGTGGCGCCGCCCTTATTCGGTAAGCTGCTCAAAAGCAAAGGATCTAGAGGTATTACAACAGAAGGGCCAACCTTCAATACTTCAACGTTGGAGACTTAGTACTAAGAAAGGTCACGTCGAACACACGGAGTCCGAACGAGGAAAAGCTGGGACCAAACTGAAATGACCTTATTGTATCATCAAAATCACCGAAAAAGGATCCTACAAGTTCGGAAAGATGGATGGTAAACATCTACCGAACAACTGGAATATAACTCACTTAAAGCGGTATTACTGCTAAGGTACGGCCTATTCTTTATGTTTTCTTTTATTTGCATTACAAACTAACGTTTGCAGGTATCAAACAATGGGCCATACGGGATGTTAGGTTTGAAAGTACGCGTTGCACTCTTTTTTCTTTGGACCGGTTTTGTCCCAAATGGTTTATATGGAAAGGTTTTTAACGAGGCAACAAGTAAATCGTGCTAACCTAGATTCGAAGGCCGATAACGAATTGGTGACAACAATATTCGAGGCCTGTCTTCGATCGACCCCGAATACTGGGGGGCCACTTTTGCATGGAAAGAGACTTCAGGATTGAAGGGTTGAAGATCAATAAGATTCAATGTAAGGGCCAAACGGTCAAATGAACCGTGCTCAAATAAACTGATCGAACCCTGACACAAAACTTGTACACGTACATGGCAGAATAAAGCGAAATTTCTTCTTTGCAAACGTCTTGTATTTTAAAACTTTTCCTTTACATTTCTCAAGGAATTCCCTGCTTCCGATCCCCTAAAGGAAACTAGCCCAAGGGCCGCCTTAACCTGAGTTCGAATAATCACTCTCTCACTTGGGGACTGCCGTCCCAAAAACAAACTCAGACGGTCCAAGTTATTAGATCTCGGGGACATAAGGCCTATTAGGCAGGCCCCGAACTTTAAAGGCTAAGGCCGTTCCGAGTTAACAGCACTCGAGGGCACGAAGCTTATTTGACCCGAATTAAAAGGCTAAGGCCGTTCTGAGTTAACAGCACTCGAGGCATGAAGCTTATTTGGCAATGCCCGAATTAAAAGGCTAAGGCTGTTCCGAGTTAACAACACTCGAGGGCACGAAGCTTATTTGTGCAATGCCCGAATTAAAGGGCTAAGGTCATTCCGGGTTAACGAAACCTGAGGGCACAAAGCTTATTTGGCATTGCCTGAAATATAAAGGCTATGGCCACATAAACACGGCTCGGAGACGTCTGAAGCCCGTAACAAAAACAACAAGGCATTGAAAAATTTCTTAACCGGTTCTAAAGGCTACCCTCGGCAAATTATAAACCTAAACTACTTTGGGGAAGAAAGTTTTCGATAACATCGAATCCCCATGAAGCCTCGAAACGAAATAACGTTAAAGGTAAGGTTCGTTCGAGCCTTCGAACACAACCTAACTATTTCATGCTAAGGCATATCGATCTTTGCGAATACAAATAAAAAAGCAAAGAAAAAGTTTTGAAAGCTGTGAAAGGCAAGCCTTATATATATATATATCAAAGATCCTTTCTACAAGGATTGAATAGCCCCGATACAAAATTTTTACAAAGGCCGAGCAGTCTTGATACACAGTATTAAGCACAGAAAGGGATAAAATCGAACAGAAGCAACTTGATCTAGACTGGATCCCTCCTCGTCATCAGGATTTTCAAGGTCCTCTCATTCTTTGGACCCGACTAAACCCTCGGAATCATCCTCTTCAGGATAGGCCAATTTTTTGGCCTCAGCTTCAGACACCTGGCATCCTCAATCTCTGCAGATAAGTTAAAACCTCGAGCGTGGACTTCCTCGAGGGCCTTCCTACGGGAGTGCCACTTCATATGCTCGACCATACTTTTTGATTCGTCTTGAGCCGCTTCGACATCAGCCTTGTACTGAGCCACCATTTCATCAGCTTTGGCTTTGATTACGGCGGCTTCCGACTTGGCCATTTTAAGCTCCTTGGCCCTTTTAGTCTGGATCTCGGCTTTTTCCTTTGCCGCTCTTAGCTGGGTCTTTGCTGAGGTTAGTTGTGTCCGAGCTGCCTCTTTTTTCGAGGCCAGACGATCCATCTTTCCTCTCCACTCATTGGCCTCAACTTTAACCACATCCATCTCAGTTCGAAGCTGATAGATCCGATCGAGTTTTTGCTGGACCTGCAGCTTTTGACCATCAGTCACTCATGAGTCTATCGTCACTTATCAGAGTAAGAATCGGAAACTCGTATAGTGAGAATCTGAGGCTCATATCGTTTCTCGTCAAAACGAGGGGACTATCTGTATACGGTCGAAATCGGGTATCTGTATACGGTCGAAATCGGGCTCGACTATTGCATGACAGATCGGGCTCGGAATGCAAAGTGTTGAAGATCGACCCCGACTTTCATCGAAGCAGAACACGAGGTTAGAATGTCCGTCCTTGAGAACACTGAGCCCGTGATTCAGAACTGATCATGGCCCCAAACATGCTCGAGGGAAGATCGTCGAACCTAAATAACGGAAAGCCAGAATATCCGTAATGGGTCGAGCATCGCGGCGTGAATCTCGGTACGAATCAATGGAACCGCTTAATTAGCAAATCAGGAGATTTTTCACCTTATATACAGTTAGTTGTACCTAAAGTAGGATTCTCCAACTATATAAAGGGGATCTAATTATTTTTAAGGACACTTTGGATCTGATCACGAAAAATAGCAATAGACTGATCTCTTTAGTTATTATTGTCTCATTATTCTATTTTCGACTCCGATTGCAATGTTTCTTGGCCCAAGGGCAATCATCCTACAAGGCCAACGCTGCCCAACTTGTGTGGTTTGCATTCATCTTTTATCATTAATTTTAATTTCAATTTGATTTCTCATTTTTTTTATCAAATTAGATCACGTATCCTTAAAATCGCGTATAAATTCAATTGTTATCCGATTTTGAGGGTATATATATATATATATATATATATATATATATATATATATATATATATATATATACACACACATTTAGACTTGTGCAGATATGACTTTAATTGTACATGAACTATTCATTTTGTATGATAAAAATAAAAGTCTTTAAAATGCGTAATTAATTGTTTATGTTGAGACAATTTTACATGCTTAGCGTTTTGAATGAATTTTATATCTTCTCTATAGCGCTTTGTGATGACCGGATGATTTCATATAAATTATTTGCTAATCACGTTAAACATCCTACATGTTACATATATGGATTTATTTTCAAATAGCACACTTTATATAAGGTAAGATATTGATATATTTTAAACTCTTAAATAGTAGGACTCCGTACCTAGATTAATAAGGAAAGATATTACAGGCCAATTTTTAGGTGATTCCAAGGTCCTAAATATTAGGAAAATGATTTAAATTATAATTTTATCTAATATGAAAATTATTTTTTAAGGGTAAACACTTTGAATATAGTGTAGATATAAAAGTTGGTTAATATTTTGGGGATATTTTTGTCGTACAATATTTAGTCTAAAATATTCATACTTATAATAATCTATTAAATATATTAAAAGCATGAAGACCCTTAGCAAAATGTCGTTCGCCCCTTAAATTACCTTAGATTAACGTTTTCCAATTTCCTTTCTACTAGGAAATTACTTAAGTTGAACATTCTATGTTTTTCTATTTTGTTTAAATTTTTATTTTGTGAAAATAAATCATTTCAATATTGCGTATAGTCAGCAACTAAGTTTTTGAGTATGAAAGAGTTGTTCTTACCGATTAAAAGTATCTGGTCGAATTTTATATTTATTAAATTAAATTTTACACTAGATAAAATAGTTATTTAATTATTTTTTAATTTAATGTCAATCTAGACTCAAAGATTTTCAATTTGTTCGAAACTACCTCTACTCCCTTATAGATGTCCATATAAGTTTTCAAACTGGTATTATACGCCTTGAAAAATTTTCGGACACCCTTGCGTCTAACTTAAACACGTCACATTCTAATTCCCAAAGTTGAATAATTTTAGGAATTATTTTCACTCATTCAAAATAATTTCAAATTACATATTAGTTTAGTTTTAGTACCATGCTTATATTATTGTATCTATGACTATAAAACGTACATGAATTTATTTATTTGTATATATTAGTATTATAAAAGAACGAAACTCCAATACATATAAAATTAAAAGAAATACATATAAAATTTTATTTATTAAATATTTCTTTATTTGAAGTAGGTAGAAAGCACTAATACTTAGAGCTTTAAAATAAACTAAAATTTATATATTATATAAATTATATATTGTTTGAACTATTATCATAACTCTTTATTATATTTATGTGATTTAAAATCTTTATATCATTAATACGTGAATGGCGTGTAAAATTTAACATTGGACACAAATATCAGTTTATAATTTTTTGAATACATAGCACTTTTAAATTAATAACAAAAATTTTGCCTATTAAATATTTTTTATTTGAATCAGGTAAAAGCTCATAATATTTAGGAATTTAATACTTACTTAGATAATATAATTCTTTCCTTATTTGGGTAGTTGTCTTTTACAAAGTCCTAAGATATAAGTCCATCCTTTTCTTTTCATAAAAACCACTATGGTTTTTAATTTATAAAAGAACCCCCCCTTGCACATACATGAAGGACACATCGAGGTTGTTTTTCGTACTTTTTCTTCTACTTTTTTTTTGTGATTTAGAACATTTATAACCTATAATATATATTGCTTTAGTCTGAGTTATCTTTTATATATATATAGTACTGCATGATGTACCTAAAAGCATGGAAAAAATCTCACGTAGATATATCTTTTCTGTTTATTCTTTTGTTTGATTTCTATTTTAGGAAAAATTAAACTAACGATAAAATCTTGTGCAATTACACCTTTTTGTTTATTCTTTTGTTTGAATTTTTTCTTTCCGAAAAGTTCAAATTTTAGTGTCCGTTTTATATAGTCTCATTGTAGGTGCATTGCAAATATATCCTGTATCATTTTTACTGTGCAAGTTTTTTTGTAAAAAATAATAAATTATAATGTTATTCGATAGTATCTCATCAATCTTAATAGTGATTTTCTATTAACAAATAGAGATTATTTATCATTACAATGTTCTAAACACATTATTGATAGACGCAAAATTACACGCGCAAAGCGTACACTAAGACTAATATAATAATAAATAAGATAGATATACATAGATAAATATATATTTGTAAGAGTATAAACCGCAATTATGAGAGAAACAATTTTAAAAAAGATAATGGTTTGATTTACAAGGCTAAATCTATGGTTGATTTCAAAATACTTGGTATAATTTACCTTCAATCTGACGAGTTGCCATGGCTATTAAACTTGAGGCTAACGTAAAAATATAAGTAGCTTGTATGACCTATATATATATGACAGAGAGAACCTAAAGCTATTAGAGATTTAGTTCGATAGCTTAATTAAGATCTTCTAACATTAAAAATCTATCGTTTTAAATTCCTAAATATTTGGGCATTTTATATAGTTCAAGAAAAGATTTTGAATAAAATTTAGTAATTTTAAAATTCTAAATATTAAAAAAATAATTAAATTGTGATTTTATCTAATACAAAATTTATTTTTTGAATTTTTGTTTTTTGAATACAGCCAAATTAAATACAGTAAATTGAATAAAAGCAGCTACGAATGAATACAATGATTGAATACAGCTGAATGTCACTATTTTGTGATTTTTTATTATTTAAATACAGTCGAATTGAATACAATGTAAAATAGTTAAGAATGAATCTGTGAAGTTGAATACAATGTAAAATAGTTAAGAATGAATATAGTCGAATTGAATACAGTGTATACAGCCGAATTGAATAGAGCTGTATACACCGTATTTCTTGATTTTTGGTTATCTGAATACAACTAAATTCAATACAGTAAAATTGAATACAATGTAAAATATATAAGAACGAATACATCCGAATTGAATACAGCGTATACAACCGAATTGAATACAATGATATACATCCCATGGCAAATAATTAGTAGGTATAGAATGTAATTAACTAAATTATAACTAAACGCAACAATAAGCCTCCAAACAATAGCCATTTCTGAAAGTTCCCTAACAAAAGTTTTAAAAGAACAACATTCAAAATTAAACAAAAATGTAAACAAATTATTTTTCGATCCCAACAAACGTATTCTAACCAGAATAACAGAACATATTGAAGGAATTGTAATTTAGTACATTGAATTACGAACTTCCTACCTATTTAAAGTTTTATGATTTATGAACACGTCCTTTTTAATACTTAGAAGCTTAGTTGACGTCAAAGTTTTAAATATTAGAAAAATATAATTGTGTTTAATAGTTCAAATAAGGAAGAATTTATACAAAGACAAATATTAATCGATATTAAAGTCATAAATCTTAGGAATTTGTTTACCCTTAAAATCGGATAACAATTGAATTTGTTCGTAGAGCTAAGGATTCGTAAATTTGTTTGATACCAAATAAAAGTATGTCGTAAGTAATTAGAGTATTATAAGAGAGATAGAGCAATCAAACCGTAAATATATGATAATTAACGATGAATCGTATGCAATGGAATAGTATTTCGACAAACAGAAATAGAGAGCTTAATATTGAATTCTGATGAACAGTAGAGATGGTAAGGAATCATAAAAGTAATCTGCCTTGTATGATGAGAAAATAAGTCGTGCCCTTCAATGAAGGGTCTCATCCTTTTTTATAGGCAAGTGTAAGAGTCATAATAAAAGCAGGGGACTGATTACAAGGAAAATCTCATTAATTACGGGATTTAATACCTTTAAATGATGGCATAACGGCCATAATGGTTGAGATAATTAATTCTGGCGAAATATTCGATGATTGGCGAGATATTCGGGTCGGAGCCGGTCCTCAATCACGAAGTGTTTCTCGACCGACTATATCGATCGTCTCATCTAGGTCGCTCCATCCCACGTGCCTGACTTTTTGATCTCGGACCGGGAGGCCGACTTCATATTATCTTTGACCTGCCTTCACTTAATGGTATTCGATCCGACTTTACCTGATTGTATCCGATCCGACTTCACCTAGATGGTCCGACCCAATACAGATAGTCCTCTCGTTTATTGGAGAGTAAGGACAAAAAACGATATGAGCTATCCAACCTAGGGCTTATCAACCAGGCGATCGATACTACCATATAACGTGTCGCGGAAACTCATCTGTTAAAATCGCTTACCCCCAAAAAGATTCTATATATGACGGCAGCGCAATGACGCGCACAACTGCCGATGTAGGCAATCATTACCCACCTTGCAGAACCTAGTACTTTTCCATTGCATTAAATGCGTGCATTTAATGCCGCATACCTCGTGCTTTGTGCCACCGCTTTTTGAAAAAGTATAAATACTTCGTTCTCCTTTAGGTTGGTCCGTTTGTCTTCACGTATTAACTCACTTTGTCTTCGCACATTAACTCACTTTGTCTCTTTCGAATCTCCTCTGAGTAAACTGTTCATCTTCTTCATCGCAAAACTTTCTGAATCCTGCTACTTCCTTCTACTTCCTTGGCTAAAACATCTAAGTCGGTTCCCCAAAGACAATCATCCCCTGCTCAGCCTGTTGAAGAGGCTGAGCCCATCGGTATTGAAGAGCCTTCTGCGGAACCTCCATTGAAGGCCTTCATACCAACGGGATGTTATATAGGCACTGACTTTAAAGTCGAGAAGCCGTCTTCTGTACCCGGTCGGGGTGAACCGGTTTCAGATTATATTAGTTCCATCACCCCACAATACCTTGGCAGGGTTAAGGCCGATTGTCATTGGGATGACAAAGAAGTAATAATACCTTCCCCTAACGAGTCCATAACCACATACGTAGAGGGATACATTAGTGTATACACTTATCCATTCACATTAGGGCCTGTAGATCCTATGATTGTGGAATTTTGTAGGAGGTATCAAGTTACTTTAGCTCAAATGCATCCCTCCGTATGGCGTATAATCTACCTTTTTCGTTTCTTTATAGATAAGGTCGAGGGAGGGCATCCTTTTACCCTCGATCATCTACTCAGGCTGTACAGTCCCCGAATGTTCCGAGGGGGACTGATCAAGTTAGCTCGTCGGGCTAGTAAGGCCCCGTTTTCGAGCATAGATGAAGTCAGGGACCGAGGCTGGATGAGCCGATATGTTCGGATTAAGACCTCCGATCTGATCCCTGCTGATAGCATGCCATTTCCCGAGAAGTGGAACTTGACACGTAAGTATTCTTCTATTTGACCTTCGCATTATCGATTCCCGTCGTATAACACGTTATACCATTTTGTGCAGCCGTTCGTCAATCACCGGCCGGGATCAATGACCTTAAGGATTGGGTCAGAAAAATCGTGGCCCAAAGATCATATTCTGAACGGGCTTGGAGGGAGATATCGAAAGGCCTCTGGGAGGCTAAGAACCATGGTAAGCTTTATTTTGTATTCATATTTCCAAGAACGACCGATACCGATATTCACGTTTTATAACTCACGTATTACAGGCCTTTCAAAAGAT
>MCJB01040162.1:44933-57645 GCA_002018475.1 Nicotiana obtusifolia | reverse complement strand
TACTATTACACCCTTGAAAAAGAACCCGACAAAAGAAAAAACAAGGGGAATTTATTACTAACTATTTTATTGCTAACTATTTACTTACAATAACATATACACACAAAGCACAAAACATTACTGTCTAAGCATATACAAATATCACCCACAAGTCAATCAGCATATACAGGCCAAATAGCAATGTAAGGCTACCACCCCCAATTGAAGCACATGCATTGCCCCCAATGCAATAAACAAAATGTAAAGGACAAGGGGCTCCCTGGAGGCGCAATCGCGCGAAGAGAGTAGCCTATCTCTCTGCCGGTGCTGGAGGAGGAGAGTGAGTCCGGTCCGAAGCCGGTGGGGGAGCCGCTGAGCTGCTACTACCATCTCCCGCCGAAGGAAATCTCCTGGCAGCCTTATCTATCAATGAGCGCTCAATGGCAGCTGCAATGTCTGCCTGTTCCTATTCCTCCTCTGCTGTAGGCAGCACACTTTCTTTTCCTTTTTCCTGTGGAGGAGGGGTTGCACCCGCATCAAGCTCGTCACTGGCTTCCTCGGAGTTGTCCTCATCAGATTCTGACAACCCTTCTGTGGTCTCGTCATCAGTAGATTCCACCGGTATTGTAGGGGCGGGAGGCTGAGACACTTTAGCAGCTGACGGGGTGATGTCCGTCAAGAGTGTTGTGAAGTCGAGTCCCAAGTCGGCCTAGCCGGCACCCTGGTACCCTCGTTGGGGAGGATGGATGAGATATCGAGCTCCAGATGTTGCAGCTTCTGGAGATCGGTCTTTAATGATTTTACATCCTCCTGTAGTTGGGGTAGACCCCTCACGCCAGCTTCCATGCTGTCAACCCTCGATTCCAGCTTTGACAACCTTTCTCCGAATTCCAATTGTTGTTGTAGCAACGGAGTCAATGCTTGTTTTACCAGCGAAGGAAATGACTTCAAGAGCTGGTCCATTTTAGAGTTAGTATGCTGAACAATTAGACCCATTCTTGAAATGGCTGGCACGTGTGAGGTGGATGGGCCGGCGGTAGCTGATGGTGCAGGTGCTTCAGCAACAATAGGAGATGCAGGATCTGAGGAGATAGGAGGTTCTACGAGTCAATGTCTTCTATTGGAGTAGTGACAGGGGCCGATGCATCACTGATACGAGTGATGTCAATATCTCTCGTAGATCTCCCAAGTTTGTCTCGTTGAGGTAGGAATGGGACATCCACCTCTTGGCAAAGGGTGGTGATCAGACTTGGGAAAGGGAGTGATGTAGCCCGCTGAGTGGCTCTGATGCCAATTTCCTGGAATATGAGGCTCCCCACATCGATCTTAACCCCCTTCATTATGCATGAGATGAGAAATGCCTTCTCAATGCTGATTTCTGTTTCATTTCTGGAGGGTACAAGATGAGAAGTGACGAAACTGAGCCAATATTTGGCTTCCCGTGTGAGGTCCTCTTTGTAAATTTTTCTTCCAGGATTGATCCAAGCTGGAACCCCCTTTGCAATGGTGGATGCTATCCATCCACGCTCATGTTCTCTGTTGGAGTACATTGCATCGTACTCCGCTGTGCCTGCTTCCCAGTTAGGGAAGAATAATTCATTTATGTGGTTGCTGTCACAGAACACCGTCTTCCCCCAAACATTGACCGTGCCGGTGAAAAGTCTATTGCGTCTATGGTATGTTGATCGTGATGCTCCATACGACGCATAGAATTCTCGGACCATTGATTCATTGTACTCCTTTGGGTCCGTGGTGAAGTACTCCCAGTTCCTCATTCTGATGATGTCCAGGATGTGAGGGTATTGTTCTGGGAGCCCATTCAGACTTAACTTTTTCTCCGGTAGAATCCTCCGCTTGGCGAGTGCTTCCCGGAATAAAGATCTTGAACCTTCAACTTCAAAGAGAAGCTGAAGGTCATCTCCTTTCTTCCTCCTTGCCTCCGCAACTAGATCAACTTCCGGAAAACAATCCTCCTCTTCAGACTGGGAGGTGTTATGTCTAGCTGCATCTTTCTTTGCTCGCTTGGCTTGTTCGGGATTTGAAGTGGTTGAAGGCCTTTTGCTTTTGGGATGTTTTTTAGCCATACCTGCATAGATAGTCTATGTTAGTGAAATCATCCATGTTTAAGACCAAAAAGAGGAGAGATAAACAAAGTGTTTCAAGTATGCGATGTGATCTGCGGTCGCAGAACAAGGTCTGCAATCGCATAACCACCGCATTCTTCATCCCCATTTGTGAAAAGTTCTGGGTATGTTTGCGGTGGGTCTGCGGTTCGCAGAGTGAATATGCGATCGCAGACTTACCAATTTTCATCCATTGCATTGCTAGAAAGTCTGGGTGTGTTTGCAGTGGGTCTGCGGTTCGCAGACCCAATCTGCGATCGCAGATGCTCCTCCTTAGTCGTCTTCCTCAAGTCACTAGGGTTGAGGAACTACGACCTAAATGCGGTCCACATTTTGAATATGTGGATCGCAAAAACTCTTCACAAACCCAAGAATAGGCAACCCATTGATAAATCAAACCCAAAAGATTGGTTTTCTACTCATTAAAAGAAAATTCACGCCTAGGGTTTTCTACACTTTGAACTTCTTCATTGAAAAATCACGCCTAGGGTTTCAAAACCACAACTTGAAGATGAAGATGAAGATTACATACCTTGAAATAGATGGGTGCCCTTAGATTAATGTTAGGTGAACTCTTTGCCTGATGTGGAATATTCCGATGAAAGTAGTCGGAATTTTTCTCTGTTTCCGTCGGATGTTTTGTTTGTTTGTGGTATTATTCTTTTTTTTTTATATACTTAGTATGAAGGGGAAAATTTGAAAAGTAATGGAAGCACATACCTGACAGGTCTGCTATGGAAATGCGGTTCGCATATCGAAATGCGAGTCGCATTTTTGTACACTCCATCGCGTTTTCACTGAAGTCATGAGCAAAAGTTTCTGTACCCGTCTGCGATTGAAATGCGGTTCGCAGAGTTGAAATGCGAACCGCAGAATGAAGACCTCCACCGCATTTTCAACTGACCTTTTAGCTAAACTCTCTGTGGCTCTCTGCGGTTGAAATGCGGTTCGCATAGTTGAAATGCGAACCGCAGATTTTCGAGTTTCATCGCATTTTTGCTTAGTATTTTTGCTCAACTTTCTGCCTCACAATGCGATGAAAATGCGATTCGCATAACGCAAATGCGAACCGCAAATTTGTTGAGTTGTGTTGCATTTTTGCTGACGATTCTTGCTCAACTTTCTGCCGGACAATGCGGCACAAATGCGATTCGCATATAAGAAATGCGATCGCATATGTGCTACATTTTTCTCTTCGACATTCTTCTACAACTGCAACAACTTCTCGCTCATTCTTGTGTTCATTCATCACAATCCTGCATGTAGAAACCCTTCAAACAAAACTAAGCACACTTATAAATAAATATATGACGAAAAAGAAGAAAAGTGCAATTTAATCAAATACAAAAAGAAAAATGACTGATACCACACATGGGTTGCCTCCCATGAAGCGCTTGATTTAACGTCGCGGCACGACGATGCTAGGATGTCTCAGTACTCATTCCGTAAGTGGGACATGATCATCCTGTAGAGCCAGCTGCTCTACCACGTGTTTTTCTCCACCTGTACCCAGATAATTTTTGATTCGCTGCCCATTAACTTTAAAAGTTCGGAGCCCATCCTCCGATGCTAATTCGACAGCTCCAAACGGGTAGACATTTACAACTTTGAATGGTCCCGACCATTTGGACTTCAGCTTCCCTGGAAATAGTTTAAGTCTCGAATTAAACAGCAACACCAGGTCTCCCTCCTTAAACTCTCTCTTTAGAATTTTGGAATCATGGACGAACTTCATTCGTTCTTTATAGACTGCTGCACTCTCATAGGCATGAAATCTGAATTCCTCCATTTCATTCAATTGAGCAAGTCTTAAAGCTCTGGCCTCCGTCCAATCCATGTTTAGTCTTTTTAAGGCCCACATAGCCTTATGCTCAAGTTCAACCGGTAGATGGCACGCCTTCCCAAAGACTAACCGATATGGGGATGTACCAATAGGAGTTTTGTAGGCTGTACGGTATGCCCAAAGAGCATCATCCAGCTTTCTTGACCAATCAGTCCTATTTGCGTTCACAGTCTTGGAAAGGATACTCTTGATTTCTCTATTGGAGACTTCAACTTGGCCACTCGATTGCGGATGATAAGGTGTGGCAACCTTATGCTTAACTCCATACTTGTCGAGGAGCCCTTTGAACACTCTATTACAGAAATGTGATCCTCCGTCACTGATGATGGCTCTTGGAGTGCCGAACCTGGTGAAGATATTTTTCTTTAGGAACGCGGTCACACTCCGAGCTTCATTGTTTGGCAAGGCAACGGCTTCTACCCACTTGGATACATAATCCACAGCCACTAGGATGTATTTCATCCCACATGAGCTTACGAAAGGGCCCATAAAGTCAATACCCCAAACATCGAACAATTCAATCTCCATAACAAAGTTCATAGGCATCTCATGCCTTCTCGAAATTGGGCCCTGTCGTTGGCATTGGTAACACGACTTCACCAACTGATTAGCATCTTGATAAATAGTTGGCCAGTAGTATCCACACTCCAAAACCTTTGCGGCTGTTTTGTTGCCCCCATGATGACCCCCAACTAGTGAGTCATGGCATGCTTTCAGGATTAGTAGCATCTCTTCCTCGGGTACGCACCTTCGAATGATGTTACCTGCATAGACACGGAATAGGAATGGTTCTTCCCAATAATAATTTCGAGAATCCCTCAAGAACTTCTTCCTTTGGTACGATTCCAACCCTTCTGGAATAAAATCGCTAACGATGTAATTAGCGATGTCAGCATACCATGGTGCAACTGAATTTGATATCATCAGTATATGCTCATCTGGAAAGGAATCGTTTATCTCCAGCTCTTCTTTTTGTTTTCCTGCTTCCTCCAATCTAGACAAGTGATCTGCCACTTGGTTTTGTGTTCCCTTACGATCCATGACTTCAAAGTCAAACTCTTGTAGCAGTAACACCCATCGGATTAGTCGAGGTTTAGCATCATTCTTTTCCATTAAGTAACGGAGAGCAGCATGATCTGTATACATAATCACTTTGAAGCCCAATAGACATGCACGGAACTTCTCAAATGCATATACAATCGCTAACAGGTCCTGCTCCGTTACCGTGTATTCACTTGCGCTCCATTAAGTGTCTTGCTAGCATAATATACTGGGTGAAGGATTTTGTTGTGCCTCTGCCCCAGCATCACTCCAATAGCTACACCGCTAGCGTCACACATAAGCTCAAAAGGTAATGACCAATTCGGTGTGACTATGATAGGAGCTGTGGTGAGCTTCGTTTTCAGCTCTTCAAAAGTAGCGAGGCATTTCTCATCAAAGACAAACTTGGTATCTTTCTCTAAGAGTTTACACATTAGGTGTGCAATCTTTGAGAAATCTTTTGTGAACCTTCTGTAGAATCCCGCATGCCCTAGAAAGCTAAAACCTTTCACTGATGTGGGAGGAGGAAGCTTGGAGATGATCTCAATCTTTGCTTTATCCACCTCAATACCATGTCTGGAGATTTTGTTCCCCAAAACAATACCTTCGTCCACCATAAAGTGGCATTTTTCCCAGTTCAATACAAGGTTTGTTTCTTCGCATTGTTTCAACACTGTCTTGATATTTTTCAAGCATTGCTCAAATGTTTCTCCGACTACCGAGAAATCATCCATAAAGACTTCGAGGAAATCTTCCACCATATCAGAAAAAATCGACATCATGCGCCGCTGGAATGTAGCTGGTGCATTGCATAAGCCGAAGGGCATTCGACTGAAGGCAAATGTCCCATACGGGCAGGTGAACGTTGTCTTCTCCTGATCTTCCAAAGCAATGTTTATCTGATTGTACCCGGAGTATCCGTCAAGGAAGCAGTAAAAGGACTTTCCAGCTAGCCGATCAAGTATTTGATCAATAAAAGGCATAGGGAAGTGATCCTTGCACGTGGCACTATTGAGCTTCCTGTAATCCATGCATACTCGCCATCCAGTTACAGTCCTTGTTGGAATCAGCTCATTTTTTTCATTCTTGACCACGGTCATTCCTCCTTTCTTTGGCACACACTGTACTGGACTAACCCACGAGCTATCGGCAATCGGGTAAACGACTCCTGCATCCAGCCATTTTATTATCTCTTTCTTCACCACTTCTTGCATTGCTGGATTTAGCCTTCTCTGATGCTCCACACTTGGTTTTGTTCCGTGTTCAAGTTGAATCTTGTGCTCACAGATTCCTGCCGGAATACCCCGGATATCCACGATCGTCCATCCAATTGCTTGTCTGTGTTCCTTCAGAACTTGCAGTAGCTGCTCTACCTGCACATCATTCAACAAAGACGACATAATTACCGGTAAAGTGTTATTCAAACCAAGAAATTTATACCTCAAATGCGGCGGAAGTGGCTTGAGCTCTAATTTAGATGGTTCAATAATGGAAGGTTTTGCTGGAGGTGTGGCTCGATTCTCTAAATCTAAGGACAGCTTTGGTGGAGTATAAGAATAGGAACCACGACCCTCTAATGCATTCACCGACTCCATGAACCCATCCAAGTCATGTCCATCAAAGTTCACCAAGATGGCTGCCAGTGCCTCACCAAAACATTTTTCTTCCATCTTCATCTCAACGGCTGCATCAACTTCATCAATAATACCAATCAGCGAAATATTCTCATACTCCGTTGGCAGCTTCATCCCTTTGCTGGCTTGAAACGTGACTTCTTCATTATTCACCCAGAACTTAATTTCATTGCGCTCCGAGTCCATAAGAGCTCGTCCAGTTGCTAAGAAAGGTTTTCCCAGTATAATGGGGATTTCCTTGTCTACAGCACAGTCGAGGATCACAAAATCAGCAGGAATATTAAACTTTCCAACTTTCACAATTACATCGTCCACAATGCCCACTGGTCTCTTGAAGGATCGGTCAGCCATCTGCAGCCTCATACTCGTTGGTCTCGGCATTCCTAACCTGGCTTGTTTATAGATGGCTAAAGGCATAAGATTTATACTGGCCCCATTATCACATAATGCCTTTGCAAAATCTCTCACTCCAATAGTACACGGGATAGTGAAAGCTCCTGGATCCGCCTTCTTCTGAATTGGACTGGTGGCTATGATAGAACTGACTCTGTGAGTCACATTTACCACCTCGTTCTTGATGGTTTTCCTTTTTGTAATCAACTCTTTCAGATATTTTGCAAACCCAGGCATTTCTTGGAAAGCCTCCAAGAACGGTATATTAACTGATAGCTGCTTGAGAATGTCGTAGAACTTTTCAAACTTGCTGTCATCAACTCTCCTTGCAGAGTCTCTGAGGAAAAGGAAGAGGAGGCCTCGAAATTGGCTGAAGAACAGTTGATGTTTCTTTAGCCTTATCCTTTACCTCTTCCTGAGTCTCATCGATGTTCACTACAATATCTGGAATTTCACCTACGTCAGCAGCAGCATCCTTTTCAATTTCACCCTCTTTCTGAACCTCTTCAGCACCATCTTTACCCTTTACTGTCTTACCACTTCTAGTCGTGACAGCCATGATATGAGCAGTTGGACCACTTCCACTTCCATTAGGATTTGCAACCGTGTCACTGGGGAGTGTTCCTTTTTGTTGTGGATATTGCTCACGAGATAGGTCCCTCATTTGCAATTCCAACTTTTGTATCGCTGCTGTGTGGGGGCCAACCAACTCAGTCATGTTTTTCATAGACGTGTCTGACTTCTCTTGGTTCTGTAATATCCTCTCGAGCATACTCTCCAATTTAGATTCACTTGAGGATCCCTGATTCTGATAGTGCCCTTTCGGAGGAACATAGGGGTTTGAACTTCGATTTGGAAAATGGTTACTGTTGTTCCAATTTCCCTGATTAGGACCAGTTTGATCATTCCGCCATTGTTGGGGGCCTTGCCCTTGCGGGTTTGGTCTCCAATTATTTTGTGGTTCTTGGCCCTAATAAGGTTGCCTCTGATAACCTCCGTGAGTATTATTGACAAAATTCGCCTCCTCATATTCTTCACCTTGCATTGGTAGCACATTCTCCACTACATTGATTTTTTTTTTCTGATTTTCTGTGAACAACTTTGTCAAGACATTCACATTAGTGGCAAGTTCAGCAATTACTTGGTCCCTTTCTTGATTTTCTTTGATCAAGTTATTCATCGACGGAGACCCAATTGTAATGCCACCAGTAGTATCCTCAGAATGCCAATCTTGATTATGTTTGGCCATCTTGTCCAAAATCTGCGTGACTCGAGCGAAGGTCTTATCCATGAACGAACCCGCAGCAGCATTCTTCGCTATCGATTGGTTCATCGAGTCCAAACCCATGTAGAACTTTTCCAGCAACATGGAGTCTAGAAAACCGTGGTTTGGCGACCTCACCAAATACAATTTGAACCTCTCCCATGCTTCGTGCAGCTGTTCACCCGGCAGTTGTTTGAAGAAAAATATCTTGTCCCAATGTTCAGATTTCTTGCTCTGTGGAAACCACTTTGACAAGAATGCCCGGACTAGCTCAGGCCATGAACGGATTGAATTTGGAGGAAGGTTTTGAAGCCATTTCCTCGCATCTCCAGCCAACGAGTACTTAAAGCATCTGAACCTTAATGCATCGTCGGAAACATTGTTTTGCTTGTGTGTCGCACAAACACCCAAAAAGTTCTTGAGGTGCTGCGTCGGATCGTCATCAGTAGAATTTCTGAAGTATCCTTCAGCTTTTAGCATCAAAATCAACCCATGTTCTACTTTGAACGTAGCAGCACCTATAGCTGGAGGTACTATAGCATTAGTATCTTCAATATATGCTTCGATATCGGCAAACGGATTCTCTTCCTGCTGCAAATCCATACTGCAAATCCATATCATCTACAAGGTCTGCCATATCTTTCTACCTACAACCACCAAAACAAACAATGTGCAATCAAGTGGAATTAGACTTATAGTAAAGTACACAATAATCAGAAATTTCAAAACCGTATTCCCCGGCAACGGCGCCAAAATTTGATCCGCTCAAATTACACCTTTATAATAGTGTAAGCGATCGATGTCAAATATAGAACCCAACGAGGTTGGGGTCGAATCCCACAGGGAATAGGTGTGAAACAATTATCCGATTAAAGTAATACTGTACTTAGTCGTAATTCAATCAAGTATCCAAATAGAGTAAATTAATGTTGAGTACGTAAAAAAAAGTAAACTAATAGTTGCAGCTCGAAAATGATTTGAAAGTAAAGATATAAAGTTGAGATACTAAGGTTGTGTTCCCCCTAATGTAGTAGAATGTATTGGTATTGATATTGACTTCCGTTCTTGATATGCAATCTGTTCTTGTTAACGTGTTATCCAATGTTTCCCAACACTTAGATAACGTATCCTCTTATGATTCTCCCGAATACTAACGAGTCAAAATTAAGAACACCCAATTATTCGCCAAATTGAAATCAACTTATTCCTAAGTAATTTCGTTAAACAAGGGTTAAAGCCTTGAATTATTGTTATTTATCTCTACCAAACTCTATCTCACTTTTCCAAGATACGATAGCGTAAATTGGCACTCGTCAATGTTTGCAACCATTAACAATTAACTTAAGAACAAGAGATAAATAAATATCAAGCTTCTTTCGAAATAGAAATCAATATCAACCTTTCAATAACAATCCACCCATCTAGGGTTCACAACCTTAGCATTAGAATTTAGCTACACATGTTAAAAACTGAAGAACACATAAGAATACTTGAATTCATCTTACAATAATATCGAATTCTCTCTTTTGATCACCTAAAAATCTCTCTAAATTCGAAAATAACCAAAAGCAGTACTTTGCACTTTGAATTCTGACCAGTCTGCCTTCACACAACCCTAGAAAGGCTATTTATAGAGGCCCAAAATCCGAGGCGAGCAGCAATTACGTTTGACCTAGTTGCACGTCTGCGATCGCATTCCTGTCGCAGAGCAGGAATGCGGTCCGCAGAATCCTCACACTCCATCGCAGATTACACCAGTGATTTTCCTTCTCATCGCATCTGAGAATGCGGTTTGCAGATTGATTCTGCGATCGTAGAATGCGATCACAATCTCCACTCTATTTTTACCTCAAACTCTGTCCGTGTCTGCGATCATAATGCGGTTAGCATTTCTGTTCTGCGGTCGCATTTGCGACCGTATTCTCAACTTGAACTTGGCCTGAACTTCTGTCTGCCTCTGCGATCTTCTTGCAACTTCTGCGACTCGCATAGCTGTTCTGCGGTCGCAGAGTTGAACCTGCTATACTCTTGAACTTTTTTCTTGCCTTTGGACAGCTTTTTTGGACTTCTTTTCACGCTTCTGGGTTTCTTTCCTCAATATACTGAAATTACACTAAAGCTAAGTAAATATCATGATAATTAACAAGTAGAACAAGTAAAATTCTAAGCAAATAATAGGTAAATGTGCCGAAATTACCCGGCACATCAACACCCCCAACTTAAGCTCTTGCTTGTCCTCAAGCAATTAACACGACAGCATCCTAACTTAGACTCTACCTATCAAATATGAAGCAACACTGACCAAGGATGGTGTTTGTTGTTAACATCTTAAGTGTAACCATTTTTCCACTGTACCCCCTTTGAACCATTAAAATGCTCAAAAGCAAACAATCAATTAGTGAACTTTGAGTCTCAACAAAGTAACTAAATGCTACTTTCAGCTGAATTTACTTATGCTTTTACTCAAGCTCAACTGGCTATCAACCTAGCAGTGTATGTGCCCTCACTAGAAAGAAAGTCCCACTCTCACAGTATTCATCATAGCAACATCAAGGGACAGAAGAACTAGAACACTCGCTCTCAGAATAAAATTTCAAGTGCCACCACCTGCCATGCCATA
Source organism: Nicotiana obtusifolia (assembly GCA_002018475.1). Classification (NCBI taxonomy): domain Eukaryota; kingdom Viridiplantae; phylum Streptophyta; class Magnoliopsida; order Solanales; family Solanaceae; genus Nicotiana; species Nicotiana obtusifolia. Next base: position 46,748 of record MCJB01040162.1, on the reverse strand, counting down.
GGCTTGCCCTTATTTTAATTCATTGCCTAGTTATAAGAACACTTTGGTTAGAGATCACATAAGGACTTCATAGGCTTGTAATGTCGGTTTAAGGAAGGGTAGGGTGTAAATTTAGATAATAGTGGCTACTCCCTCCTTGAACACTAATTACACTCTTTCTTCTTTCAACCTTTTGTTTCTTTGGCCTCAATAGCTCTACAGTCCCACATTCAACCCCACTCGCGTACCTCTTCATTTGATTCTCAAGCTTCTTTATACCACACATATAGAATATTTCTTTTCTTCTTTTTCTTTCAAACTTGTGGTATATTATTTTTTTTTCGAAGCTTCCAGAGATTAACATGAGCTTTTGAGGTACGGAGTTCCCGTTTTATTTCACGATTTTGCCCATTTTATTGTTGATCCCGACCCCCAACTTAACTTTTATCAATGTTCAAGGAGGAATGGGTTCAAAAGAAGTCATCTTTTATGAATGGGATCAGGTTATAATGTGGAGGCCAATAAAAAGGCTACAATGCTCAAAATAGGGTACTAGTGATAGTCATTATGCACAGGTCGGCTGAAAGAGGCTAGAAAGGTTTTATCACTACTCAAAGAAAGCCTAAGATCACTTCTTTAACTTAGTGTACGTATTCTAAGCAACGAAGAACCAACCGGGCAAGTTCTAGATGGCAGCAATGAACACAAGAACTATCAAAACAATGAGCTCACACACACTGGCACATCAACTGTTTGGTTAACATAGTTTACAACTTTGGGTTTCTCATTTAGTAACTCGAGGCTTTCCTCGTGCATAAATACACGATTCTAAGTAGAACTAGAGTTACTGGGCGAGCCTCAAATTCACATAATTGATTTGTTCAAGGGGTCTATAATTCACATATGGTTACATACTTGTTTGTCCACAGACATACCATCCTGGTCGATATACTTTATACTCAACAGCCTGGTTTTACTCTTACACCCTTGAAAAAGAACCCGACAAAAAAAACAAGGGAAATTTATTGCTAACTATTTTATTGCTAACTATTTACTTACAATAACATATACACACAAAGCACAAAACATTATTGTCTAAGCATATACAAATGTCATCCACAATTCAATCTGTCTAAGCATTTACACATGTCACCCAAAAATCAATCACATATACAGACCACAGCATAAATGTAAGGCTACCACCCCTAACTTAATCACATGCATTATCCCCAATGCAATAATAATGAAAGCTGTAAAGGACAAGGGTCTCCCTAGAAGCGCAATTGCGCGAAGAGATTTGCCTATTGCTCTGCCGGTGCTGGAGGAGGAGATTGAGTCTGGTCCGAAGCCGGTGGAAGAGCCGCTGAGCTGCTGCTACCATCTCCCGCCGAAGGAAATCTCCTGGAAGCCTTATCTATCAATGAGCGCTCAATGGCAGCTGCAATGTCTGCCTGCTCCTGTTCCTCCTCTGCTGTAGGCAGCACAATTTCTTTTCCTTTTCCCTGTGGAGGAGGGGGTGCACCCGCATCAAGCTCATCGCTGGCTTCCTCGGAGTTGTCCTCTTCAGATTCTGACAACCCTTCCGAGGTCTCGTCATCAGTAGATTCCACCGGTATGGCAGGGGCGGGAGGCTGAGACACTTTAGCAGCTGACGGGGTGATGTCCGTCAAGAGTGTTGTGAAGTCGAGTCCCAAGTCGGCCTGGCTGGCACCCTGGTTACCCTCGTTGGGGAGGATGGATGAGATATCGAGCTCCAGATGTTGCATCTTCTGGAGATCGGTATTTAATGATTTTACATCCTCCTGTAGTTGGGGTAGACCCCTCACGCCACCTTCC
>MCJB01040162.1:25556-44883 GCA_002018475.1 Nicotiana obtusifolia | reverse complement strand
TCCAATTGTTGTTGTAGCAACGGAGTCAATGCTTGTTTTACCAGCGAAGGCAATGACTTCAAGAGCTGGTCCATTTTAGAGTTAGTATGCTGAACAATGAGACCCATTCTTGAAATGGCTGGCATGTGTGAGGTGGATGGGCCGGCGGTAACTGATGGTGCAGGTGCTTCAGCAGCAGTAGGAGATGCAGGATCCTGAGGAGATAGGAGGTTCTGCGAGTCAATGTCTTCTATTGGGGTAGTGACAGGGGCCGATGCATCGCTGATACGAGTGATGTCAATATCTCTCGTAGATCTCCCAAGTTTGTCTCGTTGAGGTAGGAATGGGACATCCACCTCTTGGCAAAGGGTGGTGATCAGACTTGGGAAAGGGAGTGATGTAGCCCGCTGAGTGGCTCTGATGCCAATTTCCTGGAATATGAGGTCCCCACATCGATCTTAACCCCCTTCATTATGCATGCGATGAGAAGTGCCTTCTCAATGCTTATTTCTGTTTCATTTCTAGAGGGTACAAGATGAGAAGTGACGAAACTGAGCCAATATTTGGCTTCCCGTGTGAGGTCCTCTTTGTAAATATTTCTTCCAGGATTGATCCAAGCCGGAACCCCCTTTGCAATGGTGGATGCTATCCATCCACGCTCATGTTCTCTGTTGGAGTACATTGCATCGTACTCCGCTGTGCCTGCTTCCCAGTTAGGGAAGAATAATTCATTTATGTGGTTGCTGTCACAGAACACCGTCTTCCCTCGAACATTGACCGTGCCGGTGAAAAGTCTATTGTGTCTATGGTATGGTGATCGTGATGCTCCATACGACACATAGAATTCCCGGACCATTGATTCATTGTACTCCTTTGGGTCCGTGGTGAAGTACTCCCAGTTCCTCATTTTGATGATGTCCAGGATGTGAGGGTATTGTTCTGGGAGCCCATTCAGACTTAACTTTTTCTCCGGTAGAATCCTCCGCTTGGCGAGTGCTTCCTGGAATAAAGATCTTGAACCTTCAACTTCAAAGCGAAGCTGAAGGTCATCTCCTTTCTTCCTCCTTGCCTCCGCAACTAGATCAACTTTCGGAAAACAATCCTCCTCTTCAGACTGGGAGGTATTATGTCTAGCTGCATCTTTCTTTGCTCGCTTGGCTTGTTCGGGATTTGAAGTGGTTGAAGGCCTTTTGCTTTTGGGATGTTTTTTAGCCATATCTGCATAGATAGTATATGTTAGTGAAATCATCCATGTTTAAGACCAAAAACATGAGAGATAAACAAAGTGTTTCAAGTATGCGATGTGATCTGCGGTCGCAGAACAAGGTCTGCGATCGCATAACCACCGCATTCTTCATCCCCATTTGTGAAAAGTTCTGGGTATGTTTGCGGTGAGTCTGCGGTTCGCAGAGTGAATATGCGATCGCTGACTTACCAATTTTTCATCCATTGCATTGCTAGAAATTCTGGGTGTGTTTGCGATGGGTCTGCGGTTCGCATACCTAATTTGCGATCGCAACGCTCCGCCTTAGTCGTCTTCCTCAAGTCACTAGGGTTGAGAAACTACGACCTGAATGCGGTCCACATTTTGAATATGTGGATCGCAAAACTCTTCACAACCCCAAGAATAGGCAACCCATTGATATATCAAACCCAAAAGATTGGTTTTCTACTCATTAAAAGAAAATTCACGCCTAGGGTTTTCTAAACCACAACTTGAAGGTGAAGATGAAGAGTACATACCTTGAAATAGATGGGTGCCCTTAGATTAATGCTAGGTGAACTCTTTGCCTAATGTGGAATATTCCGATGAAAGTAGTCGGAATTTTTCTCTATTTCCGTCGGATGTTTTGTTTGTTTGTGGTATTATTCTTTTTTATATATATATATACTTAGTATGAAGGGACAAATTGGAAAAGTAATGGGAACACATACCTGACAGGTCTGCTACGGAAATGCGGTTCGCAGATTGAAATGCGAATCGCATTTTTGTACACTCCATCGCGTTTTCACTTAATTCATGAGCAAAAGTTTCTGTACCTGTCTGCGATTGAAATGCGGTTCGCATAGTTGAAATGCGAACCGCAGAATGAGAAACACCACCGCATTTTCAACTGACCTTTTAGCTAAACTCTCTGTGGCTCTCTGCGGTTGAAATGCGGTTCGCACAGTTAAAATGCGAACCGCAGATTTTCGACTTTCATCGCATTTTTGCTTAGTATTCTTGCTTAACTTTATGCCTCACAATGCGATGAGAATGCGGTTCGCATAACGCAAATGTGAACCGCAAATTTGTTGAATTGTGTCGCATTTTTGCTTACGATTCTTGCTCAACTTTCTGCCGCACAATGCGGCACCAATGCGATTCGCATATAAGAAATGCGATCGCATATGTGCTATATTTTTCTCTTCAACATTCTTCTGCAGTTGCCACAACTTCTCGCTCATTCTTGTGTTCATTCATCACACTCCTGCATCTAGAAACCCTTCAAATAAAACTAAGTACACTTATAAATAAATATATAACGATAAAGAAGAAAAGTGCAGTTTAATCAAACACAAAAAGAAAAATGACTGATACCACACATGGGTTGCCTCCCATGAAGCGCTTCATTTAACGTCGCGGCACGACGATGCTAGGATGTCTCAGTACTCATTCCGTAGGCGGGACTTGATCATCTTGTAGAGCCAGCTGCTCTACCACGTGTTTTTCTCCACCTACACCCAGATAATGTTTGATTCGCTGCCCATTAACTTTAAATGTTCGGAGCCCATCCTCCGATGCCAATTCGACAGCTCCAAACAGGAATACATTTACAACTTTGAATAGTCCCGACCATTTGGACTTCAGCTTCCCTGGAAATAGTTTAAGTCTCTAATTAAACAGCAACACCAGATCTCCCTCCTTAAACTCTCTCTTCAGAATTTTGGAATCATGGACGAACTTCATTCGTTCTTTATAGACTGCTGCATTCTCATAAGCATGAAATCTGAATTCCTCCATTTCATTCAACTGAGCAACCCTTAAAGCTCCGACCTCCGCCCAATCCATGTTTAGTCTTTTTAAAGCCCACATAGCCTTATGCTCAAGTTCAACCGGTAGATGGCACGCCTTCCCAAAGACTAACCGATATAGGGATGTACCAATAGGAGTTTTGTAGGCTGTACGGTATGCCCAAAGAGCATCATCCAGCTTTCTTGACCAATCAGTCCTATTTGCGTTCACAGTCTTGGAAAGGATACTCTTGATTTCTCTATTGGAGACTTCAACTTGGACACTCGATTGCGGATGATAAGGTGTGGCAACCTTATGCTTAACTCCATACTTGTCGAGGAGTCCTTTGAACACTCTGTTACAGAAATGTGATCCTCCATCACTGATGATGGCTCTTGGGGTGCCGAACCTGGTGAAAATATTCTTCTTTAGGAACGTGGTCACACTCCGAGCTTCGTTGTTCAGCAAGGCAACGGCTTCTACCCACTTGGATACATAGTCCATAGCCACTAGGATGTATTTCATCCCACATGAGCTTATGAAAAGGCCCATGAAGTCAATACCCCAAACATCGAACAATTCAATCTCCATAACAAAGTTCATAGGCATCTCATGTCTTCTCGAGATCGGGCCCTGTCGTTGGCATTGGTCGCACGACTTCACCAACTGATTAGCATCTTGATAAATGGTTGGCCAGTAGTATCCACACTCCAAAACCTTTGCAGCTGTTCTGTTGCCCCCATGATGACCCCCAACTGGTGAGTCATGGCATGCTTTCAGGATTGGTAGCATCTCTTCCTCGGGTATGCACCTTCGAATGATGTTATCCGCGCAGACAAGGAATAGGAATGGTTCTTCCCAATAATAATTTCGAGACTCTCTCAAGAACTTCTTCCTTTGGTACGATTCCAACCCTTCTAGAATAAAATCGCTAACGATGTAATTACCGATGTCAGCATACCATGGTGTAACTGAGTTTGATATCATCAGTATATGCTCATCTGGAAAGGAATCATTTATCTCCAGCTCTTCTTTTTGAAATAGTGTAAGCGATCGATGTCGAATATAGTAACCCAACGAGGTTGGGGTCGAATCCCACAAGGAATAGGCGTGAAACCATTATCCGATTAAAGCAATACTGTACTTAGTCGTAATTCGATCAAGTAGCCAAATAGAGTAATTTAATGTTGAGTACGTAAAGAAAAGTAAACTAATAGTTGCAGCTCGAAAATGATTTGAAAGTAAAGATATGAAGTACTAATAGTAATGATTTGAGATACTAAGGTCGTGTTCCCCCTAATGTAGTAGAATGTATTGATAATAATATTGACTTCCATTCTTGATATGCATCGGTTCGTGTTAACGTGTTATCCAATGTTTCCCAACACTTAGATAACGTATCCTCTTATGATTCTCCCGAATACTAAAGAGTCAAAATAAAGAACACCCAATTATTCACCAAATTGAAATCTACTTATTCCTAAGTAATTTCGTTAAACAAGAGTTAAAGTCTTGAATTATTGTTATTTATCTCTACCAAACTCTATCTCACTTTACCAAGATATGATAGCGTAGATTGGCACTCGTTGATGTTTGAAACCACTAACGATTAACTTAAGAACAAGAGACAAATAAATATCAAGTTTCTTTCGAAATTGAAATCAATATCAATCTTTCAATAACATTCCACCCATCTAGGGTTCACAACCTTAGCATTAGAATTTAGCTACACATGTTAAAAACTGAAGAACAAATAGGAATAATTGAATTCATCTTACAACAATATCGATTTCTCTCTTTTGATCACCCAAAAATCTCTCTAAATTCGAAAATAACCAAAAGCAGTACTTTGCACTTTGATTTCTTACCAGTGTCCCCTCACACAACCCTAGAAAGGCTATTTATAGAGGCCCAAAATCCGAGGCGAGTAGCAATTACGTCTGACCTAGTTGCACGTCTGAGATTGCATTCCTGTCGCAGAGCAGGAATGCGGTCCGCAGAATTCTCACACTCCATCGCAGATTACACCAGTGATTTTCCTTCTCATCGCATCTGAGAATGCGGTTCGCAGATTGATTCTGCGATCGCAGAATGCGATCGCAATCTCCACTCTATTTTTACCTCAAACTCTGTCCGTGTCTACGATGATAATGCGGTTAGCATTTCTGTTCTCCGGTCACATTTGCGACCGCATTCTCAACTTGGAACTTGGCTTGAACTTCTATCTGCCTCTGCGATCCTCTTGCAACTTCTGCGACTCGCATAGCTGTTCTGCGGTCGCAGAATTGAACCTGCTATACTCTTGAACTCTTTTCTTGCCTTTGGACAGCTTTTTGGACTTCTTTTCACGCTTCTGAGTTTCTTTCCTCAATATACTGAAATTACAATAAAACTAAGTAAATATCATGATAATTATCAAGTAGAAAAAGTAAAATTCTAAGCAAATAATATGTAAATGTGCCGAAATTACCCGGCACATCACTAGACTTCCAAAAATTCTTCGAGCCCAACCCTTTATGAATGCTCACGAAGTTTAGGCAAACTCAATCGAGGCTAATGGGCTACAACTTGGTAGGATGCCCTGACCCAGCTGAAATCTTGGTGAAATTTGCAGCAATTTGAGCTGGGTCTTGGGGTTAGAGAGTGGGGTTTCCTTGTATTAGATGTTGAGGTTGTTTTCAAGGTGATTTGGAGGTTGATTTGTTGGGGTTTGGGGGTGTTTTGGTAAGTTTTTCTGAGGTAACTGACGAAATAAGGGGGTTTTTGCATGTTAGGGTTCCTACCTCCTATTATAGTCAGTAAAAATTCGGGATAAAATAAAAGTTCAGGTGTCCAGAATGCGATCGCATTCTGGTCACAAACTCAACATGCGGTCTGCATTTGGACCGCATTTCTGACATGGCATTTGGCCCAAAACTCTGCCTCATTTTGCAATCTCACTGTGAGATTTGCGGTCTGCATTATAGAAATGCGGTCCGCATTTCTCACCGTATTTTTGACATAAAACTTGTCCAGTTCTCTGTTCCAGTCTGCGATGCAGGCAGCCTGATTTGCGGTCCGCATTCCTGAAATGCGGTACGCATTTCAGACAGCATTTCTGACATGAACCTTTGCCCAGAAATCTGTCCAAGTATGCGACGCCCATGTAAGATATGCGGTCCGCATGTCTGAAATGCGACCGCATATCCTGCATTACTTACCTTTTTAAACTCTTTTTCTTAATTATTAAATTCTTATAGCTCATACCCTGCAAAAATGTTAAAATTGCATAATTACAAAGAGGGATTTGCACTTAAAACAAGCCAAGTCCAAACAATTAGTATCTTATGCGTTTCTACAAGACATCGGGTCATTACAAAAGTTCTCCATAGACACCCAATGTGACTTAAATCTTTATCCACACACCAAAAGCTCCAAAATTTTGGCTAATTCCCTAAATTTCCAGAAAATTCGGCCGAGTCTTTCCTGTAATTGGGCCTAACCACCTGCCAGAAAACCACCAAAACAACTCCTAAAAACACATCCACAAACCATTAAAGCATCACAATATATATTAACAGCACTAATCTCAGCATTACAGGCATTATATTATCTAAAGTAATATCTGGACATGAGCTGCACATATTTAAATCATAACACATTTAAAGTACTTTTCGAACCGCAACTATTTGGCTATACAAACAAGTGGGAATGTTTTCTTTCCACAATATCCTCAGCCTTCGAAATAACCTCCTCGACTCACAAACTTCGCCGTAGTACTTTAACGGGGGCAATCCCAACTTTCGCGCTTGTCTAACAAGGATGACAATTAGGTATATCTCAGAAACTAATTACCCATTTACTTTACCTTCAATAGCCTCCACCAAAATGATAGGCAGAGGATCTCTAATTACATTCTTTGACATAGACATATGAAGCACCGGGTGCATGGAGAGCAACGATGGGGAAACATCATACTCATATCTCAGTCTATTTCCTTCAAGATTCCATATGGCCTAATGTGACTACACATACTTTACCTTTATTAGCAATTCACATAATATCTTCATGGAGAAAATCTTGAGAATATCTCGTTCACTTCCTTCAACTCTAAATCTCTACGTCAAACACCCAAACTAAACCTTTGGCGACCTTCAACAATTATTCTAAGATGTGCTAGCATGAATATGACCATAATATTTCCTACCCAATATGTTTGACCATGGGATGATGCTTCTTACTTGACGTGTTTGAACCCTCAACCCCCATAGGTTTACTATAAATAGGAACAACGAGGTTTGAGATTGGGCTAGAATTATGTAAGAATCCATCAATGTGCAGAGTAGGGGCATTTCATGAGATTATATACTAAGAGACATGAGGGTTACTACCAATCGCTGACATGATTAACCACCGTGATGACATCATCGATTAGACAAATAGGACATAGAGTTAACTAGTACACATTGATAATGTGGGAACCATGTACGTGATCCTAAGATGTAAAAGAAGTGGGTCATTTTAGACATGTGACATTGGAACGCATGATCGAGAGGATAAAGAAATTAGTTATCAGTTATTCTTGGAAGAGTATGAATTATGAAAAGGAAAGTAACAATTGTTCCATATGTGCTTGTTCGGCAATAGTAAGCCCAAGGAAGAAATTCCAAGTACGTGACACCAGTTGCCTTCTTGAGTGTAGGGAAAATCGGTTTGATTCAAAATCAGAAGATTTTGGCACCATGAATGTGATAGAGATTTCAAAAATACATGCAGCTACGTTTCCCTCTTAACAGTATTTTCCACAAGGAAACTACGCCACAAACCTACCAGGTTGAAAAAGATGTTGAACACTTGTGAGATTATTATAATTCTAGAAATTTAACCCCTTCCTGATAGTTGATAATATATGAGAGGACTTAGGGATACGATAAACTTGTCCCTCAAACTAATATGTTTATGATATGCCCCAAAATCTGAAACATCTAATTTCAACCTTTCACAAGCGAGACCATGTATCTAGGACATCTCCCTATTGGGATTAAATAGTAAGATTCACCCCAGCAATGATTCACCCCACAATCATCTCTAAGCCATCCACGACTTCCGTTAGCACATTCATGCCCGACAATTTACTCCCAAACCATCAATCTCATTAATTAAACCATTTCCAATCTCTACAATACAAACACAACCTAGGTTAGGCACTTGTGGCTTCCAATCACCATCCCATAAGTCCTAACACATATTTCATACATAAATAATCACCATAAATTTTTTAGAGATGGTAGACATACCTCTTGTAGTGAGACTCATGAAAATCCCCACTTATAGTGTTCTTGACCAAATTGAGGATTTGAATGGAAATATATGGTTCTTCACGATTAATCCTTTTTAATGTAGGTGTTTAGGAGTAGTAATCAACTCAAAATACTCCAAAAACATTACCTTAGTTCATGGGAGGGAAGTATAGGATAGATTCCCCTTGATATGCTAAGCCTAGCTTAATGAAATGACTTAGCCACTCTCTCTCCCCGGTCTTGAGGGTATTTATAGGGCTCCTACATGTGCGGCCGCGTACCTGGGCAAGTGACCACGCATCTAGCCGCGCACATGCAGAAACTCCCTTATATGCACGGCCGCTCATCTGGGCGCACATATGGCATAGGTCTGGTAAAATGGCCATAACGTTCTGTAGAAATACCCAAATGATGAATGATTTGATGTGTTGGAAACTAGACTCAAAAGGCTTTAATTTGATAGGTAGACAACCTTCTAATTATTTATAGTTTGGTAACGGCATGTGTTTGAAGTGCAATCCTATGCGAATTGCGACATCCTTTCCACTTAATGTATCCAACTTGTTCCACACAAATTCTTGCCATTTACAAAACTCCTTAGAATGTTCCAACAAACCTTAAATATATATTTTCATTTCAAAATGATGTGGTTCTATCCCATAGGTCTCCTTTAGTACTCGAATACGTTTCTCAAATACCGATGGCGCACTTTAAAATCTTAAATCATTAGGAAATTTTAACGGGGCCTTACAGTTGTATTGCAGGATTTTTCCTATTTTGCGTGGGACAAGGTTATTTCGGCCCTACACGGTCCCAACTCATATAAAAGGGATTCTAAACCTAATTTGAAGGGTATCTAACATACTTGGAAGGAGAATTCACGTACGGAAATGCAAACTACCCTTGAAGGAGGCCTCTAACTAGTTTTTCTTCTCTTCTCTTCTCTTTCTTTAATCTCATAGTCTATTAGTTCTAGAGTTGTGGGTGTTACATGAACATTGTAGTTTGAAGCTTTTATTGATCTTGTTATTTTATCATAATGGTTTATTTATTCAATCAAGTGCTTAATTATTTTATTGTTTGATCACCAATTGAATACTCTCTACGAATCTAGGATTGAACTATAGGATTGAGTAGAGCAAGATCTTGAACTTGGGTATCGGGGAATGGATTTGGGGTTAGGATAGGGATGTACCTAATCACCTTCCTTGGTTATTATACAAGAATTATTAATGCGTTCTTCTTAATCATACTTCCATAGGAATATAGGTGTTAGGTTAGCTTGAATAGGCGAGGTATACATCGGAAGAATTCTGAGTAATATTAACCCTGTCAATCAATAAACCAGATAAATTAACTAGACAGTTTAAGTGGAAGACTCAATGGGATTGTTAGCTAGCCCATAGCTCTAAAATATTGTCTCTTATTGAATTCGTATTTAAGCTTGCCGAGTTTTTTTTTAATCTCTTAGTTTACTACTCTAGATTAGTTTTAGTTAACTAATCACACATTAGGAATCGCTTGAATAGATTAATTGTTTGAGTTTAATATAGTTGATAGTTAATCACAAGTCCTCGTGGGAACGATACTCTACTTATCACTTTATTACTTGTCGACCACGTATAATTGTGTGTGCGTTTGGGAGCAACATGTAGACCGAGGTAGAGCTGCATCCTTAACGCAATCCCTAGCCTTCCTATTTTCCCTTTATATTCATACTATAGAGCTCATGACTCAGTGTTACCATTTTTGGGAGTTAGTTCATGATTTGACATTATCGATGGTCATTTATCTTTCAAAGTTCTCTATTTTGTAATTCGTTATCATATTTCGTTATTATTTTATCAATGACTTGCCTAGCAAGTGGGTTAGACACCATTACTATCGGTGGTGGTTATGGGTCGTGACAATGTTCTTTGCGAACACGAAGAGCATTTGACGCCCAGGTATTTAAAGGGCTGACAATAATAATTTGGCCATTTTCCACCATTATTAAGACATAGATCATGGATTGACGAGATTTTTGAAGAGATTTTCATCCCAGCTTTATTGGTTAGTAACATTTACCTAGTTTTGATTTATTTTCATGAATACCATAGAATTTTATCCATAAATCTAGTATTTCAAAGAGTAGAAATTGGGGTTTTGGGAAAATTTTGTGTGGGCTAATTTTGGGGATTTGGACCTCGATTTGAGGTCCAATATTGATAAAAATCACATATTTGGACTCAAGGGAAAGGATGGGATGGGTAAACGGGAATTGGTCTTAGTTTAGGATTTCGACCATGTGGACCCCACGTTAACTTTTTGTTGACTTTTCAAAATTTGATAAAGATCGAACCTTTTTTATATTAGGATAGATTCTAAAGCTTGTTTTGACTTATTTGATCATTATTTGACTAGATTCGAGTTATTTGGAGGCTTTTGCTAAAGGCAAAGTTGTATTGGATTGGTGATTTGGTTCCGGAAAGAGGTAAGTATCGTGGTTAACCTCGATTTGAGGGAATTAGGACATGATTGGTCTATTTTCTATGTGATCTATGTGTAGGGGTGATGTATAAGCAAGGTGGAGAGTGTATATCCATTGTCATGGGTTTAAGCATGCAGGGTGTACTAGTTTATTTCATGCCTTTAATTTACCATGTCTTTACTTATTTCATGCTTTTACTTATTATATGCTCTTACTTGATACATGCTTTTACTTGATATATATGCCTTCACTTGTTGCATGTCATAATTTGTCACATGCGTCCACTTTGATTCATGCCTTAATTTTTCGTATGCCTTTACCTGTTACATGGTCTTACATGTTACTAGATAGATGCCTTTACCTGCTCATTTCTTTATTTACTTTATTGTCTTTACTTGTGTGACCTTTAGATTGTTCTCGTGATTACGACTTTTCATATGTGTGTGTGTGTGTGTGTGTGTATATATATATATATATAGATATATGTATGCATGTATGTATGTATATGTATGTATGTCACGACCCAAATCCTAACCTGTTGCTATCACATTACTAAGCAAGCCGACAATCACATAATAATTACACATTTGAATTAAAACATGATTTTTAACAAGTTCAACAGTGGGAAATCTCATAAATAACTGGAAAAAAAAATTGAAACTCAGCGACAACAAATCCCAAAATCCTGGTGCCACCGAGAACATGTGACGCTAAGTGTCAACGTCGATTAAATCTCTAATACAACTATCTAGAAAATAGAACAGTATTGAATAAACTAAAAGGAAGGAGGATCGAGGTCTGCGGGCGTCATAACAGCTACCTGAATAGTCTCCGAACAAATTTTGCACCAACTCTAGCAACAGTCGCGTCCAGATGTACTTGGATTTCCACACGAAGTATAGAGTGTAGTATGAGTACAACTGGCCCAATATACTCAATAAGTAACAGGACTAACCTTGGGCTGAAAGTAGTGACGTGCTCAAAGATACAGTCCGAATCAAGAAAATTACAATACAGATAAAACAAGGAAATGAGAGTAAAAACTTAGAGAACTTCCATTCTCAGTTCGTACACGGTGCAGAAATGTAGACATGCTTTCGATTCAAGAATTTAAGTTCGACACTGCTAAAATATGCCAAGTACAGCTAGCATGAGGAATGTTACATCTCTATGACAACATGTCAAATATGCATGTCAAATGTAATACATCACACTGATACTCCTAGGTACTCATGCTCTTAGAGTACTAAATTTGTCTGCCTCAACTCCCACTCATCACACACAATCACTCAACATTGTACGGTACATGCGCTCTGTGATGGTATGTCAGACTCTGGAGGGGCTGATCCTGCCCAAGCGCTAATATAGAGCCAACATAGCCTGCTGCGGCGTGCAGCCCGATCTCATAATAAGTGAGTCCCAACATAATAAGCACATAGCCTAAACATGATTTCTAATATGATTCACAGCACAATTACTCTAACATATAGAAATTCCACAGATATAAGAAGACTAGATAACTACACAATTCCAAAGAATCAACCAAGTAATAATCATCAGAGTGCACACCCACACGCCCGTCACCTAGTATATGCATCACCTCAACACCAACCACATAACACATATTTCAGGGATTCATAACCCCAGTACCAACTTTAGAATGGTTACTTACCTCAAAGTGCACAACTCTATGCTCCAACAAACCCTTGCCTTGTGAATCAGCCTCCGAACGACTCGAATCTAGTCACAAACAACTTAATGTAATCAATACAAGCTATAGGAATTGATTCCCTACAATAAATCTAAGTTCTTTAACCTAATTCAAAAAGTCAATTCCGAACCCACGCCTCGGAACCCGACAAAATTCACTGCGAACACTTATTCAATACGAGTCCAAGCATACCAAATCATCAAATTTCGATCACAAATGGACCCTCAAACCCCCAAATCTTAATCTCAAATACCTAGTCCAAAATCCCCCAAATTTTACCTTAAAAACACATAATCTGTGTGTAGAAATCAATGGGTACTCAATATTATTGGACAAAAGTGATCAAAATAGTTTACCTCTTGATTTATAGTAAAATCCTCTCAAACATCACCTCCAACGGAGCTCCCGAAGTCCAAATATGAAATAAATACTCTAACCCTCGTTTCTGAAATTAAACAGTCTGCCTAGTGGTTACACTACGCGATTGCGGCATTTCCCACGCGATCGCGCAAAATAAAATCTTTAGTAGCCAAAAACCTTCTACGCGAACGCACTACCCAGGTTGCGACCACGGTGGCTAACTTCCCAAACATATGCGATCGTAGACAGACTCACGTGATCGCGTAGAACAATGCGTATGACATCCCATGTCTCATCTTCCATCGTCGCGAACACGGCACCTCTCACGCGTTCGCGTAGCACAACTCCCCAAAGGTTCGCGATCGCAAACAAAATCTCGCGAGCGCACTTAGCAAATTCCCACTTGCCAGAATTAACCTTACACGATCGCGGTCCTCCTTTATGATCACGAAAGAGGAAACCAACAGCACATACTTCAGCAATCTAACAAAGTCCAATATAAACCGAACTTGATCCGAATAACACCCGAGGCCCCCAAGACCCCATCCAAGAATACCAACACATCCTAAAACATCATACGAACTTATGTGAAGCCTTAAATTATATCAAACAACATTGAAAACACGAATCGCACCCCTATTCAAGCCAAATGAACTATTGAATTTCCAACTTCTAAAAACAATGCTAAAACATACCAAACCAACTCCGATTGACCTCAAATTTTCCACGCACGTCATAAATGACATAATGGACCTATTCCAACTTCTGGAACCAAAATCCGAGCCCAGTATCAATAAAGTCAACTCTCAGTCAAACTTCACAACTTTCCAAACATTCAACTTTCCAACTTTTGCCAATTCAAGCCAAAATGACATGTAGACCTCCAAATCAATATCCGGACATACTCCTAAGTCCAAAATAACCATATGAAGCTATGGGAACCATCAAAAGTCCATTTTAGAGTTGTTTACGCATAAGTCAACATCCAGTCAACTCTTTTAACTTAAGCGTCCAACCTTGGGACTAAGTGTACCAATTTATTTTGAAACATCCCCTAAACCAAACCAACAACCCAGAAAATCACATGACGACTTATGAACATAGAATAAGAAATAAATGGGGGAACAAGGCTACAATAATCAACATGGCCGGGTGGGTCGTTACATTCTCTCCCTCTTAAACAAATGTTCGTCCTTAAACGTGTCCAGAATCATATCTGGAGTCTCAAATAGGTGTGGATAGCTACTTCACATCTCTTGCACCGTCTCCCAAGTTGCCTCCTCGACTGGCTGACCTCTCCACTAAACTTTCACTGAAGCTATATTCTTTGATCTCAACTTTCAAACCTGCCGATCCAAAGTGGCCAGCGGCTCCACATCATAAGTCAAATCTCCATCTAACTAAATTGTGCTGAAGTCCAAAACATCAGACAGATCATCGTAGTACTTCCTAAGTATCGAAACATGAAACACTGGGTGAACACTCGATAGACTATGTGGCAATACAAGCTTGTAGGCCACCTCTCCAATCCTTTCAAGCACCTCAAACGGGCCAATATATCGAGGGCTCAACTTGCCATTCTTCTCGAACCTCACAACACACTTCATGGGTGAAAATCTACGTAATACCTTCTCTCCCACCATATAGCCAACATCACGAACCTTCCGATTGGCGTAACTCATTCTGTCTAGACCGTACCATGCGAAGCCAATCCTGAATCAACTTGACCTTTTCTAAGGAATTCTGAACTAGATCCTTGCACAACAACCTAGCCTCCCTCGGCTCGAACCACCCAACTGGACGTCAACACCGCATCCCATATAAGGCCTCATATGGAGCCATCTGAATACTCGATTGGTAGTTGTTGTTGTATGTAAACTCCGCAAGCGGTAGAAACTGATCCCCAAGAACTCCCAAAATCCATAGCACAAGTCCATAGCATATCCTCCAATATATGAATGGATCACTCGGACTGTCCATCCGTCTGAAAGTGGAACGCTATACTCAATGCAACCAGTGTGCCTAACTCTCATTGCACTACTCTCTTAAACAGCAGTGTGAACTGCGTGCCTCGATCAGAAATAATGGACACTGGCACACCGTGAAGACGAACAATCTCGCGGATATAGATCTTAGCCAACCGCTCCAAAGAATAGGTAGTCACCACCAGAATGAAATGTGCGGACTTAGTCAACCGGTCCACAATCACCCAAATAGCATTGAATTTCTTCAAGATCCGTGGGAGTCCAACAACGAAGTCCATGGTGATACGCTTCCATTTCCACTCAGGAATCTCAAGCCTTTGAAGCAAATCGCCCGGCCTCTGATGCTCGCACTTCACCTATTGACAGTTCAAGCACTGAGCTACAAACTCCACTATATCATTCTTCATTCTCCTCCACCATTAGTTCTTCCTCAAGTCTTGGCACATCTTTGTGGCACCCAGATGAATGGAATACCGCGAACTGTGGGCCTCCTCAAGAATCAACTCATGTAACCATCTGTATTGGGCACACCCTGCAATAATACTTGTGATCACTGAAACAATACTTGTGACCATATTATGAAAGCATCTGTGCGGCACACTGAAACAATATTATGATCACCTTGTCAGAAGCAACAGCTTCTGGCCTTGCGAGAAGCATTGCGTTGAGCCTGACCTCCACCTGATCGGCATCCCCCTCTAGGGCGACCTTTAGCTGCCTAAGCCCCACTCGGACTGGTTGAGCGGGTGGTGAAGTAACTAGTGCGAAAGTCATATCTTGACCCCTCTGCTGAAATGGACCTCCCAAAAGATGGAGAAATTGCCTCATAGATGCCCAAACTCTACACACTCCAATCCCCTTAATGGCGGCTCGTACTGAATCGGATCCCGAGAACCAGAATAACTACTAGAAGGACCTGGTACAGATGAACCCTAAATTGATGAAGCACGGGATGAACTCAAAGCTGGGAGGGCACTGAGAGATGACTGATTCGGATGAGAACTATATGTACCATGGCTAGCTGATGCACCATGAAGAACAAGAGAAGCCATCTGAGCGGGCCTATAAGGATGGCCCCTGCTATGGTAGGTCTGTCCTCCAGATGAGGCACTACTGAAACTACCCGAACCAAGAGGCCTCTTGGCCTCCCTCTCCTCACACTCCTAACTACGAACCTACTCTAGGCGTCTAGCAATATCAACCACCTCGTCAAACCTAGCACCTGACACAATCTCCCGAGTCATGGTGAAACGTAACCCATAGTTAAGGCCATCAATGAATCTCCTAATCCCTCCCTTTCTATGGGAACAAACCATATCGCGTGACAAGCGAACTCTGAAAATCTTATCTCATATTGGGTCACTGACATACCCTTTTGGCATATCTACTTAAACTGCCTATGCAACTCCTCCCTGCGGGTCTAGGGAACAAACTTCTCTTAGAAGAGAACTGAGAACTCATGCCACGTAAGTGGTGGAGCGCCGCCTGGCCTACTCAACTCATAGGCCTCCCACTATTTGAAGGCTACCCCTGACAGCTAAAAAGTAGTAAATGAGACTCCATTATTCTCCAGAATACCCGCCATGCGATGGATCTGCTGGCACCTATCTAAGAAATCCTGAGCATCCTCTGACTCAGCTGCACTGAACTCTGGAGGTCTGAGCCTCCCAAACTGCTCTAATATCTTTTTCTCCTCGTCACTAATAGGTGGATCAACCTGGGTTCGAGCAGCTGTAACCGGCTAGGTAGGTAGTACCCCTAGTGTCTGAAGTCCCTTAACCACCTGCACTGGAGTACGGGCGACGGGAGTTTGAGCACCTCTCCTGGCCTGAGAAGTGGCTGGTGCTTCCTGAACTGAAACCGTCTATGCAAGGCTAGTGCATATAGTCAATATCTAGGCCAAAGCCTCCTGAAGGCATGGAATCACAATGGGCACAGCTATTGCCTGAGCTGGTCCCACCGTCTCATCCACATTTGGTATCTGCTCTTGAGCTGGAGCAACTGGTGGCTCCACATGTGCTGCTCTAGTTGTTGTACGAGCTGCACCTCGGCTTTTACTATGGCCCAGGCCTCTCGAGGCACTAGCTGGTGGTATTGGTTGTCGTCCGCCAATCCGGTCGCATGTGTCCTCACCATCTGTGAGAGAATAGAATAATAGAAGTTTAGTTTCCGGAATCAACAAATCCACACGACAAGAATACAAGAAAGTGAAGTTTCCTAATGGTTTGGTAGCCTCTCAAAGATAAGTACAGACATCTCCATGCCGATCCACAAGAAACATGCTCATGACTCATGAAACCTAAGTAACCTATTGCTCTGATACCAACTTGTCACGACCCAAATCCCAACCTATCATATTGACACCTATCACATTACTAGGCAAGCCAACAATCACATAATAACTACACATTTGAATTAAAAACATGATTTTAACAAATTCAATAGTGGAAACATCTCATAAATAACTAATAAAAATAATTGAAACTCAACGACAACAAATCACAAAATCCTGGTGTCACCAAGTACATGAGCTACTATGTGCCAACATAATCTAAATCTCTAATACAACTTTCTAGAAAATAGAACAGTACTGAATAAAATGAAAGAAAAGAGAGTCGAGGTCTGCGGGCATCATAGCAGCTACCTTAATAGTCTCCGAACATATACTGCACCAAATCTAGCAACAGCCTTGTCCAGATGTACCTGGATTTGCATACGAAGTGCAGAGTGTAGTATGAGTACAACCGACCCAATGTACTCAATAAGTAACAGGACTAACCTTGGGCTGAAAGCAGTGACGAGCTTAGAAAGATACAGTCCAAATCCAAATAATGAAAGTACATATATAACAGAGAAATGACAATAAAATCTCAAAAAACTTGCATAATCAGTTTGTACACAGTGCAAAAATATAGACATGTTTCGAGTTCAACAATTTAAGTTTGACACTGATAAAATACGCTAAGTACATATAGCATGAGAATGTTATAGCTCTATAACAACATGTCAAATATGCATGTCAAATGTAATGCATCACAATGATACTCCCAGGCACTTGTGCTCCTAGAGTACTCAATCTGTATGTCTCAACTCCCACTCATCACACATAATCACTCAGCATTGTACGGTACCTATGCTCACTGCTGGTATGTTAGACTCCGGAGGGACGGATCCTACCCAAGCGCTAATATGCAGCCAACATGGCCTACTGCGGTATGCATCTAGATCTCATAATAAGTCAATAAAGCCAATTGCAACGTGCAGCTCGATCCCGTAAATGATCCAATAAGGCCTGTTGCGGCTTGCAGCCCGATCCCATAAAGAACTACTGAGGCGTGCAACCTGATCCCATAAAGTCCACTCACAATCCGGCTCTCAAGCCCCAACTCAGTCATCAATCTCTCTTGTCTCATGGGCTTACGGGTTCACAAATCTCATACCACTCAGCCCGAACAATAATAATATGATGTAACAGTAAATGATAACAGAGACTGAGGTATGATATGATAATGAATGAATATGACTAAGTACATAATTACAACTTAAGCAAATAACTCAACAGCAGAAATGACCTCAATGGGTCCCAACATAATATGCACATAGCCTAAACATGATTCCTAACATGATTTACAGATCAATTACTCTAACATAGAAATTCCACGGATATAACAAGACTAGATAACTACACAGTTCCACAGGATCAACTGAGTTATAATTATCACGGTGCGCGCTAACACGCCTGTCACCTAGCATGTGTGTCACCTCAACACTAACCATATAACACATATTTCAGGGATTCGTACCCTCAGTACTAAGTTTAGAAGTGTTACTTACCTCAAAGTGTGCAACTCAATGCTCCAACAAACCATTGCCTCCCAAATTGGCCTCCGAACGACTTGAATCTAGTCACAAACAACTTAATATAATCAATACTAGCTATAAAAATCGATTCCATACGATAAAGCTAAGTTTTTTAGCCAAATACAAAAAAGTCAACCCTGAGCCCACACCTCGGAATCTGATAAAATTCACAAAATCCGAATACCCATTCAATAAGGAGTCCAACCATACCAAAATTATCTAATTCCGACCACAAATCGACCCTCAAACTCCCAAATCTTACTCTTAAATCCCTAGTCCAAAATCCCCAAATTTCACCTTAAAACACATATTCTAGGTGTAGAAATCAATGGGTATTCAATATTATAGGGCAAAAGTGATCAAAAATAGCTTACATGTTAATTTGTAGTGAAATCCCTCTAAAATATCTCCCCAGCCGAGCTCCCCAAGTCAAAATATGAAATAATACTCTAACCCTTACTTTTTAAATTAAATAGTCCCCCTAGTGGCTACACTATGCGATCGCGGCATTTCCCACGCGATCGCGAAGAACAAAATCTTCAGTAGCAAAAAACCTCCTACTCGAACACACTACCCAGGTCGCGAACACGGTGACTAACTTCTTAAACATATGTGATCACGGACAGACTCACGCGATCGCGTAGAACAACGCCTATGACATCCCAGGTCTGCTCTTCCTTCATCGCG
>MCJB01040162.1:18056-20556 GCA_002018475.1 Nicotiana obtusifolia | reverse complement strand
CGCATTCGAATTAAAAAAAAAAAAGAAGTAGATATCCTCTCTTCTTTTGTATTATAAAACCTAAAAGAAAGTAGTATATTAGAAAAAATGAGGCGCAAAGTTACTATAATCGCATGGAAATTTCTCCCAATGCGTAGTGCTTAGGTAGAGGTATAATATCTAAGGCCAAGTTTGGCATCCCGCAGCCACCATGGATGAGATTAGACACTTGGGTAGTCTAGCACGACTTATGAGACAATACTGGTTACTTAATTTGAACTAAGTACCTACACCACACCTGGTGCTATTTATCCCCTTTACAATTTACATTTTACACCACAACTGCACGCAATTACATCTGGCACACTTATTAAATTACTTTTTATAGATTTAATTCTATATTAAATTTTGAATATTCTTAGCGAAACTTCTGGCATTGCTACTTATTTGTCACAATCAATAGGAGTTTGTCATTGTCCGAAACCATAAAAAAGTATAGTAACTTATCATGAATCTTTGGTATGCAGTCGCCCAAGCACTGTACTACAAGGATATATAAGACTTTTTTGGAGTATCTACAAGTTAGCTTCTTTACCTACAGCAATACAGCTCGTTCTGTTGTGCATTCATGTGTGTCTTGTCTCACTGCATGCCATACATTTGGAGTTCTATATATTGGTTTATTGAGAGAATAGAATACCGAGGAAGTTGGCAACTTTTTCGATGGATATATTTCTTTTTACCTGCCTAATACAGTACTTTGATTGGTTACTTAAGAAAGGGACTTTACTTCCTATCACTTGATAGAAATTTGTGATAAGGCAAAGAGCAGATGATATTATACTAGACTAAGAATATGCTCTTACTTTCTATAAAATGAATAAGGAAATTTGAGAGAGTTTCGTTTGTAGTATGAATTATTTTTGCCAAAGGAAGAGAATGATATATGAAAGAAATATAGAGGCAGTGGAGTTGGAGAATTTCTCTACCGATAACTAGGAAAGCAAGATAATGTGGAGACAGGTGATCTGATCTTGGGTATAGATTAAACTATAGTTTGACCAAGGGTATCTTGTACTATTTCTTATAGCTTATTTGTAATTTTTTTAAATATAACTCACGTCGTTGGTGGCGCTGACCTTCAATACCATAACAAGAAACTACATCGAGGCAGAGGGCGGCATAAACTAAACCTCTGCTATAAGAAATTGATTACTTTTAAGATCTGAACTTATAAGCCACGATACTAGCCTTTCATGTGTAATTCCTTTTGCCATATAAGTTCTATCCTGTAAAAAAAAATATAATCCATATATATATATATATATAGCCAAAAAGGCCAAAAGGATCATACAAAAATATTTTTAATTCCTCTATCTATGTCTTATGGATGGCACTGTTATGTCGAGGAAGAGGTAAACCCGAAAATAAAAAAGATAAAGAACACCAAATTTTAACGTGGAAAACCCTTCAAATCGAAGGTAAAAATCACGTGATCACAAAGATCCAAAAAGTTCCACTATAACAATAATAGAGTTATAAAAGTTATCCAAATTGGCTACACAATAAGTGCTAAACACGGAGCAACAATAGCAACAAGAGCAACGACAAATCAATTGAAGAAAGAGGAGAAGCCACAAAACGGGAGCTGCTGTTCGGGACTCGAAATCAGATGCTACGCGCATTCAAATCCGATCTCCGCTGTTCAAATCAAAGATCAAGATGTTAAGAACATTCAGTCAAAAATTTTAGCCCGATCCGACAGTTAATGAAACAGAAAATATGATTTAAAGTTGGCTGGTCAGAACAAAAAAACTGCAGCAAAACAAACACTTTTCTTCTCTCTTCTCTCTTGATGAAAGCTCTCTCAAAAACCACTCTTACGTGCTTAAGTCTTTCAAAGACTTATATCAATGAGCATAGAATAATTTTTCATAGTTGTCCTATTTATAGATAATGAGTGGTACTTTCTATTAAAGCCAAAACTAACTCTATATAGGAATAAAAATCGAATCCAATTCCGAATAGGAACGGAAACCGAAAAAGAATAGGATTGGCCATTGGGCTTTTGGCTGGATAACATGGGCTTGAGCCCAAGAAATTCCCCCTCCAGCCAAGGGGCCAAATATGTCTTCAAGTAGAGGAACTATTGACAAACTTCATGCCTGCTAATTTTCTGCAAAATTCATGCTTATCTGCAACCACAGCTTTTGTCAACATATCCAAAGGATTTTCATCAGTGTGTGTCTTATCAACCTCAAATAATTTCTCTTCCATGACTATTCTTATTCAATGATACTTTCTATTTATATGTTTAGTCTTAGAATAAAAAGTGGAGTGCTTGGTGAGACAGATAGATGTATCTTGGCTGCTCAAAGCCAAGATCATTAATAAACTCCTTAATCCATAATATTTCTTTGGCACCTTCTGTGACAGCATTATATTCGGCTTTTGTGGTGGATAGAGCTATGCACTTCTATAGTCGAGATTGCCAAGAAACAGCTCCTCCCCCCCCCCCCCC
>MCJB01040162.1:2864-18036 GCA_002018475.1 Nicotiana obtusifolia | reverse complement strand
CCCCCCCCCCCTCCGCAAAAGTGATCAAATAACCTGAAGTGGATCTTGAATTATTAAGATTGCCTCCTAAATAAGAATCTGTGTAACAAACAAGTTCAGGCTTGCCACTGCCAAAGCACAACTTTAAATCTACAGTACCTTTCAAATACCTTAATATCCATTTGACTGCATCCCAATGTTCTTTTTCAAGATTAGAAAAGAATCTTCTAACAGTACCAACGACATGTGCAATATCTAGTCTAGAGCAAACCATAGCATACATCAAGCTACCAACGACAAAAAAGTAAGGAATACGAGACATCTCCTTTTTCTCAATTTGAAGTGTTTAGCAAGAGGAGTACTAACCACTTTTGCATCTGTCATATTGAACCTCTTGAGTACTTTCTCAATGTATTGCTTTTGGACAAAAATAACTCCTTTCTCTCTCTCTGTGTCGGTGGATTCGAATGCCCAAAATTTTCTTTGTTGGCCCCAAAGTCCTTCATGGCAAACGATTTGCTCAACTGTTTCTTAAGGACTGCAATTTTGGATTTATTCTTGCTAACAATAAGCATATCACCCACATAAATTAATAAGATAATAAAATCATCGTCAGAGAACTTCTGGAAGAATACATAGTGGTCTGAAGAAATTTTTTTGTGTTCTTGTTTTTCTATGACAGATTCAAACTTCAAATACTATTGCTTGGAACTTGTTTCAATCCATACAGACTCTTTTCATTTTGCAAACATTGTTTTCTTTTTCTTTAGTTACGAAACCCTCAAGTTGCTCCATATAAATCTCCTCATCTAAATCACCATAAAGAAAAGTAGTCTTTGCATCCATCTGCTCAACCTCTAAATCTAGACTCACGGCTAAGCTTAGAACCACACAAATAGAAGACATTTTCACAATATGGGAGAAAATTTTATCAAAGTCAACTCCTTTCTTCTAGCCAAAACCTTTAACAATTAACCTAGCCTTGTACCTAGGCGCAGATGTATGGTTATCTTGCTTTATTCTGAATATCCATTTATTAGATAAAGCTCTCTTACCTTTCGGCAATTCACTAACTCATATGTGCCATTCTCAGGGAGTGACTTCATGTCATCTTCCATGGCTTCCCTCCACCGATCTTTGTGAGTATCTTGCATGGCTTCATCATAATTTTCAGGTTCTCCCATATCAGTCAAAAGTACATACTCATCAGGAGGATAACGCATAGATTTTTGCTTCTCCCTTGTAGATCTTCTAAGAAAGATTTCAGGAGCATTCGAAGTAGTTACCTGAGCATAAATTGGTTACTGATCAACCACAACTTTATCAATTGGAGTATCCATAACATCTACGCCATGATGATTGTGAATATCTAATTTTTGCATTATTTTAACATCTCTTAAATTTATAGGTGTTTTGTTGCTTTAATTATTTTTTCTTGATCTTTGCTTATTTTTATTACAATTTGCTCGTCACAAAATTACAAATATATTTTCTTTTGTGTTTGCTCTTTTAATTGACTAATTATTGATTAATTAATCAAAATGATTTTCATATGATTAATTCAATAGTTAGTTAATGAATTTTGTTAGGTTTTATTGGTTTGCTATTTGTGTTAATTAGAGCATAGTTTAATAAGATTATGATTAAGAAAGAAATTGGGCCAAATTTGAAAGAGAGTGGCCAAAAGTGCAATGCAAGGGGGCTGCCACTGAAAGGCTCCGAAATGACGTAGTTTTTTCTTGAAATTACGTCGTTTCATTAAGTGAATCAAGATAAAATCTCATCCGTTCATTCCCTTTGATCTGATGGTCCTCATTTGATCTCTCATGGAGTATTTAACTTCCTAAAATCAGATTTTTTGCCTCATTTTAAGATAACCTTAAACCGTAGCCCCCTCTATCTCTCTCTCCCTTCTCTCTCAGCCGCCACCCCATCACCGTCGCCACTGCCGCCATCCGCCACCGTGGGTGTGGCCCCAAAACTCCTCAAAATAACACCAAACTCTTCCTCTCCTCCTCCTTTACCCCAATCCAAGCCCCAAATCCTTAGAATCCTTCGCAAACGCAGAAATCGGCAAAAATCCAAAACCCTAGGCCCTCTTTCTTTTTGAAATTCTCCGTAAACCACACCCCCACCCTACAATACCTACATCAATGGGAAGAGCTCCTTAAGACCTACCTATTGATGTCAATTTCACGTCCAAAATCTGACCACCAAATTTTCCGGCGACTTGGAGGCGGCAATCACTTCCCCCTGCTGCTAGTCAATCACCACCATCAAATTCTCCGTTGGCCTCTACTCCAATATCGAACAACTTTCTACTTTCGATAACTTAGAAGCCAATTTCTGATTAATCGGATTCTGGGCTTCTATGAATATCGAACATAAAAGCTCGTTCGATCCGAACACTGCTGCCATTTTCAAACTCCGCCATTTTCAACTATCTCTGCCCTTCGTCACCATAGTGTGCCCTATACTAAACATGCGACTAGGGAGTGGTGTGCCCTATGTCAAAATGGAACCTGAACTAAGGACTGGTGTACCTTATGCTGGAAAATGCAGTGCCTGATGATGTGATTATGGGCATGCCTAGAAAGAAAAAACAGAGACTTTGAAGAACTTACCTTTTGGCAACATTCGTCCTTTGAGAACTTCAATTCTACACTATGTTTCCTGCTTCAAACAAAGAAAGATTTGTGAGTTTAACAATGGTGGTGGGTTTGTGGCCTTGAATGCCCTGAGCAGTTTGAATCTGCCGCCACCTCGTTGTTAGAGAACTAATTTACCAGTAATGGTACCAAACAGCTTGGAGGCTCTGTACCGTGTTCTGGAAACTTTGGCTTTCTAATGTCGCCCCTGACTTTTTCGTACCCGGATATTCATGGTGACTTGTTTTGGGCGGCCTTTCCTTTAAAAATCAAACTCGATTATCTTGCACCCGATATTAGTTTTTGTCTATGGTGCTGAAAATCTTGCATAGTGACCGTTTCGATTTCTTTGAAAGACTTTGTTCTGCTTACCAAAGCAGATCACATATTGATTTGTTTTGTACTTCCGAACTTCCGGGAAACAGTGACCAGTTTTGTGGCCCTTTCTTTGTCGGCTTCTAAAAAAATAGACTAGCTGAAATTTAAGTTTTGAACCAAAACATGAAAACTTCCGGTAGGCAATTTTAGGCGCGTCTTCAAAAGTTGACCATGTGTTCTTGCACAATCCTTGGTCAATATCAATTAATAAACGGTGCACAATCCTTGGTCAATATCAATTAATAAACGGTCATGAGCACATTCTCATTCCTTTATTTGCTAATAAGAAACTGTGTCCGACTATGTGCTCTTCCTTGGTTAAACGCACATCATCAAATAAAGACCTTGTCTGCTTACACGCTCTTAGGCCAAAATTAAAAAAAAATTAATTAATAATTAAGCGGTATTAGACAATAGTAATTTAAGGCAAATAAAACAAACTTTAACCAAAAATAATTCAAGCCACATTTAATCAATAAAAGCGATCGTGCTAGAACCACGGGATTGGGGGGAATGCCTTATACCTTCTCCCTGGTCAATCGAATTACTTACCCGATCTTATGTTTTTGCAGACCAATAAAAATAGAGTCAAACCTTCCTTTGACTAGGGATTCAAATAAAAGGTGACTTGGAACACCAATAAAATCAATTTCAAGTGACGACTCTGTAAATAAAATAATCCCTACTCAATTTTGTGATTTTAATTGAAAACCCTTTAATCCA
Organism: Nicotiana obtusifolia; assembly: GCA_002018475.1. Taxonomy (NCBI): domain Eukaryota; kingdom Viridiplantae; phylum Streptophyta; class Magnoliopsida; order Solanales; family Solanaceae; genus Nicotiana; species Nicotiana obtusifolia. The sequence continues at coordinate 14,308 of MCJB01040162.1, read as the reverse complement.
CATAATATTATTTTGCGGGTAGAAATGGGGTGTGACAATGATCATTTTGATCTGGATCACTATCTTCATTATTGTCTTGGGTTCCTTCATGTGCAATAGGTTCCTTAGCAATAGAAACATGATCAATATCGACGAAGCTCTAATTACTCTAAGAATCTATCTTCTCAGCTTTATCAATATCATCAATAGTCTAGTCTTCAAAGAATATTGCATCACAACTTTTAATAAGTTTACAGTTAACTGGATCATAAAAATGATACCCAAACTCATCTTGACCATAACCGATAAAGATGCACTGCTTAGTTTTGACATCTAGTTTCGATCTCTCATCTTTAGGAACATGCACACAGGCTTTACACTCAAAAACTCTCAGGTGATCATAAGAAATATCTTTGGCAAACCAAACTCTGTCTGGGACATCACCATCCTGTAACGACCCAATCAGTCATTTTGAGCTCTAGCGCGTCGTTCGGCGGTTTGAGGCCTTGAGTAGCTTCACTTCATGTTTTATGACTTGTACGCTTAGTCGAAATCGAATTTTCGGGAAGTTCAAAGTTTATTCGGATGGCAAATTTTAGTTTCGGAAGCTTAAGTTGAAAGAATTGACTAAGGTTTGACTTTTGAGTAACGAACTCGGAATCGGGATTTGAAGGTTCCAATAGATTCATATGATGATTTCGGACTTGGGGGTATGTTCGGGTTGAGTATCGGGTGATCCGGAAGCATTTCGGCGCTTGTTATAGAAAGTTGGCATTTTGAAAGTTTTAGTATTTCATAAGTTTGGTTTGAAGTGGATTTTGATGCTACCTTGGAATAGGTTCGTATCGTGATTTGTGTTTTGCACGCAAAGTTTTTCATTCCGGAATGTTTTGATATGGTTCGGATGCATTCGTTGAAGTTTGGAAGTTTGAAAGTTTAAAGACGGATATTGATTGTCGATTCATAGTTTCAATGTTTTTTGGTGTGATTTGAGGCCTCGACTAAGTTCGTAATGTATTTTGGAATGCGTTGGTATATTTGGTAAAGGTCCTGGGGGCCTCGGGTGGATTCTAGATGGTTAATGGATAGGATTTTGGACTTAAGGAAAAGATGAAAAATTCTGGTTGCTAGTGCAACCGCTTCTGCGGAAGCTTCATCACAGAAACGACCTCGCAGAAGCGAGGCAGTGAATCGCATAAGCGATTGAAAGTGAATTGGACAGAGGTCGCATGTGCGGAGCAATTCCCGCACCTGCGTGATCGCAGATGCGACCACTGGAGCGCAGGAGCGGACAAAGGTAGCTGGGCATGGCTTCACAGAAGCGATCATTTTGTCGTAGAAGCGACATCGCAGATGCAAACTGTCTTCCGTAGGTGCGATGGACTGCTGGCCAGGGACTTCCGTAGGAGCGAGTTTTGTCTCGTAAAAGTGAGATCGCAGGTGCACAAACTATGTCCGCAAATGTGAAGCAGCGTTGCACAATTGTTTTAAGACGGGCCCTTGCTCATTTTTCACTCCATTTATTCATGGGAACCAACTTTGGGAGCAATTTTGGAGCACCATTTTCATCATCAACAGGGAGGCACACGATTTCTTCACATTGTAAGTTAATTACACGGATTTTATAAGGATTTAACATGTAAATTTATGAAAAATTATGAGATTTTGAAGAAAACCTAGAAATTGGTATTTTTGAATTTCTATCACGAAATTGGACATGAAATTAGGAATAAATCATATATTTGAGTTCGTAATGTTATGAGTAAGGTTTATCTTCGAAAACTTTCGTAATCCGGGCACGTGGGCCCGAGGGTTGATTATTATTAACTTTTCGAGCGAAGTTAGGAATTGTTGTGAATTGATTATTATGAGTATTAGAGTATATTTTCATTGGTATGCACATTGTTTGACTAGTTTTGGATCGACGGGCATCGGATTGAGGTATTAGAGAGGCTCTGGAGTAGGTTATGGAACTTCAGAGCGAGGTAAGTCTCCTCTCTAACCCTATTAGGGGGAATTTACCCCGTAAATGTTATATTCTTATGTGCTACATGTTGTGGGAGTTACGTAGGTATGAGGTGACGAGTCTCTGAACATATGCTGGGATTCCTGATTTGTCCGGGTAGACTTAGGTTTACGCCATGCTATAACAGTACTATTTGAGTTGTCCTTCGTCTATTAAATTCCTTTATTTTACGTTACACCTTGAGACTAGACTTTCGAAGATGATAGACTTACTATGGTAGAGATTTGACGAGCTTCATGATTAGCCGCGGAATAGTTGTGCTCCTCTTGCGGATTTCTCCCGTGCTATGCATTTTCATCGAAAGGTTTTTCCTTAAAATTTATAACTCACACGTCATTCGTGAGCAGGGTCAATGACCCGTTAAAGCTTCTTATTCTAATGGGATTAGGCCGTTCGCCTCGGCAGGATTATGTACCACACTCTCATGGGAGCGGGCTGTTCGCTCGGCAGTTTAATAGATACATCTATGATTCGTGCCGTTCGACCCTCGGTAATGCATACATTATAGGATCGGGCCGTATGCCTCGGCATTTCTATAAAATACTCTTATGGAATCGTACATAATATTAGACAAGAAGCCAGTGTATCTGTGAGTTTTCCTGATTTGAATTGTGATGACCTATCTGGTGAGTCCATTATATATATATATGTTCCGGTTGAGGAGGTAACTGCTAATTGAGAGCTTGAGTTTATTTATTGAGAGAAGGATTTTACCATGTATTTATACTTGTTTATTTCGTTTATTTACTCTGCCTCACATCTGTTTACTTCTTACTGTACATGATTTATTGGACCACTAGTAAGTGTCAATATCGATCCCTCGTCACTTCTTCTCCGGGGTTAGGCTAGATGCTTACTGGCTACGCGTTGATTTACGCACTCATACTGCACTTACTGCACTAATTGTGCAGGTACATATATGTCTGGTGATCTTTTGGGCGCAAAGGCGCGGCTATTGCAAGGACTTTACCATGAGCTGCATTCCATGTTACAATCCGCAACATATAGAGTCTCTATCAAAGTTATTTATATTCTCCTGTCTAACTTATATTCCAGACAAATATTGTATTTTATTATATTTCCTAGTTGATACTCATGCACTTGTGACACCGGATTTTGGGGGTTTCTATTGGATAATTGGTATGTTAGTTCACGTAATTATTATCCTTTTACCCTGTAAATTCTGTTTCATACTATTTAACTAATAAAAATTATGATTTCAAAGTAATAAAATAAGTAACTAAGTTGATTAATTACCGTTGGCTTGCATGACGAAGGCGTTAGGCACCATCACGACTTACAGTGAATTTTGGGTCGTGACACATCCAAAGCAACAGTAGGAGAGAAATTGATAACATAGGCAACAACGTTAAGTGCTTCCGCCCAAAATGTATTTGGAAGTTTAGCCTCTGAAAGCAACCATCTAACTCTCTCAACTAGAGTTCTATTCATCCTCTCTGTGAAACCATTCAATTGAGGCATCTTTGGCGGAGTTTTCTGATGACGAATTCCTTGTTCTTTGCAATAGTTATCAAAGGGACCACAATATTCACCACCATTGTTAGTGCGAATGCATTTTAATTTCTTCACCATCTGTCTCTCAGCTAAGACCTGAAATTCCTTAAACACGCCGAGTGTTTGATCTTTGGATTTTAAAGGATACAACTAGAGCTTGCGAGAATGATCATCAATGAAGGCCACAAAGTAAAGTGGACCACCTTTTGACTTTACTTTACAAGGACCACACAAATCAGAGTGTACTAGCTCCAACAATTCGGATTTTCTTGAAGGAGGATGGCTATGAAAGGAAACTCTTTTCTATTTGCCAGCTAAACAATGGATACAACTTTCTAACTTTGCTTGTTTCACCCCAGAAAGCAAATTCTTAGCCAAACACGTAATCCCCCTCTCGCTCATATGGCTCAATCTTTTGTGCCACAATTCTGATAAAGTATTACTTTCCACCAAATTTATAGAGTCATTAAGAATAGAACCCTGTGTCACATATAAATAAGAAGACATGACTCCTCGAGCCACTACTAATGAGCCTTTGGTGAGCTTCCATTGGCCATTAAAGAGGGCATTATGGTAACCTTCATCGCCTAATCTTCCTGCGGAGATAAAATTGAAAGGAAATTTTGGAGCATGCTTGACATCTTGAAGAACTAACGTTGAACCATTATTAGTTTTCAAATAAACTGTGTCAACACCAAAGACCTTAACTTCACTAGCATTGCCCATCTTTAACACTTCAGAATTAGCAGGAGTATAAGATGAGAAAAAGTCTTTTCTTGGTGTGACATGTGAGGTAGCTCCAGAATCTACTATCTAGCTCGTTTCCTGGGTTACCAAATTGATGATGTTTTCATCATAAGCAAAAAGAAGGTCATCTCGAACAATAACAGCAATATTGTTCTTGTTATTTTCAACTTTCTTTCCTTTTTAATGTCTTGCTTCAACTTGTGGGAAACCTTTTGATATGTCCTTTCTTGTCACAGTGGTTGCATGTAACATTATGGTATTTGGACCTTGACTTACTTCTACTATTACCTTTATTCCTCGAACCTATTGTTCTATCTCTCCCCCGATTTTCTGTAACCAAGATATCTGCTTGTGAGGACGAACCCTAAGATTTTCTCCTTACTTCCTCGTTCAACACACCACTCTTGCCATATTCCATGGTCATCTTACCTCCAGAAACACGAAGAGATTCCCAAGAGTATGGCAGAGTATTAATAAGCCAAAGTCCTTGTATCTCATCATCAAAATTAACTCCCTTTCCAGACAACTGATCAATGATGTCCTGAAAATCATTTATGTGATCAAGGATAGGGCTGCCCTCCTTGTACTTAAAGGTCATCAATTGCTTTAGAAATAACAACTTGTTGTTCTCAGTTTTTGAAGCATAAAGAGTCTCTAGTTTTTCCCACAATGATCTCGCATGTGTCTCATTCACAATATGGCTGCGAACATTATCTTCAACCCATTGTCGTATATATCCATATACTTGCCGGTGCTCGAAATCTCAATCTTCATTAGATATAGTCTTGGGTTTATGAGCTGCAAAAACTGGTATATGCATCTTCTTCACGAACAACAAATCTTTCATCTTGCTTCTCCAAACATTATAATTTCTCCCATTTAAGCATACCATCTTGCTCATATTCGCCTCCATTCAATAAAAATCTGGATAAATAACCAAGGCTCTAATACCATTGTCATGTCAAGGAAGAGGCAAACCCGAAAATAATAGATAAAGAATACCAAATTTTAACGTGGAAAATCCTTCAAATCGAAGGTAAAAATCACGGGATCACAAAGATCCAAAAAGTTCCACTATAACAATAATAGAGTTATAAAAGTTCTCCAAATTGGCTACACAATAAGTGCTAAACACGGAGCAACAATAGCAACAAGAGCAACAACAAATCAATTGAAGAAAGAGGAGAAGCCACAAAACTGGAGCTGCTATTCGGGACTTGAAATTAGATGCTCCGCACGTTCAAATACGATCTCCGCCGTTCAAATCAAAGATAAAGATATTACGAACACTCAGTCAAAAATTTCAGCCCGATCCAACAGTTAATGAATCAGAAAACATGATTTAAAGTTGGCTGGTCGGAACAAAAAAACTACAGCAAAACGAACACTTTTCTTCTCTTTTGTCTCTTGATGAAAGCTCTCTCAAAAACCACTCTTATGTGCTTAAGTCTTTCAAAGACTTATACCAATGAGCATAGAAAAATTCTCCATAGTTGTCCTATTTATAGATAATGAGTGGTGCTTTCTTTTAAAGCCAAAACCAACTCTAACTAGAAATAAATACCGAATCCAATTCTGAATAGGAATGAAAACTGAAAGAGAATAGGATTTACCATTGTGCCTTTGGCTGGACAACATGGGCATGAGCCCAACAGGCACCTGGAGTTTATCAAGAAAATAAGGTCCTGCAACACTCTTAGGGTGATCCTTATGATGATACGCATTTATTTCCATGTATTCAATGCAAAATTTAGCGAGAGCATCCGCAACTTGATTGGACTCTAGCTTACTTTTATTTAGCTTCATGTGAATGAGCATTCATACAATACTCTAGGCTTGTTCTACAAACACATGATTCAGAAGTCAGCAAGAAATGTGCGTTTGACAGATAGATCACCACTTAGGATGTACAGTTCCAAACATTAGCAAAATTGATTCTTTCCAAAATATTCTGCAACTGTGAACTTCTATAAGTTTAGTTAGAGATGAAATGTTTCATGAGATTCTTTGTTACGATGTCTGAAAATATTTTTCGTTTTACCAGAGGCTAAGAAAAAATAGGTTGACAGGAGAAGTGGTTGCTTTGGTCGCTTAAATTCTCTCCTTTTTTGGAAGATGTGGGTTCGAAACCCTCTTCAGCCTTTTATTCTCCTTTGAAAATAACCTCTCTGCCTTCTTAAAAACAGAGGTAAGGCATACTTACAATCCACCCTCCTTAGATCCCACTTATGAATTACACTAGGGATGTTGTTGTGGTTATTAGAGGCTAAGAATGAAGGTATATAAGATATGCTTTAAGGGTGCATCCACTTTTTAATCTATTCCAAGAAAAGCAATGAAATTATCTTAGAGATGCATCCGATGCATGTACCTAATTGGCTTTCATGAAGTTCTTTGGGTTTGTATTGAAAAGCAATTCTACTAGCTCATAAAAAGTTGAGAAGAAAGGCAAATTTCGCGTCGTTTTTGAATAGACGCTTAGGCTGTTCACCGTCTTTGAGTTCTGCTGAGGTTTTGTAACTTATAGTGCCATTATTACAGTACAATAATTTATTATGTTCTATCCTGGGAGGAATTAATCCAAAACCTTGGCAACATCGAGTGAATTAAATTTTTTAAGGATACACAGTGCAATCAATAGGCTCGAAACTTCATCTAGTTTTAAGTTTTAACTAACGTTCTGTTTTTGCTTATGCTTTTAATTGTTCTAAATGCATAAAGATAACAATTAGCATATCTGCCTGTGGATTATTCAATTTCGTATATCCGGTGCTTTATTTATTTGTGCCACTGAAGATTTTGCTTATCTTGAAGTACTTTGAGCTTTGGGATTTTGATTATTGATTTGCAATGCTAATTGGGGTAAGGTAGTATTTAATTTAATATTCCATTAGCTCCTCATGATTTTACCACTGATGACATTTTAATCTTGACTATGTTGCCATTGGCCTACCATTGCTTGTTAATGCAGAGACAAATAACAAGCAATTTGCCAAAATGGAGTGGTGCTTGTAGAGAATTTCTCTCGTCTTCATTCCAGTGGCAATGAAAAGTTAATTCATCACATTCTTCCTTTCAGCAAGTAACTAAAAGCCCCTTTATGGGCGAGTGGTGCTCACACACCTCCTCATGGAGACGACCGCCGGCACCCTTCCGGTGCTTCCGACTGAGAACTTGAAACCCCCAGCTGCGAAACAATTGAAGAAGGAATTCAGACCTCGTCAAATATGCTGCTGCTTTGAAAGCTCCGACAGTATCGAGCCATTGCTCGCACGCCACGGAAATCCAGAAGTTAAAGCGAGATAATCTACCCACAATGGAATGCCTGCAGTTATCTTCAAAACTAGTGACTACTACGGAGTTATGGCTGAAAAGTGTAGGCTTACAATCATGGGTAAGTTTCTAAGAACCCGACCTCAAATTGAGAAAGTAAGATCAAAATTTACTGTGAAAATCACTGTCAAAGGAAATGTCAAGATTGAGGTTTATGATTTCCGTACTGCATTTCTTGATTTCACCAAAAACGTATGGTATAAGCGCTCCATTGAAATTGAAGGTCAACTGATGTGGCTTGAAAAGTGGTCTCCGGATTTTAAGCTAGAGGAGGATTCACCTGTAGTTCCAGTTTGGGTACTCCTACATGAATTACCATTTCATTGCTACACTTGGTATTCTGTTAAGCAGATTGTTACCCCTATAGGAACTCCTCTATCTATGAATTTGGCCACTGATCATAGGACTAAACCTAGTATGGCAAAGGTTAGAGTGGAAGTTGATCTAACTAAGCCTAAGTTAAACTCTGTTTGGGTGGGTCAAGAAGATGAATCTAATTCCTTGAAAGGATTTACCCAGAAGCTCGAGTATGAAAATGTCCCCAGGTATTGTAGGCATTGCAAACTACTTGGACATTCAATTCTTCAGTGCTGGAAAGCTGAAAAGAAAACAGAAGGAAAAGGAAACAACAAAGAGAAAAACATAGTTGATGACAAAGGCACCAACACCAGCCATACTGCAGGGAACAAGGAAATGCAACAGGAATCTATAAAAATATTGAAAAAGAACATCAAAAAAAATGAGGAAAAGGAGCAGACTTTAGCGGATATGATTCAGTGCGTTAAAGCTAAAGGTGGACAAAACAAAACAAAAGAGATAGAAGGTAATCCAACAGTTGTCTCCAAACATAAAAAGAAAATATCAAAAAGATGCCAAAAAAGAAGAGCAATGTACTATTTAAACTTTTCATATCTCAAGAAAGTAACGGGAAAAGGAAAAGAAGGCCTACAAATTAAGTCAATATGACATGGAGAATTCTATGGTTAAGGAAACTCAACAGGAAAATTTGACTCCATCCTAAGAAAAAGAGGTGGAGAAGAACAGTGGGAAGGCTATGGAAGACAATGGTAACAACAATGAATAAAAAGAGATTACTCCAAACAATGAGTATGGATAATATTAGCAGTGAAGGAGAATATGATTCACAAAAGCAGGATGCGGAAAACAAGAAAGTTCTAATAGTGCAACGGCTAAAACAAAGAACCAGGAAGGTATTCAGTTAGTTGACGATCTCAATTTCTACAAGTATTTAGAGACAACTAAACAGGATTCAGATTTGGGCAAAAGAACAACACCTACTGACGAAAATGATACTGAATCTAGAACTCTCAATGATAACAGAGTTGAAGATTCTTCTCAATTACAAGATGAGGTTGATAGTGATAAAGATGCAGAATCCATACAAATTAGAGGAAGAAGTGAACACAGGAAAAAAATGGAGGAAGAAGAAGGAAAACAAGAGACAGAACTGTTCCTACCAGAAAATGAAAGTAACACAAGTAGATTACCCCACCCTCTAATATCCATGATTAATACAATTGTATTGGGTCGGATATAATCGAGTGAAGCCGGGTCGAATACCATTGGATGAAGGCGGGTCAAAGGTAATACGGAGTTGGCTCTTCGAACCGGGATCACGAAGCCGGATACGCAGGACGGAGCTACCTAGATGGGATGGTTAATCCGGTCGGTCGAAAAATGCCGCTTGATCGAGGATCGACCCCGGCTCATATATTTCGCCTTCCAACAGATGTTTCGCCAAACTTACTACCTTATCCATTGCGACCGTTGTACTGTCATTTGAGAATATTAAATGTATTAAATCTTGTAATTAGTGGGATTTTTCTTGTAATCAGTTCCCTGCCTTTATTGTAACTTTTACACTTACCCATGTAGGAGGGATACTGTGACTTTTACACTTACCCATGTAAAAGGGATCTGCTTATAAGCAAGGCAGAAATCCTTTGCTAAAGGGGTTTTTTCCGGATAAGTTTTCCTCTGATAAAACAAAACACTTTACTTGATCATTGCTGATTATTTGTATTATTCATCAGAATTAAGCTCTCAATTATTGTCAGCTAAAGAACTATTTCACTGCTTATGATTTATCGTCAACTTACGGTTTGATCGCTCTATCTCTCTATCATATTCTAAATACTTAAGACTTGCTTTCATTTAGTATCAAGCTAATTTACAAGTCCTTAACCCTACGAACAAATTCAATTGTTATCCGAATTTAAGGGTAAACAGTTTGGCGCCCACCGTGGGGCTAAGGATATTAGTAAATTCTTTTTGATACATCTTTTCCTGAAGGCACAACTTTACACTTGCTCTTTGAAGAATTTTTTGTTTTTCAGGACTCATAATAATCATGGCACAGACGCCCCCCCTCAGAAACGAGGTTAACGACCAAATAGAAAACATTAATTTGACCGGGCATGAAATCCCGGCCGATGTTAATTCTCAGAGAGCGGTCGAAGCCGCCCAAGTATCAGGCTCAACACACAGTGTCCGAGGGGAGAACCGTTCAGGAATTCAGCAAAGCGGAGAAGGTGAAATTAGCCTCAAGGTAATATTTGACATGTTGCAAGCTCAACAAGTGGCTATAGCGCAACTCCAAAGCCGCACCCGAAGCCCAGACCGAGCAGAACACACTACCCCTCAAGCAGCAGTCGGACAGAATGAACCGATCATAATTACACCGGATGAAAGCGGTGCGGGGGTCAGCTCCGGACTTGTTAAAATGATAGAAGAGTTAACCAAGCGGGTCGAAACTGGCGAAAAAAGGATCGAAGCCAACGACAAAAAAGTTGAAACATACAACTCAAGGGTAGATCAGATACCGGGAGCACCTCCGGTATTAAAAGGCCTAGATGCCAAAAAGTTCGTGCAAAAACCGTTCCCATCCAGTGCTGCTCCGAAGCCGATCCCAAAGAAGTTCAGAATGCCCGAGATTCCAAAATATAACGGAACTTCGGACCCTAACGAGCACGTGACAGCTTATACTTGTGCAATAATGGGAAATGATCTCGAAGATGACGAGATCGAATCTGTTATACTAAAGAAATTTGGAGAAACCCTATCTAAAGGGGCGATGACGTGGTATCATAATTTGCCACCAAACTCTATCGATTCCTTCGCTATGTTAGCCGATACATTTGTAAAGGCTCATGCGGGGGCCATCAAGGTCGAAACGAGAAAGTCTGATTTATTCAAAGTCAGACAACATGACAATGAGACACTTAGAGAATTCGTATCTCGGTTCCAGATGGAGCGGATGGATTTACCTCCGGTCACGGACGATTGGGCAGTACAGGCTTTTACTCAAGGTTTGAATACCGGCAGTTCAGCAGCATCGAGGCAACTTAAACAAAGCTTAGTTGAATATCCGGCTGTCACCTGGGCGGATATTCATAACCGGTATCAGTCCAAAATCAGAATAGAAGACGATCAGGTTGGAGTTGCCTCAGGTTCTTCCTACATAATCAAGACTTTCGACCGGTCTCGAAGGGATAATTTTCGGGAACCGAGGTCAAATAGAGACAGACACCGACCATATCCGGAAGACCGACGAGCTACATCGAGGGGACCCAAGTTCCCAAAACAAGAAAATAAATATGAAAGAAATAGAAGGCCGCTGCCGAAAAATAACTTCGAGAAACCTGGTGATCGACAGGATGCACCCCGGTTGTCTGAGTACAACTTCAACGTCGATTCAACGACTCTGGTTTCAGCAATCGGCCGTATCAAAGACACTAGGTGGCCTAGACCTTTGCAAACAGATTCTTCTAAAAGAGATCCGAACCTTGTGTGCAAGTATCATGGCACTCACGGCCATAGGACT